>OZ014560.1:5477834-6065334 GCA_963966155.1 Clivina fossor
AAACGAAAGATAACAGAACCAGTGCATTTATATATCGTATTTTAAAATAAAATAAAAAAGAACAATGTTTAGTTGTTTTAGTACAACATTTTTTACTAAGAGCGGCTACAGCTTAACGTACACGTCCACGGAACGAGACGAGTTGGGTGCCGTATTTTTCAGGTAGTTTTCGGAGAGTCCGATTTGGGTGCCGTGTTTTACAAGTAGTTTTCTTATTTCTTATATACGTTGTGTAAGGGCTGGGTTTCACATATTTAAGAAAATAATTTTATTATAATATATAGGTCGAGATAAAAGGTTAATTTTTCATTTGTTTAGAGATCAATACACCTGAAGATTTTGGTTGCGGTTGTTACTAGATAGGTTTGGTTAAAAGATTGGTTTTTATTTTTGCTATTAAAACGTTGTTCACTAATTCTTTGTCGTGAGGAAAATTATTTTAACGTCCACTTGCATTTTTTTCGTTGAAACCTCGATTTTAAGTAAATATTAATACAGAACTTTAAACTAGAGCAGTTTTATTTTAATATAGTAACAAGTACAAATACACTTATATATAGAAAATTTATCTGTTATATATTTTTGCTTAGGTTATACTTCAGAATAATAATATATTTCACGAATAGTAACAATAAATAAAAATTAAATCTCAGATCCAACCATCGGGTAAGTTTTACGACTTCGGCACCCAACTCAACCCAGTCCTTTTGAACATCAGGTAAGTTTTATTATTTCGGCACCCAACTCGACCCTGCCCACGTACACTAGTATACCGACTCACATTCAATTGTATAGATTTTACTCGTACAACAGTGGTTATATAGTTTAGTTTTGGAAACCGAATCCGGATAATTTTTGATCCTCTAATTAAAAATTTATAAATTTTATAATCTAGTTCTTATTTTGTTTCTATATTCTGTTTATTTACTGTAAATGATATTTGTATTATTTTTCCTGATGAAGATATACGTTGAGAAACATCGGTAACTACAACCTAAAACCGTTTTATTTTAATATAATAAATTTTTAAAGATTTTTGACTATAGTAAATTTAATCATATTTATATAAATTAATATTTTATTTTCTGTAAACATACAGTAATAATTTATGAAATTGATTTTAACAAACACAAAAAAAGTGAAAGAAATAAAACCAATAAAATTGTACATAAATTGAAAACGTTAAATCTTCCTGTAAACGATTGCAATAAGAAACGAACCTCTAATTAGATGTCTCAATAATAAATGAAGTAAAAGCGGCTAGAAAGCAATATCAGCGCGGATATCCAACTCTGGGATTAGATCAATGTTATAAGATTTCCGAAATCGACACAGAAAGTGCATTTTCGTGTCCATTATTTACCAAACATCGTGCGCATTTGCCAACCTTTCGCAATTCACAATTCCGAATCGAAATTTCTGCAGTTCTCGCGCAAATTAATGAGATCCGTAATAAACTAGCAAGGTCGGGATAGGAATTTATCTACTTTCCTGTCATCGTGACGCGCTAATCCTGAAGCTTTTACTAATAAAAAATTTCGTTTTCTCCTACACACACACACTCACTCGGAAAAGTTTTCGGGCTTTAATCGTTAATCGCATTAAAAGTTTTTTTTTTTCTTCTTCGTACCGTAAACATACTTCTTTCGGTTTTTTCGTTCGAGCATTTTTAATGAAACAAAAATTTACTCTCCACAGACGATCTTATTTGCAAGCTAAATAGAAATATTGCGCCCATTAAAATGCAGAAGTTACACGTTAAAAAATTTACCGAAGCAAGTACATTTTATTAATAATTAATTATGCAAGTTTAGTATTACTTATTATGAAAAATAATTTAAAGTTTATGAATAAAAATGCTAAGAATTCTTGAGTAATTAACGCAAAATAATATGTAAAGAAAAGAAAAGTGGAAATAATAATGTTAAAAATCTTTCAAAAATCATTATATTAAAACAAAAAAGCTTTAAGGTTAAGTTATGTATATATTTTATTTAAAAATCGACATTTCGATATACTCTACGTTAAAGTGGTCCAAAACAAAAATATTTTTTTATTATTTTTTTACGCACCCCCTAAAAAATAATGTCATTAAAATATTTTTTTTAACCAAGTTTCGTCAAAAATTATTGATATTAACCCGTGCCCCACTCAAGTTGAAATTGAAATGGAGTTTAACATAGGTTTTAGACAGTGTCATATATGGGGCGTTATAACTGTCTTGATCAAAAAAATATTTTTTACTAACCCCCTAAAAAAAACTTCATTAAAATAGAAATTTTTTTTACCAAGTTTCGTCAAAAAATATTGATATTAACCCGTGCTCCCTCAAATGTAGTTTAACACAGGTTTTTGGATAATTTCATATAACTGCCTGGTTTCTCGAAAGTTAATAGTTAATAGTTAATATCAATATTTTTTGACAAAACTTAACTCAAAACTCAAACTCAAGTTTTTTGTAGGAGGTGAGTAAAAAAATATTTTTTTTTGATCAAGGCAGTTATAACGCGCCATATATGAAACTGCCCAAATCCTATGTTAAACTCCATTTAAATTTCAACTTGAGTGGGGCACGGGTTAATATCAATATTTTTTGACGAAACCTGGCTCAAAAAATTTCTTTTTTAATAAAGTTTTGCTTTAGGGGGTGCGTAAAAAAATTGTTTTTTTTGGACTACCCTACTCAAGAAAAAATATACAAATGACATAAATAATTAATAAAATCAATTTTTAAAATATATTTTACAAACACTTTAGTATTATTTATCGAATAAATATATTTTATGAATGTAAAAAGAAAAAAAAAACAACATTTCATGTTGACGAGAAATTGTCAACTTGATTGATAAAGGAAAAAAAAAAAAACGAAAAATGTGAAAAATTTTCTTAGAATACATTTCAGAAAACGCTGACATTTATTTATCGTATAAATGTGGCATTTTACATACATTATGCAAATTTTTACAAGAAAACAAAATCTATAAAGTATTTCATGTGTAAATAATAACATTTTCACATTCGAGTAATTTCTTACGATAATTTTAAAGCATTTCAAGTATTATGCTTAACAAAGCATACACTTTCTTGATATCATTTAAAAAAAATTCATTATATTGGAAACAAGTAACTTCATAAACATGTAAAAATAATTTTGCTTAATACGAAATTTACATTAAAAAAATTACCATCATTTGTTATATATAATAAATATTATTATGTTAAAATTAGATCCTATTTAAAAATTGACAAGCAATGATATTACTCACATCAATAAATCTAGATCAAGCAAAATTTCATAAGTTTATTACTCGACAGTTTGTAACTAATCACAAAACTGTATTTGTATTTGTACTTATTAATATGATATAGTCCAATTTTCATATTATAATTATTTTAAAATATTATTTAGCAAACCAAATGTTGTAATTTCATATTATGCAGTTACAGAAATAGTATATTATGTTACTAAAAATAAAAAGAGATTTAACATAGTAAAAAATCTTTCAGAACTTATATTAAAATAAAACAGCTTTACATTAAAGTTCTATATTAATATTGATTTATAATTGATGTTTCGAGGAACTCATCGTATGTCTTCATCAGGAAAAATAATACAAATGACTTTTACAGTAAATAACAGGACATAGAAACAAGTTACTAGGTAAAAAAATAAGTAAGAACCTCGCTTAACGAGTACCTCGCATAACGAGTAATTCGCATAACAAGCAAAATAAATTGTAAAAAAATGGCTCGCTTAACGAGCGATGTTTCGCGTAACGAGTGACTTGGGTAGAAAAATCCCCAGATTGTGCGATGAAACTTTCCGCGCCATTGCTACATCAGTATCAGTCTGTGTTTAGAACTCGTTGCGCTAGCTATTGGTGTAGTATGTGATCACACATTTTTCCAAACTTGTGTTCAGACATTACTTGTAATTTTTTGTTGTGCAAAGTTTAATAACCTTTGTAAAAATGCCCTTGAAGAAAATTAAATAATTCATTCTGCGATAGAAGAAAAGATAAAGATGAATCACGCTCCTTAACAATTTATATGTACATAATTTTCTTTGAATAAACATTACACATAACGTTTTTTTAAGTATTTTGTTGTGTTTTTTAAATTCATTTTTTTAGTATTTTTTTCGACATGTAACGCATTATAGTATTTTACATTAGTTTATATGGTAAAAATTGTTTCGCTTAACGAGTGTTTCGCATTACGAGTAAGACTCCGGAATGAATTATGCTCGTTATGCAAAATTTCACTGTACTAGTTACCTAGTAACTTGTTTCTATGTCTGTTTAAAATACTAATTATTTAATACTCATATTTCTGAAGTAATTCTGTAAAATTTTTAAAAATATACAGAATTTTAGTTTTTTTACATATTTTTATTTTTTTTATTTTTTAGCCTGTAATTTTTGGACGAATAAACTTATAGAAACATGCGATTTTCACAGTTTAATTTGTAAGTTAATAGAGGATTTAAAACTAAAAATATACAGAGTGCGTTATTTAAAAAAGTTAACTTTGGTACATTTTTTTATAAAGTGTTTTTATAACATAGTAAAATATTTTTCAGAACTCATTGTATTAATATAAAACCAGTTTTAGGATTAAATTCTGTTAATTATTTATTTTAAAACGACGTTTCGACGAAATCTTATCGCTTGTCTTCATCAGGTCAAATTTTTTTTATAAATTGCTATTTTTTTAATCTGATGAAGACGAGCGTTTAGCTTTCATCGAAATGTCGTTTTAAAATAAATAATTAACAGTATTTAATCCTAAAACAGTTTTATATTAGTGTTTTTGTAGTTTAGTGTGTAAAACTTTTATTTGAAATTTTTTCATATAAATTTATCAGAAACCGAGATATTGACACATTTATTACATTATTACACTACTTTTTGTACACACTGTATTTTGCTACGATTAAAGAAAAAAAGTATATTATTCTACTCTCATGTAAACATCTATAATTCTGAAACTAATTACTAGCCGTTTGTTCGCAAACCTTCATTATGTAACCGGGACAATTAAGTTTATATTACATCAACAAACTAATAACTAGCGGTTCTAAAAATGTTCGTCTTAATCTCGTCGGAAAATTGAATGGACCGTACAAATATTTGCAAACGGACAACAGACCAGTTTAGCAACGAGCGTCCTAAAGCTTCATTTTGTGTTCCGTTCCCGTTTGTATTAATAGTGGGTTATTTTACCGGTAGATTTTATCTTAACCGGTTGGGCTACGAGTAGGGGGAGGGAAAAGGATTGCTAACCACTCTGCAAAATAGCAATGATGCTAGTGGAGGTTGGTGTTAGAAACGACATTCATGTACATGTGTTACACTGTGTTTATCGTACACACTTTCGGCGCCGGATGTCGATTCTATTATCATATGTTTAAGTTGGATTCATATATAATGTTAACTGATATCTGATGATAACTTTATATTATGTAGTTTGTTGTGTGAAGTATGAACACTGTAAAAAAAAAGTTGTCATTTTACATAAAAACCATAGTATAAAAATTACATATTATTTCAGTAAAATCATGGTTTCCATAAATTTTCTTTAAAAATTTAACATATTATATATGGTTTATTTTAACGAAAAAGTAAGTAATTACTTACATAAAATATACGTGTTTTATATTTATGTAATGTAAATGTTTTTCTTAAAATATCTGTAAATAATATTACATACATTTTGTAAAAATACTGACATAAATAAATCAGTTGTCCCAGGTTTTTATGTAAAATTACCGAATTTTTTACGTTGTGGAGTATGTATATAAATAATTCTTTCATGAAGTACGATTTGTTCAAATAAATGTTATTATTTATGATGTTTTAAAATTTGTCTTATTTCTGAGATCATTATTTGATAACGATTGTTGATTTATTATTTTACAGTTTCATGTTTGTTTAACAACTATGAAACTGGCCGTTAGCTATAGAAACTAAAATTTTGTATAAGGGCCCAAAATGTTATTTTAAAACTATTCTACAAAAAGCTTTTTTCAAAATTTTTACAAATAAAAAATCTTTTAATTTTTTCATATAATGCCGACTTTTTATCGAACACTGTATATGGACACATTGTCAAATATTGTAAAAGATCTATTAATAACAAAAATAGCAATGAATTCATAAAATATATTTCCAACAACAACTTTGTAATAGAACCTGAACAAAACACCATTCCGAAAACAATAAAATAATTCGTAAAATTAAACTGACCGTAATGCGAGAGTAATTACATTTGCATGAAGTGCAGTGAGTGTACAAAAGTTAAATGGTGAAAACCCCCTAACTTGTCATCATCAGCAAACCCTGATGTTTTACTGGTGTTACTGTGTTTCCATTACATTCAAAATTCAGCTGGGTCAAGCCTGGGCTATGCATTTCCCTTCCCCACACATTGCACACTGGATTTGAATAATTGCGGCTAAAATAGCTGCTAAGGTAACTACAGCTCAGCCAGGATTCAACTGTTTTAGTACACGATTGTTTGTTTGTATGCACTTATGTTAACCCGGTAAACGCTTAGAGATAACAGTAAAATGTTACAGTTTTCATCACAAAATGTAGAATTTAAATCTTAGAAGGTGTTATGTTTTGAAGTATTATAATACTCATGCTGCTATTCTGATCATCACATTTAAATTTAAAGATTTTTTAGCTTAAATGAGACTTTAATTTTAACTAAATAAAAAAAATTCAGATAAAGCAATTCTGAACATCCATCTGTAATTGTACCATTTAAAGGATTTTATTTCTATATTGGCAATGTATATATTTAATTTCTTACCATCCAAAATCATCTAAATATAAAAGATTGGAAACATTTATATATTATTCATATTAATACAAATATTTTTCACACTAATTATGTCAACTAAACGAGTTTAACCTTAAATTTAGCAGTTAAAACACCTTCAACGGCCATTTAAGCTAAAATTTTACACTTAAAGTATTTAAGTAGTAATCAAAACTTAAAATTTACTTAAAGTTCTTTACATTTAATGATTTAAGCTAAATTTAGTGACCAAAATAGTGACATTAATAACATAAGTTATCAAAGGAATTAAATTTATTTAATTCAATATCTTCAAACTGATTGATGTTATTTTGTTATTTAAACATTTCTATTGTTTCTCTGATTAAAGTGCTATTAATATTATTGGATCTTGCAATTATATTTGTAGCTTCAAATAAAGAATTTTTAAAACATGTATTGTCCGGTGTTAGCGATAGGTACAATAAGAAAAGCGGTCTGATATTAGTGATAGGTACAATCTGAAAAGCTCTATTTATTGAAAATATATCTCCTTCACACTTCAACAAGTCTAGAAAATAGCGAAGTATATAAGAAAGAAAATAATCCACAATACCAATAATAATAAATTATTGTCATTAATGTAACACTATAAGTTAAAAGCATATCAATTTAATTTTATTACCACAACAAAATCATATAGTCTTGGTTAATAAACACAGTCTAATGAACATTTACTGCAAATAGGTTTTAAATCATCAATAAAGCGTCTAACATTAAAACCAGTGGCGTAGCAACTGGGGTGCAATATTATTACCAATAAAAAATAAAATTTATAATCATTTTAAGTAAATAACACGCCTGTCGGCTGAGCTAACGATAAGAGACGATTTTAGTTGACAATTTTTAATCATTATTAATTTATTATAATCAATAATTTATTACAATCAATTTATTTAATTTTTTAATTATAAATATAATAATCGAGAGTATGTCGCAGTCAATTAAAAACTAACATTAATATACATTTATATATATATATATATATAAATTATTATATTTATATAATATTAATTACTTTAAAATTAAAATAAATATTAAAATTTTTTTGCAATATTTTTATGTTGACATTATTAAAAAGATCGATAACATAAAAACTGTATGTATTTAAATAAAATCTGTCTTCTTCTAATTAAAAAATTTATAAATTCTACGATCAAACTACTTATTTTGTTACCTAGTAACTTGTTTCTATCTTCTGTTTATTTACTGTAAATATCATTTTCCTGATAAAGATGTACGCTGAGTACGACAAAACGTCGATTGTTAATAAATATTAATACAGAACTACAACCTAAAGCCGTTTCATTTTTAGATATTGTTATATATTTAAATAAAATTCTCATACAGATATTGTAAATAGGATTTTAAAAAGTACTCAAATATATTTTTTACCATTTTAAATGCATTAATTACAAAATAATGCTAAAAAA
This sequence comes from Clivina fossor, assembly GCA_963966155.1. Lineage (NCBI taxonomy): Eukaryota > Metazoa > Arthropoda > Insecta > Coleoptera > Carabidae > Clivina > Clivina fossor. Next base: position 5,486,114 of record OZ014560.1, read on the forward strand.
TTTATTATTTCACATAATTTAAAAAAAAGCTCATTTTATTTAATTTCTTACTTAGTTTACTTTATTATTTACATTTTTTTATTTACTGTAAATGTTATTTGTGTCAGTTTTTCTGATGAAAAAGTACATTGAGTACGTCGAAACGTCGATTATTAATAAATATTAATATAAAACTTAAACCTAAAGCAATTTTATTTTTATATATTGTTATATACTTGTATTTATACATATAAAATCCGCATATAGATATTGTAATAAAATTCTGAAAAATAAAGGTAAAAGAATTTTATCCGAAGGGCTCATTAACTCTATTTCCACACGGGTTCTTCCACTTCTTGTTACGCCACTGATTAAAATCAACACAAAATAATTTCTCTAAATCAATATAATCGATAAGCATAACCGTAGCAATATGTATTTTACTTTTATATTTTGCCGCACTAAATCTTTTCGGAGCAAGAAGAAAATAAAAATTAAAAAAAACATTGAAAGAAAACTAAAGTTTTCTATCGAATATTGTGTCGCTGGCTGCAAAACTTGCAACGTGAGCATAGTGAATGTGGTTGTCGTCGCCTACTTGGATTAGCAATAACCGGAAAATCCGTAAAAATCGAGTGAAAATTTTCCAACCACATACTCGCTTCGCGGTGGTTGAAATGAGTTAACCGGCGTTATTATATTGGTCGCGCGTCAGATGACATGGTTCAAAATAAATAAAAAGTTTTATTATATCGTTGCGAGATAGTAGCACTGTGCCATATTGTCAGCAGAATAAATTAAAGTATTTAGCTGCGGAATTTTTGGAAAATGAAAAGTGCTGCAGTAAATAGATTAATATTATGCCGGGGGTACTAAAGAGATTTAGATAAAAGTTTATAGTGAATTATATAGATAGTACAAATTTTTATTATTTCAGTTTATTTCATAGATTTACTGCAGTATTTTAATAGAGAAAATATAGCGATAGAGTTTATCAGTTCAGGCTCGTGAGAACAAATTTAATTTTTATTGTTTTAATGCATATAAATTAATGTAATTACATAAAGCAGAATAATTCTAGCACCATTAATTTTAATTCAAAAATAATTATATAAAAAAAGAATTTGTTTAATAGTAATATTTATAAACTAGTAACATATTATAATATAAATTAAAATAATTACTGCAAAAATAAACTTTTATGCCAGTTAGAATAACATAAAATTAAAATATAGTCATAAGTTTTCATTCCCGAAGAATTTAATATAGTCCCACATAACTAGCATTATGTCAGAGGCGTAGCAACCGGGGGTGCAAGGAGTGCGGTGCACACGGGCCCATGAGCGAGAGGGGCCCAGGAGCCAAAGTGCCCAATAGGGCCATTTTTTTGTTTATTTTAATTTTTTTGTAATAAATAAAAAACAAAGAAGAGGAATAATATACCGTTCATAGGATTAAATATATTTATTATATAAATTAGTTTATTAAAGTAAGTTAAATACATTTTCATACATTCTTTTAAGTTTACAAACACAAAAACATACAGTACAAATCAAATTTAAAGTTTATGTTTACAAACATAGTTCATTAACTTTAACTAAACTTAACTTTTCTCGCTTTCATTGAAGCAAAGATGCGAATTATTTTATTTAAATTTAATTTACGTGCTCTTTCATTTTCAATGCTCAAAATCGCCAAATTTGATAAACGATTTTCCCCCATAAAGTTTCTTAAATATGTTTTAATAAGTTTTAATTTTGAAAATGATCTTTCAGCGCTAGAAGTAGATACGGGTATGTTAAAAACAAAATAAGAGCGGTACAAAGTTCCGGAAATGCCGAACTAAGAATAGAATAATCTGTAAATATTAATTCTCTTAATTCAAATACCGAATTAAAGGTTTTTAAAGGTTTTTCTAAAAGATAATATCTGTGCCTTAAAATCTGCGGTTAAATCGTCAGTATATTTGTCTAGTAAAGGTTGTCATAAATCAATTATTTCATCATCAGATAATTGTTTTAAATTTTCTGGGAAAATTATTCTAAATAATTTATTTATTTCCGTAAAACTTGAAAATCTATCTTTTAATTGTGCAATTATAATATTTAACGGAGCGTTAAAAACGTTTACCCTAAAATTATCTTCTGAACTGTTAACTCAAAAATCTTCACATCTTTCTTGTTTATGGTTAAGCCATCTTTATTAGATACATACATATATATTTCTTGGCAAGTTGTTTCTTTAGGAATTTCACTTTAATTTATTAATTTTGAAAATACAAATTACATTTAAAAAAAAAGTAATTTTAATTAATTTTGATTATCATAAAAATAAAACAACTTTTATTTGAAATTTTTTTTCGAATAAGGCACGAACTGACATAAAATAAAAATGACATTTAGTACTTAAAATGAGCCAAAAGAACATTAAAATTTTAAACAATACAAGGTGCAAAAAGGGGCCCTTTAATCCCAGTGGCACACCGGCCCACAAATAATAATTAATAAGTAATAACAAAATAATTAATGTAAATAATGTTTCATATATATATATATATATATATATATATATATATATATATAAATCTTCAAATATTACTTCAATTCAATTGCAAGTATTTAACATTAAAATAAAAAAAACTGCTGTGACCACCACAGACCCAACCATTTAAACCAATTAAAAACAAATCAGTCTTGACATAAATATGCTACCTATTTACAGCATTATATATATCATAAAAATATAAAAAAAAGATTTAACAGTATCAAAAAATGTTCAAGTAACAGTTGTTAGTTATAACTTGTTTAGCAACTTTTGTTAAATAAATTATTTCGAAATCTCTGTTGTCAAATATTCGTGAAACACATAAAAGTGACATCAGTAAAATTACCACTTTCGGTTGGCAGATCTTTACCAAAAGTTGATCAAATCATGCTAAAAACAGCTGATTCGTGTTACTCTAAGCCTAATTCGAGCTTATTTGTAAAAATCTCGATATGGCAAATTTGGTATTATTGCAATACCCCCCTTATCATATGTGATATGAGAATTGGTAAAAAGAAAAGGCAGATGATCAATTTTCATTATGTTTTTTTTTTCAATTTAAAGAATTAATTTTATTTACATTTACAAGTTTTTTTTTAAATAGTATTCCCACCTCTTTTGTTTCTGAACAAGTGCTATTATTTTTTGCTTTAAAATAAATTTATTCTTCTACCTCTTATCAAATATAAATAGTATTTATATTTTTGATATATATTTTTTATATCTAATATTATAAAATTCAAATAAACTAAAAAAAATTACTTAATAAGTAATTTTAAGTAAACATCAAAAGTAATTTTGACAAATATAACTTTTAAAGTGAGATGAGAATACGGGCCATAGTTTTCTAACTATGTACAATATTTGTCTTCAGAAATTCGTATTTATCTCAGTATTGTGTTTTAATTATTATTGTTGAAAGAACTTATTTGAAATTTGTCAATATGTTTTGCTTTTTTTCACAAACATATAACAATTTTCAAACATATTCTATATCACTATGTAGTTACTAGTAATAGTAATAAAAATAGTAATAGTAAATAGTAATAGTTCAAGAGCAACCCAGCGATTTCGACAATTTGATAATAATAATAATAATTTGCTATAGCAAAGATAGAGAGAGACCTGCACAACAGCTACAAAGCAAAGCATATACGTTACCAGAATAGATATCTGGATACACGGTAAAATATTCATTTGTAGGCTATGACGGCGTATATGTCGGGAATTTCGGATGGCAAGATAGTTATTTGCAGAGGGTGGCGCCGCGCACGTAGCTGTCACAACAGCAGGGTGCATTTGTGTCACGTGACAGACATGGTTGTTTGTTGTTCTTATTAGCGAATATGTTACTATGTTGTCATGTACATCCGTCTCTCGCCTGTGTTGTTAAATAATTCGCTCAAGGAATGCTTATTTATAGCAACTTTGCTATGTTAAAAAATATTTTGATTATTTTAAACATTGAAAAAATCAAATTTTGAAACATATACATACATACATACATACACAATCACGCCATGTACCCAAAAGGGTGTGGCACAAACTCTTTTCATTATCCCGAATTCAGTCGCTTCCAAACACTCCTATCCAAACAAGCAACTTTTGCTTCATCCACATTTATAATTCCTCTCATACATGCTCTTCTATTCCTATTATTTGGAAACTTTTGCTCACGCAAAACACTCTCAATCATATCACTCCAACTACTCATCGGACGTCCACGCAAACGTATACCATCAAAATCATTCAAATAAATCTTTTTAACAGCAAACGTTCATTAGACATTCGCTCAACATGTCCGAACCATCTTAACTGACTAACACCAAATTTTGCTACAACATTTCATTTAATTTCACACTCTTCATACACTAATCTATTTCGTACCTGAAATATATAATAGTATATTATTTGACGCATATGTTATAATAGCTATAACGCATGAATACGCAGGTTTGCAAACATTTATTATTTGAGTGAATAGATTATTATACTTTTTCTACGATTATACAACAGAAGCTATACGTTTGTGTGGATGTCCGATGAGTAGTTGAAATGGTATGATTGAGAGTGATTTGCGTGAGCGAATGTTTCCAAATAGTAGAAATAGAAGAGCATATATGAGAAGAATTATGAATGTGGATGAAACGAAAGTTGTTGGTCTGGATAAAAATGTTTGAAGGAAACTGATTTCGGATTAGTGAAAAAAGTTTGTGCCACATCCTTTTTGGTATATGGCGTGATTTTGTATGTATACTACACAAATATATCACAAATCTAGTAGTATGACATTTTACAATAATCTGTGTGAATTGAGTGTGTGCAAAATCATTTTAGATATTTTTTTGTGGCATATTACGTGTAACATATTATATTATACATAGGTCATTTAATTACAACCCTATTTCAAAATCCCCATTTACAACATTTTAAGTTTGTTTTTCGTGAATAATTTTAAAGAATTTACACTATAATTATTTATACATTCTATACAAAAATCTGTTTTTTTTTAATAATCAAAACACTACTTCAGTCTTCATTTCCAATACTTTCATCATTAATTCTAATTATTTTTTATCAAAAGCAATTTTAATGAAATTGTACTACAATTATTTAGACATTCTATACAAAAACATGCAAAGCACTATTATCATATCATCTTTAATAAAACATTATGTCAAAGTTCACTTTTTTAAAAATTTGTATCATAATTCTAAGTATTTTTAAAAGCAGTTTTAAAAAGATATTGTACTACAATTATTTAGATAATCAAAGCAATACTATCAAATTATTATTACTATATTATTACAAATCCGTGTCAATATAATGATGCTAAAATTGAAACTCACTTTGAAATCCAAAGCCAAGTGGAACGGGATTCCTTACCGAGCCTACTACCTTGAAAATCGCGTCAGAAATTGATTACTTACAGTTGAATTGATTCCCAGTGATGATCTGATGATTTTGTCTGCTCTCTGCCCCGCGCCGCTGTCCTAAATTAATGAGCATTTGCCCAGCGCAGCCGTCCTTGTATTTCGGGGGACTATTCTATTTCTCTTTTCAAATAACTTAACTGCAAAACGCCATTGTTTGTTTTTTTAGGCTTTTCGAAAGGGATGATTTTGCGCTGATCACGCAGGATATATATTCTCGTTTGGTGGAAATTACGTTAGGGAATGGCGGCTTTGTGTTAATTTTTGGAATGAATAGTTACGGGTTTTATCCGATTTATTTTCAAGTGAAATTTGTCCCAAATTTTACGATTAGTAAAGATATTCATAATTTGATTTACTCAAGTGTTTTGTTTACGATAATGATTTGATCTTTTATGTAAATAATAAATTATAATGGTTATTTCTTGAATTTATTCGTTTATATCATCAATTTTCTCAAATGTGTCTAAATTTATACTTCTAATAATATTACAAAAATTATTATAACTTTTTACAAATATTTATATTTTTTTTATATCTAATGCATTTATTTAAAAAATAATCATATATTTACATTTAGAAAAATTACAAATATGATTAAAGTATTAACTGTTCACTCGATGTAACCTAAACAATTAAGTACAAAGTTCTGAAAATTCAGTCATTTCTATAAACTACTAACGTTTTCACTTTTGTCAATAGCTCTTTTGGATACGAGCTTTTATCCTACGAGATATTGTCCATTGATCTTTATCCCTGTCACAAAATGTGAGCTATACTGATCAAAAAATAAATTTTCTTTACACAATTAATACATAAAACTATATAAAATGTCTGCATATATATGCTAAATTTTCAAAATTTTGTTGTTCATTTACTCCTATGTATTGGTTAATTTTAATTTTGAAACTAATAATTTTTTCAATTATTTACGTAAAAAATAAGAACAATTTGTTATTATTATTGTAAAAACATATGGAAAAACTGATATTTGCAATTGCAAACATTGTTGCACGCCTCTAAACCCGAGTAAGATGGTGGAAAATGCAAAAAATAGAAAAGTTTTTGCGATTACAGCACCATCTGTCACGAATACAAAAAATATTTTCGTATTCTTTGCTGGAGAATCCAAATTGCACTAAAAAATGGAGATTTCTATTTAAGTTTTTCATCCCCCCACTCCCTACATCCTAGGTGGTTGAGGGTGATGGGTCGAGTTTGATATCATTAGATGTCCCCTCCGAGACAAACAAATTTTAATTTTAAATTTTTTTGATTCGATGTGTTGTTTTCGAGATTTTTCAATGTCTTCAGTTAAATTGAACACCCGGTATATATATATATATATATATATATATATATATATATATATATATATGTATTGATTTTCCAAATCATTTAAAAATTTCTTTCATTGTCTAGATCTAGATTTTAGTCTTATATAAAGAAAATGATTTGTTTTAAAAGTTTTTTATTATAATTTTAGAACAATAATCGTTAAAGTAATAAATCCATTATATAATTTATTATAATTTTATATGACTATTTATTTTTATATAAACGTTACTTATAATTTGTTAATTACAATTTTTTTTCTTATTAAATTTAATAAATCAAAAATTTGGCTCGATCTCGTCTTTAAATAGAACTCAAAAATATTGATCCGTATTCGTTGCACCTTTTAAAGTACTTTTAGTTAAAATTAGTCATAATTTCATACTTTTCATACATTTCTAATATATTTTTAAATAAATTATTTAAGATACATGCACCTTTATCTAAAAGTACTCTAAAATACGGGCCATTCTATTTTTATTATTTAACAATTTATTTTATTTTCTAATTATAATTATGTAATATGAGTTCGCCAACATTATATCTTACTTCTTAAAATATAAACTTTAATTTTAAACTGTGAAACGATATGAAAATATTACTTAAACATAAAATTTAATTTAATATTATCACTAAACTACAATTTTCTGTAAACCGATCACAAAATCATAAAAACTATTTTTATCACCGAAAAGAAAAATATTCCTTCCAAGAACTGGAAAAATTTAATATTTGAGAAGAATTCAACAAAACCGTCTGACAGCCGACGAATCTTTCGTGAAAATTTTAAATATTAACTAAGCTAGGTGCTGCACCAAAGCATATAAATATCCTAGTACAATCTTATCCATTCAAATATCATTTCCAGCATGATCTTCAACTATTTCACTGTTACACTACCTCCCATTCCGATTCTCATCTGTTTGCAGTTGAACGTTTCGGGGCACAGAGAACAGTTATGCAAACATGGGAAAACTGTAATGGCTGAAGAGTCACTAACAAAATGAGCATGAGATGAATGGGGGATGTAGGCGCGCGCCCAATGTGGGTCATACGAAGTAATGTAGCGGAAAAGGAACTTTATTATGTTAATCACATGCACGGTTTTGCTGGGGCCGAAATAAAACGGGAGGAACGATGAAATGAATAAAATGCTTGTGAATGTAAAACGATATTTATTATTGTTGATGGGAAGAGATGTACATGTTTAACCGATGCTAGGATACTTGAAATTCCGACAGGAATTTAAGCGAATACTTTTATGACAAGATTTGAAAAGATGTACAAATGATAAATATTATTTCATGAAGAGATATTAGATTTTCAAGTAAGTGGTAAAGTTTTGGTTTACGTATTTTATTACGCTGAGAAAAATGGATAGTTACCGTAACGATATTTATATTTAAAAAGGTGACACAAACACAAGATATTAAAAATAACAAAATAAGTATATTTAAAAATTAACTATAAATATAATAAAAACAAATATTTAATACCATCAATTTGTATATAGGATTACAGTCTTAATTCTTAATATAGTATTAAAATATATATGTGAGTAGATTTTAAAAATGTATAAATTTGTGAATACAGTAAACATACTCGTATATTTCAAATAAATATCTACTTATTATTATACTATTTGTTAACTATCTATTTTTGTCAGTGTACATTAATTAAAAAAAATTTCAAAGTACTTTTAAAATTTTACAAACTTACTAATTAATTAACATAGTAAAAAATATTTCAAAACTCATTACATTAAAAAAAACTGCTTTAGGTTAAAATTCTGTAATAATATTTATTTACAATCGACGTTTCGACGAACTCAATGTTCGTCTTCAACAGGAAAACTGATACAAATAACTTTACAGTAAATAACAGAACATAGAAATAAGTTACTAGGTAACAAATAAGTAACTAGATCACAAAATTTATAGATTTTTAGTTACTGAAAGCCAAATTTTATTTAACTCAGTGCCTTCACAGTTATTGATCTTATCCTTTTCTTTATAAATTTCTATTGCTTCTCTTATCAATCTGTTGTTAATACTGATTGATCTTGCACTTATTACAGTATCTTCGAATTAATTATTTTTTTTATAAAAACCATCATTTGATAGATAATGTTATAAACAAAAGTAAAGTTTAATATAGTTTTCCAATTATGTAATAAAATTTCTATACTGTGGTTGTAATTTAACAAATATATTTCATAATAAAAACAAACGCATGTAAATTAAAATAAAAATTGACTGAAATGAGAAACAAACTAGTTATTTCAGCTGTTATTCCAATCAAAATTATTCAGTAATTTCATTTAGATTTTAAATTAATTATATATGTAAATGTTATTTTACATATTATTATATTTAAAAAATATTGAACAAATAATAAATAAAATTTTCACTATCATCAATAAAAAAATAGTCAAATTTATCAATGTCCGTAATTTAAACGATGCAAAATCATTACAATTGTCCATACTTAAGTTGTATTCAAATCCGAACAAGTATTATACGTTTTAAATATTAACAAATATTATTTTTATAGTAATCTCCAGAAATCAGATCAGATGTATTATTATTTCATTATTAACTATATGTTAACATTTTTCTTTTTAAAGAAAAGGCAAATTAGTGTAAACATACTAATTTTACATTAAATCCTTAAGCCTATAATACACGATCCATTTTCTGTACAGAAAGTCATGAATATTTCTATGCAGTTTCGAAAACATATAAGATACGATGCAGTTTTTCATCCACTGTGCAGTTTCTGTACAGTGTTCTAATTGACGAGCATGCGCAATGCGTGAAAGTTAACTGCATGAGAATATGGATAGAATTAGAACGCGTCCTATTTTTCATCCATATTCTATACAGTTTACCAACAGTTTACGTTTTGCTTATTTTATTGTTCACATTAATACTTCAAAATAGACACTATTATAAGCAAGTAACTGTAAAATATAAATATATATGTAAAAAATAATAACAAATGTTTGCAATTGATATTAAATAAAATCTAAATATAATACATAATTATATATTATATTTAGAATTATTATAATTATATATAATATAATTACTATATATTATAAGTCCAAATTTTTTTTTTCTTTTTTTAAGTTTTCAAATTATTATTTGTAAGTAATGCAGCATCATAACCAAGTAAATATATACCTATTTGCTAAATGATTTTCCATGTTTCATACATACATACATAACCAATTAATTTTGACAGATTGCTGACAGTTTAAAATAATTAAATGCGCATGCGCTTATCTAGATTTTTCTTTACAGTAAATATGTATCGTGGAATACGTATAAATTTCATCCATTTTATTCTGCAAAGCAAAACTGTACAGAAACGCTTTACAGATTTTCTGTACAGAAAAACTTTATCGTGTATTATTGGCTTTAGAATTATAGCTATCATTTATGTGCAATAATACATATTGTTTTTATGTAATAATACATTAAAATATATAAATATTTTACATAAAAAGTAAATTATTTTTACATAAGCTTTTGTTAAATATTACATGCTATGTAAAATTAAGTTTTACACTAAAATTACATAATAATCTAGGGCATCGTCTGTTACCCATAAGTTTTATTGTAAAATTACAGAAAAGCATTGAGCTTTCACGAGACGCTGTCACCTAGCATACAAATTTCAAACTACAATATTAGTATTACAGCATCAAACAACTATGTATAGTCATTCACAAATACAAATTTACTCAGTACTCTGTCACAATATTTTACTATCATCTGCACTAGTACCTGCAAAGTAAAATTCCATTACATCTCCTGGCGATCGCAGTGTGCTTTGGCAATCGATGGTTTTTTTACATTTTTTTCTCATTTCAAATTTAGTACGTGTACAAAGTTATATAGGTACTATATCCTCTAACACTGAAGACATGTATTTTTTCTTGTAGTCTCTCCTATATGCTCCAGCTTCTTTAGTTTATTTCTTCGTCTATACCTTTTGCTGGTGACTGTTTGTACGTGACACTATTTTTCCCATTTGTTTGAAGTGCGCCTCTGATGGTATCAGATGTTTGTGAAATACGAGGGGACATATACATATATACATCTCGTCTCTGTATTGGAACGCACTTGTCAAAGATATATTGAAAGATTCGTATGTCATGCTAGATCAGTCAAAATGTAATATATTTCTTGTTTGTACTTACAGACGTGATGTTTATTATCTTGTACGTTTGTTCATATTTTATTTGTGAGATAGAAAGATAAAAAATAATTCAATATTTATTTAACAAATTTATAAAATTTGCTAAATAAGTTTAAATAATATGAAAACAAAATATTAGAAAACTTATCAGATCAACTATATTACAGATGAAGAATACAACGCAATGTTCTGTTAGATTAATAAGAGGGAGAAGTTGTATTTAGAATTAAGTATGTGTTAATATTTGCTTCAATGTCTCTATGTTAGCTGGCGATTTCATTTTAAACATATGAAAGTATCAGATTACAAAATTAAAACATATGTACATAAACATTCACGCCATGTACCCAAAACTGTATGCAACCAACTCTTTCTACTATGCCGAAATTATTTTCCACCGAACATTTTCATCCAGGCAAGTAACTTTTGCTTTATCCACATTCATGATACCTCTCATAAATGATCTATTCGTATCACTTGAAAACATTCGCTCACTCAATCATACCACCCCATCAGACGTCCACGTAAATATATATATATATATATATATATATATATATATATATATTCAATATCACTCACACACATTCTTTTAACCAAACGTTTTATTTAAATCAGTACCTTTACACTGATATTATCTTGGGAGAGTATAAAAGATATTATTGCTCTTCAATCTACGGGTATATATAGAACTCAGTGTGAATGTGGTAAGGTTTATGTTGGACAGACAGGTAAAACATAAATCAGTGTGAAGGCAGTGATTTAAATAAAATTTGGCTTATTTTAATTAAAAATTTATAAATTTTAAGATGAGGCTATTTATACATACAGTATGTATATGCAATTGGCTATTTATACATACTAAAAAAAAAAACCTAAACCAACCTACTAACCTAACCTACCCTAAATAGCCAATTACGTAAAAATAATGTATGTATAAATAGCCAATTGCGTATACATACCGTATGTATAAATAGCCACTTTCTAAATTTTATGATCTATAGTTACTTATTTTGTTACCTAATAACTTGTGTCTATAATCTGTTTATTTACTGCATATGTCATTTGTAGGTATATTTTTCCTAATAAAGATGCACGTTAAGTATGTTGAAACATCGATTATTAATAAATATTAATACAAAACTACAACCTAAAACCGTTTTATTTTAATATAATGAATACTAAACTATTTATTTTTTTCGTACACAATTGTAAATTATAAACAATGTAACTTAACAATATTATAAACGTACTATTCGACAGATGTAAAAACATATACTTATTTTTAATTGAAAAAAAACCAACCACTATTATCAAAAAACCTTTTTAACCCTTAACTATTTTTCTAACCTCATCTAATCACAATTGCAACACTTTGCACTCGCCAAAAAAAAAAGAAGAAAAAAAACCAATTGAACGTTGCTGAGACCCTCCTTACTAGTTAGAAATTCCTGCTGAACAAGGCGCTAGGTCCTGCGGCTGCTCTACTTGTCCCTAACTCCCAGTGTGTTTCAGGCGCTTAGTTCGCAAGTTTGACACACGCCAGCGCAGCGCTACGGTTGTCGTGCCAAGCACGTGCTGCGACAACTACATCATCAAGCCACCATAAGTGGGTGCAGCAGAAGCGAGAAAGGCCGCACCCAAAAGCGTCCTGTGCGACCTATAAAGGTATCTCTCCCCGTCTTACTTAGATTAATACCCACGACACGATGTTAGACTGAAGTTGAGAAGTTAACTTATTCGAAATGTAGGTATTTAAGTATTTTGCATTTGGTGTATGATGAAATCTGGTAGGAATTGACAATTTGTATAAATAAATAAGTTAGTTTAATATTAAATTATATTTTCAAATTTGATTTAAAAAATTGTTTAAATATAATAAGTGCCGGATTTACGCAATGTTGTAGTTTTAATTCTAGTCTTAATCATAGCCTTAAAGCCTAATCTTAGTCTTAAACAAATGAGATGTTTATGCAAACAACTTGTACCGTACTGATGAGGTCCTAAAGACCAAAACACGTGTTTACGGTTAAACTGGCCAGTCATTGATGCATAGCCTAACAAGCCGATTCAATAACGGAGTATCTTGCGAAATTTTGGGAAAAATATAAAGTCTCAATTTTTTTGAATATTATCAAACAATTTGTCCTAAGTCTTGCCTTAACACTTGACACCTGTCGGAAATAATTAAAGATAAAACTAAACAAATCCACAAAATTTAATTTGAATCGTGCCTTCGCACTGATAAAAAATGGCTTCCTTGAATTACAGATTTATAAATTTTATGATCTAGTTACTTATTTTGTTACCTAGTAACTTGTTTTTATGTTCTGTTTATTTACTGTATATGTAATTTGTATCTTTGTTTCTTCAACACTCTCAATTATACCACTCCACACCCATAATAAAAAATATTTTAAAAATTAACGAACTAAAATATGTATTATTTATTCACATATATGATCCAAGAGAGCCTCATTTTGTGGAAATTAATTATATATCGAACAGTGCCGTCTTAATGCAAGCATCCACTGGGCAACTTGTCCGAGGACCACACGAGAATAAGGGCCCCGATGTTAATATGTATATGTGATTTAACTTGCCATTATTAAAAATATATTTGACATTTAAATTTCATGTAATATAAAGCCATTTACATTTCATTTCTTCGATTGGTTGTCGTAGGGGGCCCTAGAACACTGATAATGCTGTTGAAACGGTTTTGGTTTCAAATCCTACTTAAAAAGAATCTTCCAACAATTAAAAACAGCCAAAAAAGTACATTCTTAATACCGATATGTTTTTGTTATATATTAAGATATTAAAAAAAAAAACATATTTTAAAAAACAAAAGATAAAAGCATGTTTTCCTCCAGGAATATTTTTAAATTTGTTATTTATTATTTAAATAATCGACCTTAAACTTTGTAGTATTTTAACTAGTTGTAAAACATTTGCTATTCATCATAGAAAAAATTTAACGGAGTAAAGCAAAGATTAAAGTTTTGTCTATCGACTTATGTAAAATTTATTATATTTATTTTATAATTTTTTAAATAAAACAAGTATTACGAAACATATATTTTCAAAAATAATATTTATAGATTTTTTTTTCATAAAATATTATAATTAATTGAAATAGTTTGTACATAAATATAAAAAAAATTTAAATTTTTAGTGAGAAAACGCTTATGTATATAGTAGCATAAATTATGATTCAAAATACATTAGTAGCATTATAAAACATAATATTTGCATTGCGAATTACTATATAAAGTAAATACGAAACTAAAACTTTTAATTGTTAATTATGACTGTATTCATTTTTGTTCTTCATATTCTACAATTAAATTACTAGTTTCACAAAGTTTAAAATTAACTTCCTCTACTGCGATAACTAATTGTATTTTAATACTAAAAATCGTACATTGTAATAAAAACCAATAAAACAATATTTTACATTTAACATTTAAATTGAATGAAATCAAAACTACATATAACAACAATATTTGTTTTAAATTTTTATTTTATTATTATTTTAATTCAAAAATAAGAATATAAATTAAGTTAAATTAAAATTAAAAATTAAAAATTGTCCGGTTTAAAACAGGTAGATGAATTTGTATATTTGAGCATATTTGAGTAAGTCATTGTCCAAAGATGGTGGCTTTGACCTTGAGATATAAAGAAAACTTAATGCTGATATACGGTAGTGAATGTTGGGTTTAGCTGCAAAAGCATAAAAGGAAAATGACTGCTGTAGAAATAAGATTTTTACGTGGGGCATATGGTGAAATTAGGAAGAATTGGGTACGAAATAGATTAGTGTATGATAATGTAAAATTGAAAAAAAATGTTGCAAAAGTTGATGTTAATTAGTTAAGATGGTTCGATCATCTTGAGCAAATGTCTAATAAACGTTTGGTTAAAATAATTTATATGAATGATTTTGAAGGTATACCTTTGGGTAGATGATTAGTTGAAGTGGTATGATTAAGAGTATTTTGTATGAGCGAAAGTTTGCAAGTAGTAGGAATAGAAGATCATGTATGATAGGTATTATAAATATAGATGAAACCAAAATTTCTTGTCTGGATAGAAATGTTTAGAGAATAGTGAAAAGAGTCACACTCTTCTTAGGTACATAACGTGATTGTGTATATATGTATGTATTTCATACAATTAATTCTTTAATAGAAATCTCAACACAATCACCACAATACAACCAAAACACCGAAAAACTGAACTTGTTTTGATATTTAGAACTCCTACATAAATATGTCTATTTTCACTTATAAAATTGTTAGTCAAACTTTTCATTTGTGAAAAAAATTCTACTTTATGCACCTGTGTCTATAATACAATGTCAAATATTTTAATTAAATTTAAAAAAACAAGATTAGAAGTATATGGGGAAACCCATATATAGACTACTTTGACATTTCTCGGAAAGTTGGCAACACTGTATTTTAATAATATTATAATTTATATGGGAACTAGGAGATACTTTTCTGAAAATTTGATCAAAATCGAATAAATAATGTAGCCACAATAAATTTTTAAAAAAATTTGTGATTTTTTCTCGATAAGTTGGTAACACTGTATTTTGTTAAAATTGCATAATTTATGCGGGCACTTTTATAAAAATTTGATTAAAATCGGTTAAATAAAATGGTCATAATAAATTTTTAAAAATTTTACTAATTTTTTTCTCGGAAAGTTGGCAACACTGTATTTTGTTAAAATTACATAAATTATATGAATACTAGGAGAATCTTTTGTGAAAATTTGAGTAAAATCGGTTGAATAACATAGCCATAATAAAATTTTTAAAATTTTAGTAATTTTTTTCTCGGAAAGTTGGCAACACTGAATATTAATAAAATTATGTAATTAATGGGAGCATTAGGGAAATCTTTCCTGAAAATTTATCAAAATCGGATAAATAATATAGCCACAATGAATTTTTAAAAACTTTAGTAATTTTTTTCTCGGAAAGTTGGCATTACTGGAAAAAACCAAAACCACATGACCATCTTGGGCACTAGACAAATTTATTCTGAAAATTTCATTAAAATCGGTTGAACCGTCTAGGAGGAGTTGCGGCCACAAAATTTTGACTTACGACCGAGCGAGCGAGTGAGCGAGCGAGCGAGCTGACGACGCACATCCATACACCCACATAAACTAAGTTCAGATTCGTCATCTACAGGCTATATAAAGGATTTCTGTACAATTTTTTTTTTTTTAAATGTTACAGACACCGTGCCAAACGCTATACACTTTTCCTTGCAGTCAAAGTAGTAAAAACACATAATAAACATATATTTGTGTATTTTTACCACTTTGACTGCAAGGAAAAAGTGGTATAGCGTTTGGTACGGTGTCTGTAACATTTTCAAAAAAAAAAAAAATTGTATATAGCCTCTAGATGACGAATCTGAACTTAGTTTATGTGGGTGTATGGATGTGCGTCGTCAGCTCGCTCGCTCGGTCGTAAGTCAAAATTTTGTGGCCGCAACTCCTCCTAGACGGTTCAACCGATTTTAATTAAATTTTCAGAATAAATTTGTCTAGTACCCAAGATGGTCATGTGGTTTTATTTTTTTCCAGTAATGCCAACTTTCCGAGAAAAAATTACTAAACTTTTAAAAAATTCATATTGGCTACGTTATTTATCCGATTTTGATCAAATTTTCAGAAAAGATTTCCCTAATACTCCCATTATTAATATAATTTTATTAATGTCCAGTGTTGCCAACTTTCCAAGAAAATAATTACTAAAGTTTTAAAAAATTTATTATGGCCATGTTATTTAACAGATTTTACTAAAATTTTCACAAAAGATTCTCCTAGTATTCATATAATTTATGTAATTTTAACAAAATACAGTGTTGCCAATTTTCCAAAAAAAAAAATTACCAAAATTCATTGTGGCTACATCATTTATTCGATTTTGATCAAATTTTCAGAAAAGTTTCTCTTAGTGCCCACATAAATTATAATATTATTAAAATACAGTGTTGCCAACTTTCCGAGAAATGTCAAAGTGGTCTCTATATGGGTTTACCCATATACTTCTAATCTTGTTAATTTTGCTTGATGTTTGGAAATAAATAGATTTTTATTGTTTTCTTTTGAAATATTTTTAAGAAAATCAGTCGTATTCAAGATTAATTTATTAGTTATTTAATAATTTAATTTTTATTTTATTTAAGATGCATTAAGAAATTTGAAAATTATGAAGAATAGAACAATAAAGCCGTTTTGTTTTAATATAATTATAGAATATTATTGAATATTTGTATAAATTTTGATATTAAGAAATTTAAACATATTTAAATGTAATAATTGGTTAAATTTTTTCGAATTTTTTTTATCTGTTATGTTGTTATCTAAAACGAAGACGCGAATGAAGTATGATGGATGAAGAATAGAAAACATTTTGTACATAGTTTTAAATAAATGAAAGTAAACAATGAACTGTAGCTATAGTAACCATATCAACATATATTCATACGTTTTGAAATTATTTCGAAATCATACGTCAAATTAAACGAAAATTCCAAAATGACACGTACCAAATTAAATCCTAGTTCAGGAAAACTATCACATACTCCTTTGAAGCATACAACAAAATTCAAATCTAATCATACAGAAGCAACAATAGAAAATATTCCCAACGAAATGTTATTAGAAATATTCGGTTACCTATCTAAAAAAGACTTAACTTGTAATATACGTTCTGTCTCATCGAGATGGAATGGAATTACAAAATTCTCATGTTTATGGCGCCAGATTACTGCTGGGAAAGAAGTGCCAACAAATATACTGGTTAACTGGTTGAGGATGGCACCCAAACTGAAAACATTGGACATGCAAGACCGATCTGATGGTACCATTATTTTAAAACAAGTAAGTTTTTGTATTTTTGATTATGTTTAAATAGTTTTGATAGACTTTGTACTTTAGACCAGCATGCATTGCAATTTCATGTGCGGAGAACAGGAAACTTTGATATTCTTTCTTGATAAAATTCGACTTATTTTATCGGTAAATTTTTTCAAAAGGCAAAAAGGCGTAAATTATGTTTTTATTATCAAGTAAATCTTCAACAACTCTAGATCTAGATCATCTCGGCAGTATTGCTTTCTTGATAAAATTTTTATGATAACCATTTATTGCAAATATTTCTTCAAGCATATTTTATATTCATCTTTAGAGAATTAATGTTTAACAAAATTTGTCACATAATAGAAATAATTATAATTAAAATAAAAAGGCTTTAAAATTTAGTTTTGTGTTAATTTTAAGTTATTTAGTAATTTATTGAATCATAATTATTTTTTTTTGATGATGATATATGTAGTGATATATGTAGTGTATTAAATATTAATACATACATACATACATACATACATACACAATCACGCCATGTACCCAAAAGGGTGTGGCACAAACTCTTTTCATCATCCCGAAATCAGTCGCCCCCAAACATTCCTATCCAGCACAAGCAACTTTCACAACTTCATCCACATTCATAATTCCTCTTATACATGCTCTTCTATTCCTACTACTTGGAAACTTTCGCTCAAGCAAGCCACTCTCTCAATCATCTATCACTCCAACTACTCATCGGACGTTCACCTGCAAACGTATACCATCAAAATCATTCAAATAAATCTTTTGAACAGCAAACGTTCATTAGACGCATTCGCTCAACATGTCCGAACCATCTTAACTGACTAACATCAACTTTTGCTACAACATTTCTTTCAATTTCACACTCATCATACACTAATCGTATTTCGTACCCGATCTCTCCTATTAATAACACCCAGCTACCCCACGTAAAAATCTCATTTCCACAGCAATCATTTTCCGTTTATGCTTTTGCAACCAAACCCAACATTCACTACCATACATCAACGTAGGCACCAAAACTGCATTGTACATACTAAATACCTAAAGCCTTTTATGTGAGAAATAATTAATATTTCAGATATCAGGAACAAACAGACAGATAGAAGTACTAAACATGCAAAATTGCTGCGGATCACTACAGCAAAAATGCTTGCCTGCTGCAACCTTATGTAAAATGCTACAACGTTGTAATAATCTAAAGAAAATTCAACTAGACAACTGTACTATTAAATCGTGCAAGTTTTTTAAATTACTGGCGAATACAACTGATAAAGTTAAATTTAGTGGCACCATTACCGGAAAACAAATGCGAGTTTATTTAAATGAATTAAATTTGGAACAAAGCAAGTCCACAGTGAATGGCCATGATATTCCTCGATATAATAGACGTCGCCGTCGTTTGTATAACCATGATAGAATGATAGATAGAATCTTGAGATCGCTAGGTTATTTGAATATTTTTACATTATATACTTGTGTTAGTTTACTTTAGTTTTAACTTTTGCTACTGATGATGAAAGCTTAGCTTTTGAAATGGGTACACCAATACCTCACTTTGCGTCGTGGTTACGTTCCAAAAAAACACGACGCAAATTAAAACGACGCAAAGTGAATTATGATTTTCTATAGCAAACCATGTAAAGATCGAAGATAGGTTCCAAGGTTACAAAAATACATACTACATTTTAAAAAGAAAATTGAACAAAGTAAACATTTAAAAAACAAAAATAATATAAAATTTTATTACATACATACAAAAAACAAAAAAAAAACAAATTCAATTAAAACAAAATAGTGGCTGTTGTCGTAAGTCGGCTTTCTTTCACAAAAAATTGGTCTCTTTTGATGGCGCAATTAGAAACAAAAGTCGTGCCATCTTTTAGAAAAAAAAAGAAAATTTCAAAAAATTAAAAAAAAAAAATTAAAGACTCGAACCCAAAACAACGCAACTTCGAAAATCTAACGACGCACAGTGAAAATTAGTACTAATTCAGCAGCGACGCAACTTCGAAAAAACGCAAAACGAAACGACGCAAAGCGAGGTATTGGTGTATTTAGCTTATTTAAATTATTTTATGATTTAAGGGAAATTATTTTATTTTATTATTATATTGTGTTTTTTAACACAATTTATAAATTACTAATATCTAATATTTTTTTAATTTTTTAGGTTTATTTGAAGATTGGCATATGATATTGATTAAATTAATGATGGATACATAATAAAAGTGATTTTTAAAAACAAAACTACATATTTTCGTGGATGTATCAGTATACAAATTTATTACAATAGTTTCTGTTCATAGGATAAGTATCTGTATTGTACCCTTTTTTTTTTTTAATAAACTTTATTTTGTTTTCTGGCTAATTAATTACATTATAATACATATTTACAAAGTTATAAAAATACAGGAAATTTATTACTGTAGCATAATATTTGCATCACTGTTAAAAGCAAAAAAAAAAAATTTCAAACTTAAAAGTTTTCAAATTTTTATCAGTGATTTATTATATTCAAGTAATACATTTGTAAAATATATTATGAATAGTACTTATTAGAATTGTCATCATATACTCGAAAAACGCGCCAATATATGTTACCACTTTGACTGCAAGGAAAAAGTGGTATAGCGTTTGGTACGGTGTCTGTAACATTTTCAAAAATAAAAAATTATATAGAAATCTTTCATATAGCCTTTACATGACGAATCTGTACTTAGTTTATATGGGTGTATGGATGTGCGACGTCAGCTCGCTCGGTCCTCAGACAAAATTTTGTGATTCAACCGATTTTAATGAAATTTTCAGGAAAAATTTACCTAGTGCCCAAGATGGTCATGTGGTTTTGGATTTTTCCAGTGATGCCAACTAACCGAGAAAAAAATTACTAAAGTTTTAAAAAATTCATTGTGGCTACATTATTTATCCGATTTTGATCAAATTTTCAGGGAAGATTCCTCTAGTGCCCACATAAATTACATAATTTTAATATAATACAGTGATGCTAACTTTCCTAGAAAAAAATTACTAAAGTTTTTAAAAATTTATTGCGGCTACATCATTTATCCGATTTTTATCAAATATTCAGGAAAGATTCTCCTAGTGCTCACATAAATTACAATTTTATTAAAATACGGTGTTGCCAACTTTCCAAAAAAAAAATTAATAATTTTCTAAAAATTTGTTATGCCCGCATTATTTATCGCCTATAATATTATATATTATCAAAATACAATGTTGCCAACTTTCGGTAAAAATTTTTTTATTTCTATTTCTTATCATTTATGTGATAATGTCAAAGTGGTCTATATATGGGTTTACCCATATACTTCTAATCTTGTTTTTTTATTAATTGAAAACAAAAATTATTGTAATTTATTTTGTTTTTATTTATTTTTTACAATTTTTTTGTTCTTAGATTTTTTAAGAAACAAAATATGAGGTTTTATTTTTGCTAAAATGAAATCAAAGCTCATTATTGAAATTATGCTTTAGATAAACTCTCAAGTTACAAAAGTTCGTATAACTAAAAAAGAATTAAAAAATTTGATTAACATTGCTTGTATAATGATTAAACAATTAAAATAAAATTAAATAAAAGTGCAAATAAACACACTCGAAAAATTGTATATTGTCACCCTATCCAGGAAATCAAAATCTGTTTTAAATTCAAATCTGTTTATGAAAATAATCAATACATCAAACAGATTTGATTACATCAGCAATAATTCGTAAACTGAAACTGAAATAAGCTGAAAACCTGTAATTGTTTAATCGCAACTTTCATTTATCAGTACAAACAAAATTAAATTTCTGTTTACTTATGATTCTTTAAAGTGATTTTTGAAAGAATAACAAATATGTGTGTGGCGTGTTTATTTAATTAAAAAAATTTAAAATTGTGTAGTATATCTTTTTATTAACTAAATAAACAAATATTTGACAAATATATATTTTATATTTGATTGATAAAATCGAAACATTTAATATTTAGTTTATCGGAAATAAAAATAAAATTCAGTATGTATCAACAGCAAACAATATTTTTCGACGAAGATAAATACAAAAAAATAAATAAAAATACAATAATCTATTTATATTTTGGTAAATTGCAAACATATTCGTAAAAAAGCGCTTTCATATTTTTTGCTTTAAAATAAATTTAAACTTTTATCTCTTGTCAAATATAAATACAAATAGTATTTCTATTTATAATATATTTTTTTATTCTAATATTATGAAATTTAAATAAACTAATTAAATTTGCTTAATAAGTAATTTTAAGTAAACATCAAAACTAATTTTGACAAAAATCACTTTTGAAATTGAGATAACAATACAAAACATCGTATTTATCCTATACTTTATTAAAACCAAAAATTTTCAATGTCTCATGACAGTCATACATTGTGATACGAGAATACGAGAAATGCAAATTTCTCCTAATATATTAAAATAAAACGAGTTTAGATTGTAGTTTCGTGTTAATATTTACTAATAATTGACGTTTTAACGTGTTTAACGTACATCTAGAAAAAATAATACAAATAATATTTACAGTAAATAAATAAAACATAGAAACAAGTTATTAGGTAACAATATAAGTAACTAGATTGATAGAACACAAGAGGTCAATACGTCTAAAACATCTATTTTGAAGCTATTGTAATAATTGCAAGACCCAACAATATTAACAGTAGATTGATAAGAGAAGCAATAGCAATTTATAAAGAGAAAGATAACATCAATTTAATTAATAATTTATACATTTTATAATCTAGTGCTTTATTTTGTAGTAGTACTAGTAACTTATTTCTATGTTCTGTTTATTTACTACATATGTCATTTGTATAATTTTTTCCTGATAATGATGTATGTAGAGTATGTCAAAACGTCAGAAATTATTCAGAAATTAACCCTAAAGCCTTTCTTATTTTTAATATTTTATTTATATAATAAATCTAAAACAAAAAATCTGTGTAACAATTACAGTTTTATTAAAACAATTCCAACAAAACCGCATGAAAAATAATAATATCCACACATCGTGGTAATGCTCCCAGCATATTCCTGTTAGAAAAGTGTTAGCCAGAGCTGAAAATTTATCGTCTCGGCCAGGAAAACAATATCATTTTCCTCGTGCAAGCATAACGTCAGTATTAGAATTACCCGAGGGGTTGTACAATACCTTAGCACGCGTTTAATATGATACTGTACCGGAGGCTGGCGCGAATATAATATATTCCACATCGCAGTACGGTTGAAAGCCCCCGTCACGTGGTTAACGCCGTTCTGGACTGAACCGCAAAACGAAAATACAATGAACGCCAGATTAAAACACGCGTGATAAATGCAATCAATGCGCAAATATACCCTTGTCTGTTCAAGGTGAAAATTAAAATTTTACATACACGGTTATATGTATATTGGACGTTGAAAGAAACTCAATGACCAAAAACGGACATGTTTATTATAGAAGTATTTTTACAGGTAGCCGTAAGCCAGTTGGACTCGAACTTCAAAGGTTTATCAGAATTTATATTAAAAATACTGGTTGGTACTACAAGCTTTGTTTTTGGATATACTACTGTCAGAGAGAAAAAAACCGGCATTATTAGAATTTTGTTATTAAATTTTCTTTGTGTAAAATTACAATTAAAATAATAAAAATTGCTTACAAATATTAACATATTGTCATGTCCCTCGTGGAGTTACAAAGTTATTAATTGGAGCAAGTCCAGATAAATAGAACTCACTAGAAAAACTAAGAATAACTAAATTTAGAAGACTATAAACAATTAAATAGTTTATTTAATTATTATAATTACTATGATTAATTAATATGATTAATTTCATTGACTAATATTGTATGTTACTCAAAATTCTTTATTTATGATTTACACTTAAGATAGCCTGTGTTTGTGTTTTATATATGACTAGTAAACGTCTCTTTTTCAGACGCATTT
Source organism: Clivina fossor (assembly GCA_963966155.1). Classification (NCBI taxonomy): domain Eukaryota; kingdom Metazoa; phylum Arthropoda; class Insecta; order Coleoptera; family Carabidae; genus Clivina; species Clivina fossor. Next base: position 5,510,001 of record OZ014560.1, read on the forward strand.
AATTATTTGAATATTTATGTGTTCCTGCTTTAATTATTGTTATTGTAAAATATCAAAATTGTAATATATTTGAAAATAATGTTTTGAAAATTTTCAAAACAATATAATATACATAGGTGAATGTTTCCAAGTTCTAGAAATAGAAGAAAGTTAAGTCGCTTTTTTGGTAAAATTGAGTTAAATGCGGATTATGATATATATTTGCATATATTTTCATCTGGTGACCTCAAAATGATATTATCTTATGTACGTTCTGCGTAATTTGGGCAAAACCTAACCAGTTAAGTGTCACTTTTGAGAAAAAAAAACCAGTTAAGTTCCATTTTATAGTAAGCAAATTAACTTATTTTTAATACAGTATAGTAAAATGCTTACTATTGCATTACTAGCACAATGTAAACACTTTTAGATAATGAAAGAGGAGTATTAAAGGTAGCAGCGGGTAGAGTAGAGTGAATAATAGTACACACTAGTCGTTGAAATTATCAAATAATTGCCATCGTTAATAAATATTTTATTTTAATACATAGAAAAATAAAATAGACCAAAGCTGAACGAACTTTAAACTAAAATCTCCTCTACCAAACTACTGGCTTTGTGTAAACAGTTATTCTACCAAAATTAATAAAGTAGAGTACTTTGAAAAAAAGTATGCTAGTGTACTCTACCACTAACTCTACTAATATAAACTAGGCTTAAGTACCTTCACCAAACAATATGTAAAAATTTTAATTTAAAAAAAGTCTCAAATTGACACTTCAACCGACAGAACATAGAAATAAGTGACTAATAACTTGTTTCTATGTTACTATAAATGTCATTTATATTAATTAAATCAATTGAAGTTGCTGTTGGCACTCGGTGAAACATTGTAAATGAAATAAAATAAAATAAAACACTCGGTTGAAGTTTCACAAAATTTTGTGAAACTTCAACCGAGTGTTTTATTTTATTTTATTTCGTCATTTATATTATTCATCCTGATGAAGATGGACGTTAAGTTTCGTTAAAATATCGAGTAGTAAAACCTAAAGCAGTTTTATTTTAATAATAATTTTCACATAAAATCTCTATATTAATAAAATATAAAACGTAATTTTAAAGTTTCATACATATAGAAAATTCTTCAACATATGAACGATGACACAGAATTGATATTCTCAAAAAAGATAAAACCTTTGTCAAAAACCATTTCTATTAAAAGCAGAAACGAATGCCGTTCGCCACTTTTACGTTGCATATTTCACTTAAAATTCAAATAACCGTCAACGGCAGCCACCGAAAAATTTCATTTCATTGCATACAAAACAAAAAACCAGCCGTTTTCATCGTTTCATAAAAACACACTATCATCAAACCATAAAAAAAAAAATTAATATCGACTGCCTTCGCATAAAATATCAAACGCCACAACGACACAATGCTGTACGAGATCGTTAGTTTGTCCCGCATTTTGGTCGCTTAAGCAGTCGCTAGCCGCTCTGATATTAATCGAGACAGAATATTGAGGAAAAATGCCACTAAAGTTTTACTCCGTCGCAAGATGATATTATATTTTCGGACTATACGGCATAATTTCACGCGCTTCTTGGTACCGATGTCTGAGCTGTCAATATCGGCGAAAAACGGGTTGTAAAGTTGCCGGTTTTATTCTTTGGTTTCAAACTGTTTTCGTCTTTTTTGTCATATTGAGTTTATTTGGAAATATTTTGTAGAAGAAATATGGATGGATTAAAAGTATAGTACGTCTAAAACTGAAAAAAATACTGTTTTATAACAAACATAATTATTTATATTAAAAAAAAAATAAATATACCACGTTTTTAAAACAGACTAAAAAATATAAAATAATTTCTCCTAGCCCTATATAGATTTTTAACACTATACAGATTCCTAATTTCCCCTACAGATTGTCCTGAAAATTTGTGATTGTGAATTTTTAATAGCTATGACAATATATACTTGTAAGATTTAAAACAAAAAACTTATATGTACATATACACATATATATATATATATATATATATATATATATATATATATATTATATTATATTATATTAATCATTATATCATAACACCGCTATTTTATTTAATAATTGTGCTAATTTTAATACTTAACTATTTGTATGTTAAATTTCAAAATCATTGATTGATCAAAATTTTATTACTATCTTTATTAGTACTACTAGTTTGTCATAACTTACTATCAAGCAAGAAATTTACTACTTTGACAATTACAATTAATAATTTTAATTTAATTTCCAAAAACAGTCTGACAGAAACTGACAACTTTCCAATAAAACTACTAATAGAAGAATTATACATATTACTTGACATTACATAATTCTAAAAAATTACGTGCAAAACGTTTAAACACGATAAATAAAATTAAAAAATATCTTTGTAAAATACCAGTTAATCTGTATAATAACAAACTGTCATACAAATTTAAATTAATGTCATACGAATATGAGCATAAACACCCTCAAAATATGAAACAGTTTATAATTGGTACATTTTATAATCCGATATGTATCATATGATATTACATCGCATATATTTTTCCACAATATTTTATTTTTAAAACAACAATTTTAATATTCATGTCCCAAAAAGGATAATGCAACAACCTACATTTGAAAAACAAAAATAAAATTCAAATTTTTATTATGCACATTTAACGGTATATATATATTTTAAAAATGTATAAAAAGTTTTTTTATTTGTTTATTTCGTCGTTTAAAGGCAAAACTCATTAACTAAATTTTTTTTATATTTGGGAAAAATTTAATAGTAAATAAGTCATTAAAAAAGAGAAATATTGTACAGAAAATTGTTGTAAACAAGAATACTACGTCTCATTAATAATTGTATTTAAGTAATAATCGAAAAATATCGATAGAAAATCAAAAATTATTAATTAATAAAAAATTATTAAAAAAATATTTGTAATAATAAATGTCACCTAATTAAATACAAATATACAAAACATACTTGTAGTATAAGTTATACATACATACAAAAAAACTCCATCTGCCCAAAAGGGTGTGGCACAAACTTTTTCACTATCCCGAAATCATTTTCCTCCAAACATCCCTATTCAGACAAGTAACTTTAGCTTCATCGACATTCATGATACCTGTCATAGATGCTCTTTTATTCTTACTACAACTATTTGCTCACGCAAACACTCTCAATCATACCACTCCAACTACTCATCGAACGTTCACATAAACATATACTATCAAAATCAAGAAGAGTGTGATACAAACTTTTTCCACTATCGCGAAATCAGTTTTCTCCAAACATTCCTATCCAGACAAGCAACTTTGACTTCAGCTACATTCATAATACTTCTCATACATGCTCTTCTATTTCTACTACTTGGAAACTTTTATTCACGCAAAACATTCTCAATCATACTACTCCAACTACTCATCGGACCTTCATGCAAACGTATATCTCAAAAATTCTTTTACCAAACATTCATTAGACATTCACTCAAGATAATTGAACCATCTTAACTGACTAACACCAACTTTTGCAACATTTTTTTTCAATTTCACACTCATCATACACTAATTTATTTCATAGACGATTTCTCCTAGTTATACCACACACCCCACGTAAAAATCTCATTTCTACAGCAATCAGTTTTCTTTTATGCTTTTGCAGCCAAACCCAATATTCACTACCATACGTCAATGTAGGCATCAAAACGACATTGTATATACTCAAGCGAGCTTCTTTAGAAACATTTACATTCCTAACAAAAGTATTCAAAGCACCCAAAACCTTACAACAACAGCATTTACTCTTCTTTCAATTTTATAATAAACTACCCAAATACACAAATTCATTTACCTGCTTTATAATAGCGATAAATCGACAGCAATAAAATCTTTTAAACAACTCGGTAATGAAAAAAATCACCAAGCTGAAAAAATAAAATAAAATTTTCGGTGCGCGCGCATTAACATAGATTATGTAAATGAAAATGTTTCATTTATATATATATCCTTTCGACCTCACTGTGTGAGTTGTAACTGGAGTTAATACAAGAAATATGTAAAGCTGCGTTTTTATCTTGAACTGAAGAAGTTTTCTATGCTAATGCTCCTATTTTCATTCGACGACCTTTAAAAAAGAGATTTTTTTGCATATAAAGAGTTTTCACGAATTTCCACTATTTAAAGATATAAAAAATTTAAGAGGCTATTTATCTTATGATGCTTATAATATTTATATATCGAAAAAGTATTAATTGTTTTATCTAATTAATTAATTGTACAATTAAAAAGTTTGATAGCTTATATTTTTTATTTGGGAAAAATTTAATGGTAAATTAATCTTTAAAAAAGAGAAATATTGTACAGATTGTTCTAAACAAAAATACTACTTCTCATTAATAATTGTATTTAAGTAATAATCGAAAAATATCGATAAAAAATCAAAAATTGGGAAAAATTTAATGATAAATAAGTCTTTAAAAAAGAGAAATATTGTACAAATTGTTGTAAACAAAAATACTACTTCTCATTAATAATTATATTTAAGTAATAATCGAAAAATATCGATAGAAAATGAAAAACTATTAATTAATAAAAAATTATTAAAAAAATATTTGTAATAATAAACATCACCTTCTAATTAAATACAAATATACAAAATACACTAAATACACAGATTATAAAAAATATAAACTATTTATTAAACTAACATAATATATATATATATATATATATATATATATATATATATATATATATATATATATATATATATATATATATATATATATATATGGTCTTCTCTGTAACCTTTTAGGGGGCGATAATACACCTTAAAACGCCTTAGTAAAAGTCGTTTCATAAGCGTAATAATAATTCTTTTAGTTTTTACATTAAACGATTAATTTATTTTAAACTCTAGTAATCTAACTACTTAATCAGTATTGTATTCAAAAATATTAATTCATAAAAATTATATAATTTCGTAATATTTATTATCAATAATAAATAAATTATTAAAAACACACATATTTTCAATAAATTAGAAAATATTCGAAAACAAAAAATAATGTTCTTTGTATTTTTAACTCAAATTTTATATAGGGGTCTTAAACATCATTCGAAAACTGTTTTTCAAATAACTTTGCTTTTAATTTTTACAAATAAAGTAAGTTTATTTAAATTTTATTCTTTACGGTTTAATTTGACCTATACCGGAAGTAATATCAGTATTTCCGACTAGTGCATTCTTAGTTTTCACACAAGCACCAAAACGTTCCGTAATAATTATTTTCGAAAAACAAACCATATTTTTTTCCATATGATAGGGACTTTTCAACGAACACTGTACAAAGTTAATTTTTTTTTACAAATAGATAGAAAGATATAATTTTTTAAATAAGCAAAATCCTTACTATTATTCAGTATACATGATTAATTAAATTGATATTGAAGTAATTTAATACATATTATTTAATATTGTTGTTTGTTACACGAATATTAATGTTATAAACTGAAACCATTGTTTTGCTAACAAATTGGAATAATTATTTTGTAATTAAATTAATATACTAATATGTAATAATTATAAAACAATAATCCATATTTTATAGTAAATTAGAGCATATTTATTTATAAATTGTAAAATTGTAATTTTCGATATTAAATCACATTATTTCGCTACAATAATATTCCAAAATAAAAATATAATTTTAAAACAATGTTTTACTAGAATCGTGCAAAATATGAAAAAGATTAATAGCTACAAATATAAATGAAAGTAAAAACAAAGTAATTGTATTTAACTGAGAAATGAGAAAAAAGATAAATAACTTGACATAAATTCTTGTTTAAAAGTTATATTACATTTATGCCTACACAAATCCTGAGAGTGAAAAAAAAACACAATTTTTGGCAGATTGCTTATGAACTATGTAGCCTAAACATTTATTAAAGTTTGCTTGTTGAATCTAAATTACGTAGATTTATTTATATTTTATATAAAATATTATGTTGACCCAATTTTTTACTTTATTTAACGATTTATATTCAAAAAACAGAATAGTCCACAGAATGTCCATTTCCCACTAGTATGAATTACAGCACTCGCCATGAGAAACTACTACTATTCTGTACTTTTTCTACAACTATTCAATACGAAATTCTAACAACAACGTTGACTCATATTTCAAATATAATATTTTTTCTATGACTCTATATTTATTATACAAACAAAAAGAATTTATAATTTTTATTTTATTTATTAACAATATTACATGTAAAATTATTACAATTATTAAATAAGATCAAAATAAAATATTCTCATTTGTCAAAACTATTTTAATTATCTTATTTGAATAATTTTTGTGTGTCAAGCGTAAATTAACCTGTTGTCTAGTTTCATGTAGCAGTTTTATTATGTTGTTAGTAATTAGTAACAGTACGCCGGCCTTAGTAGCGAAACTACACAGTACACACTAAATTCATAAGTAACAAATTTCAGTATAATTCAAATCTTGTAAGCCTTTCAATATGTTAAATAAACATAGAAAAATATAAAATATTTTTAATATATGCACTGAAATTATTTGTCTTTTTGTTACGTAAATCTATAATTTGAATAGACAAAAAATCCTATAATAATTAAGTTTTGCGTCATCAATTATTAATTTAAAATAAAACGGCTTTATTAATTATTAACGTCTATATTAATAAATATTAATACAGAATTACAACCTAAAACCGTTTTATTTTAATATAATAAATTCTGAAAGATTTTTACTATGTTAATTATTAATTTATTCATGCAAATAATTATAAATTATTTTGAAGAATTGCTACTAAATTGCTATTTAACTAGCAAACCAATTTTCACAAAAGCTAACTTTTATAGCCGAGCGGTTGAAGATGTGTGCATGGATATTTGTGTTGTATAAATTTACATTCGACAAATATCTTCTAATCAATAAACTAAAATCTAAAACCTATACGAAATTTTAAACAAATCGCACCAAGCGCCCATATATAGAAATCACTAAATAAATTAAAATAATAAACTTCTATTCCAGTTTTTCACGAAGTCCATATTTAACAGATACACAAATTGTATCAACATATGCATTATAATATATGCATACAAACAATATTAATTTCATATAATTGAGTTACGTATAATAGTCGTGTAGTGTTTTTCCGAAACCTTAATAATTATTTTTGTGAACAAAAATAAAAAAGCTTTAGGTTATAGTTCTTTATTAATATTTATTAATAATCGATGTTTCGACAAATTGAACGTACGTCTTCATCAGTAAATAAACAGAACATAGAAACAAGTTACTAGACAACAAAATAAGTAACTAGATCACGAAATTTATAAATTTTTAATTAATGGAAGCCAAATTTCAAATAGAATTTAAATTAAATTAAATTTGGCTTCTATAAATAAGAAAATTATAAATTTTATGATCTAGTTACTTATGTTGTTACCTAGTAACTTATTTCTATATTTTGTTATTTACTGTATATCATTTGTATCATTTTTCCTTATGAAGACGGACGTTGAGTTCGTCGAAACGTCGATTATTAATAAATAATAATACAGACCTATAAACTAATCTCTTTTTATTTTAACATATATTATTATTATTTTTATAACTAACCAAAAATTAACTAGTTAAAATCGGTTTAGAATAAAAATCTGTTAAAGAATGAAAACCGATATTAAAATATATTTCTCGAATCTGGCTAATTGTTAACCTATATTTTTGTCGTTCACATGTCTTGGTATTTACAAATATGTTGTGTTTATTTACTATAAATATCATTTGTGTCATTTTTTCCTGATGAAGACGAACGTTGAGTTCGTTAAAACGTCGATTATTAATAAATATTAATACAGAACTATAACCTAAAGCTGTTTTATTTTAATATAATGAGTTCCGAAAGATTTTTAAAGTATATTTTATAACCAAATAATAAAATAATTAACACTTATTATTATTTATCTTCAAAAAATCAAAATTTAACTATATAAAACATTCTTTCGTTAATTTATAAATGAAGATCAAATTTTGTTCACCTGCTTTTAAATTGTTTAATATAAATGTGTGCAGACGCCATTTTTTTGTAAGAAAGTTTAAGATTTATAAATTTCAATAAAAAAAATATACATTATAAAGTAATAACTTATAATTTTATTAACAATAATTTCTTATTTCGTCTTGTTCCAAAAAAAAAAGTGTATTTTTTCGGTTAAAGATTACCGATTTTAACATTCGCAAAATATTGACAAAAATCTCTGTTAACCCATTTGTTTAACCGGTTTCATGCCTTGATTTAAACCGATTTTGTAGTGTCAGTCATTGTAGGTGTAACAGCATATTTCAATTCTAATTTATTGCAACTTTGATGCTAAACTTTCATCTAATTTGTCTAGTTTTAACTTGCACATGACTATTTTCAATTATATTTATTCTTAAGATAGGCAAAAAATCGTCTGTAATTAACTAAAAATCTATCCTCAGAATAAACGACAACATTTCACTGACTAATTTGAAAATTATTTCAAGAATAAATTTATTTCAACATTTGTAAATAGAGTGGGCGTTAATAAAATAAGTGTTCAACTTACCACATCTATAAGTTGCGACAGCTTCAACTTAATGCACACTCGAAGCACATCGGATGTATTCACCACGGGTCGCACCAACTTATTATAGTTCGACAGAAGATCATCGTACAATCGCTTCGCGTCCGGATTACCGGCAACGGCCCCATGCACCACCAGAGCGCTGAGCAGCCAGACGCGGAGCGTCTCGGCGGCACTGGGAGGCGCCATTGCACGCCGCAGACCCGGAGCCCGCACGCACTATGTCCTGCTACCCACTATTCGAACGGAAACACACCGAAACGCGACGTAGTCACGTGCTGCGATAGAGCGGAAGACGCGCACACGTTCACCTTACGACAGATTCACAGACAACTAAACGTGAAAGCTGGCTGCGCCGGTTGAGTTGGCAAACGGCTGATTTTTGGATACCGTTCGGCAATGCTTCGGTGATGTTCGGGCTGCGTTCGGATTCAGTTCCTGCTGGAAGAAACAAATGAATTGTGAATAGATAATTGTTTATGTTTTTCAACGAATATAAATAAATATGCAAGTTAAAACATATTTAGTTAGATTTTAAATGCATTATTACACAAACACAATTATTACACTAGTCAATTAAATTAATAAAACAAACAGTACTAGTGTTTCTATATCATTATTATTATAAAAGTGCAAAATTTTATAATAAATTATTGCTTAATGATATTAAGAATCATAATTTATTAAGAAATTTTAAGAGACAGATTAAAAATTATTATATTAAATTATAGTAATAATAGATATTTCTTATTCTCCGATTAGTTATTCTTAGAATAAAAATAATTCTGTTATTATTTTGGATTGACTTAACCAGAATTTATTTTTGAGTTAATAATAATTAATCTCTGCTTAATATTACCAGAAATAATGTATTATCTGATGTGTTTGTATTAGCGCAAGTTAAATAATAGTATATTATGTTACAAGGAGAAGAAAGCGATGATTATTGTGTTGAGCTCAAATATTTGTGGCCGAGGCAAAATCGAGACCAAGCAACATAAACGGAGCTTTCTATTGCGCGTAATATGAATTTTCTTCAAGCGTACTAAACGAAATTAAACTACAAATAAATGCCAAATAACTTGAACCTTACTAACAGTTGTAGAATATTATGTATATGTACAAATTATTTATATTTGTTATGTGATTTGTAAAAATTTATCTTTCTTTGGTCGAATGTACAATTTCTGACCAACCTGAGCGATATACATTGCGTTTCTTGCACTTCTTCACGCATTTTAAATAATTAAATTTAAATTTAAGCGAAAATAAACAATGCAATTGTCAATTAACTTAACTTGACTTAATAATTTTTAATATAGTCATCGGAGATGTCAAATGACACTTGGCCGTGTTTCTTCGGTCAAATATGCAATTTCTGACCACTCTGAACGGTGTACATTGCATTTTTTTGCACTCCTTCAGACATTTACAATAATCAAATTAAAATTCAAGCGAGAATAATTGTCAATTAACTTAACTTGACATAATAACCTTGACAATATGACTGCCAAAGATGTCAGATTGAAAACACTTGACGTTGTAGTTATGTTTGTTGATGCTACCAATGGTATATATAATAATTAACTGCTGTATAATAATGTACATCATTGTACTAATAACATAATGACCTCTTTCCACATAGGCAATATGGTAATGAAATATTTATAATAATTAAATAATATTAAACACCTATCAGCGTCAATTTCTCATTTTTTCTTATTTTTAAATTTAATTCATCATAGATCTAAACACCCCAAAACTTTAAGTATCTATATAATCTACAAATATATGAGTCGTATAGATGCAAAACTCACTATTTGCAAATTTTAAGTTTTGAGATATTTGCAAAAAACTGTTATAGGTAAGTGTAATTGTATTTTGATAATAAAAATCTTGTTACTAGATGGCAATACTTATTTAAAATCGTGAATCATTTGTTTTATACATCATTAATTCATACAAAGTAACTGTTTGCTTTCCACCAATAAAATTTTTATTAGTGGAAAGCAAACAATTACTTTTGCATCTAAACTATCAACGCAAGTAGTGAGTTTTGCATCCAACACTAAACTTTAAAGAGTGTTTCTCATATTAAATACTGAGTTTTTTCTAACTAACCTAAATATCATATTCCTTGTAAAATTCTACGTCCAAATCGCGCAAAATCTCATTTTTCTCTTTTTGTCGAACAGTGAGTTTTGCATCTATACGCCTCATATGTAATGTACAAATAAATGTACAAATTATTTTTTGCAAAACTTTTCCAATGTACAAGTTCATTATGCGACCATAATAAATTAATTAACAGAACTTTAAGTTCATGTAGCCGAAGAAGTAGAACTTAACAGGAATTAAATTTCGTATGCACTGTCGACTTACAAACTTGAATGCGCGCATCAAATAATTTCGAGAAACTGTTACAGACGAAACTTTGTCGCTCGATATAGCCGAATTATTTAGCAAACAGTTTGGCTACCGTATCTGAGGGTAGCATGCACAAATATTTTATCATAAAATGTGCGAACACGATCGAAGGTGATGGTTATATATTTTTTTTTTAATGGAAAATATTTTTGTCCGTCATTCAAAACCTAGACAGCTTGAATTGGACTTCTTTTTTACGTTGGATTTGAAATAAAATAGAAATGGGTTTAACAGTTAAATCTATAAACGAAAGATGTAAAATATAAAGATATATTTTGTTGCTGAAAATATTCCAAAGTTATTTTTATAATATGTTTATAATTTTTTCTACCCCTATTGAAAAATACATGCATTTATAATATTTGTTTATTATTTTTTAATTAAGTTATATTGTCTATAACTCACAAATGTGAGTTTTATTTTTTTATTTTAATATAATGACTTCTGAAACATTTTTACTATATTGCTATTATTAATTTTTAAATATTTTTATTTTTTTAAACTTATATTTTAAAAGTTTTAATTTAATTTCCAAACATTTTAAAACCAAAATTTTAATTTTTAATTTATACATTAAACAATTTTACTTTTAATGTAAAATATTTTTTTACAAAAAAAAATCCTGCAAATTTTGTTTCATCTCAAATTCGTCTAACATTTTAAAACCTCAAATTCTCAAACCTTTTAAACCAACTAGTAAATTATTCAGAACAACATTTCCGATTTTGAAAACAACCGCGCATCAGCTATCAGAAATTTCCTGGGAATCTATATAAGATTATAAAAAAAGAAAGAAAGTGTATGCGCTTGGCGGTGGGTAAACTGAATTCTGCGTTGACGAGATGTTTTGATTTCAATTCCTCGGCGAATACATGCGCGTTTCTACGTGGGTGGAAGTTGAAAAAACTGTGTACATTTCTTTGATATATTTCGCGTTCATAGCTGACAACGGAATATCAATCGCTTTGAAGTTGTCGCCAAAAGAAAAACATCAGTTTAAAACGATTTCTCATGGAAGTGAAGTACATACGGAAAATAAGATACACTGTTAAAAATATAATTTTCTTGATAAAACTTAGATGAAATAATGGAATAATTATTTATATATATATATATATATATATATATATATATATATATATATATATATATATATATATGTGAGTAATTTTTTATGGGATAGTAGTCGAATTGGTAAGATGTTAAAATTAAATCCTCATTCTAGATTCAATGTCAAGCTTTCGGTGGTGATTTCCACCTTCTTCAAGACCTACGTTTAATAAATAACAATACAATTACAAACAGAAACAATAAATAAATGGCATACACTTACTTGTTCTTATTTTGAGAAAGTTGAAACAGTAAACTACATGAATGATGAAAATTCAACAATGTATATCATTTTTTATCGCTTCATTGTGTAATCTGTGTAATACTTAAGTCTGCGTGAGCCGCAGGCAAAAGCTGTAAACAAAAACTTTATTCGCATATAGTTTGATATCCACTGTACATGATAAAAATTAATCAAAAAATTTGGTTGCTTATAACTTAAGATCCACCGAACAGATTTTGATAAAAATTTTATTTAAGTGAGTCGTTTTTCGAGGAAGGTTACTATTTGATAATCAATGCAGCGTTCGCCTGATAAAAATTGACTAAGAACTCTGTTCGCTTATAACATAAGATCCACGAAACAGATTTTGATGAGAGTTGAGTTTTTAAAAAGTTTTACTACGTGACAATGCGTGTAAATGATGAAAATTAATCAGAAACTTTGTTTGCTTATAACTTAACATCCACAAAACAAATTTTGATAGGAATTGTATTAATAGTTGAGTCGTTTTTTAAGAAAGATTCTACCATGAGGCAATGCAGCGTGAGTCGCAGGCGAATTCATTAAGATACCTATTAACAGTGTTAACTATACTTTTACTATACTTTTTCTACGACTATGCACTTTTCGGTTTGACAAAAATAACATTTCAAAATAATTATAATCTGGCAATTGTAAAGCTGTATTGTTTTTAAGTTATGATTGGTCAAAATTTAATATCTTACAGCCACGACTAATGGACGGTATAATAAAAGAATATTTATATATTATTCTGATTTCATACGATGCATTTTTCTATACAAAAAATTTATAGTTTTCTGTACAAATAAAATTTTCAGTGTTACACGATACTATACATAAATCTGTACAGAACATTTTATATTAATACTGAAAACTGGCGTAGTCATCTGTAGTCTAACTGGCAAGGCGCGACCGGAGATCGAGAGATTATGGGTTAGATTCTCGCCAGATGACGTATTTTTTTCATTTAATATTTCTACTTTAAAAATAATATATGAACTTGTAATATTAATAATATTCAATAGGTTCACTAAATCGTATTTTTCACCATACATATTTTTAATTTTTATTACATTTAATTCAAACAAATTTTGTAAACATTTATGTATATTAAGATGTTAATATTATAAATAAATAGGAGTATTATTTTATTGTATTATTTTTACTACAAAAAAATAGTAGTTTGCATATTTTTTAGCAGTGTAAATTTAAGTGTTGCATATATGGTGAAAAAATGCATTTTGTAGAACATTTGAAATTTGTATGCTTCTCCATTTTAATGTAATGGATGTGTGTATGATATAATGGTAGCTACCACCTTTTGTTTTATGTTTTTTATCTACGCCTACTTACGTTTTTCTTTGTTTCACTTTGAGTATTATAAGACATTAAACGCAAAAAATATATATAAAAGATGGAAAAACAACCACTGACTGAAACCCGCCATTGACATTTGGTAAGATAAATCATTACCGTCACACTGATTGATGTTGTTTTTTTCTTTATAAATTTCTATTGCTTTGCTTATCAATCTACTGTAATTAATTGCAAGATTCATCAATATTAAATAAAATTTGGCTTTCTTTAATTAAAAAAATTATAAATTTTGTAATCTACTTGCTTTTTTTGTTACTTAGTAACTTGTTTCTATGTTCTGTTTATTTACTGTAATGTCATTGTGTGCAATTTTTCCTAATGGTGATGTAAGTGAAATACTTCGAAACGTGGATTATTAATAAATATTAATACAGAATTATATCCTAAAGTTTGTTTTAATATAATAAGTTCTGAAAGATTTTTTACTATGTTAAGATTACTTTATTCAAAAAAACTAATAATTATTTTTATCTACAATTGCTTTGTTATATGGTCATTCGGTCTGATTCTCTAAGGAAGTTGCTAAATTTTAACAACTTTGCTAACCACATTAGCCAATAATATTAGCTGACACTAAATAAAAAATTAAAATGAGAACTATTATATTTGTTTCTATTGGTTATAATTGTTAGCAACGTTGTTAAGAGTTAGCAACTTCGTTAGAGAATCAGGCTGATTATATATATAAAATCAGATAAATAATATTAGTCTTTATAGCCCAAAGGAAATAAAATACTAGTCTTTATTAACCAAGGTAATAAAATATTAGTCATTATTAATCAAGGGAAATAAAGAAACGATCTTTATTAACTTGATTTCCGTACGCACGCTTCGTTGCTAGGCAACATCAACAAACTAAATATCTCTACGCCAGATGGCAGCAGTTATCAGTCAAAGTAATAAAATGACAGTTGTAGTTAGTTAGTTAGTTGTTGTTAACATCATAGATTTGAATAAGTAAGTACAATATTAAAAATATATAAGCAGTTGTAGATAAAGTATAGTATTTGACTTGCAAATAATGCCTACAATGTACTCGGATTCCCCTCGCTACTCTCGTGGACTAAACAACATCCTTGTACATTATAGGTGCCATTATTTGCTCGTTAAATAATATACTATTAATATTTAGTTAATATCATTATTAATTTGTTAATTTAAATGTATAAATGTAAAATCAAATTACAGTAACTGATTAAAAGTTACTCATGCTACAAAATTACGTCATAAATATTATAATTCAAATTTAAAACTTATACTCTCTATAGATCAATTTTCTCCAATTAAATTATTAATATGGTATCGTATAATAATGTTATTGAAATTTAAAAGCATATAACCCAAATGTATTATTTATTTTCAATTTATTCATATTACATTCAATAATTGTATTTATATGTTGCAAATTCTATAAAATAATATTATATTTTATTTACGAGCATACTGTTATTATATAAATTATGTTTAAAAATATTTATTGGTTATTAATTGATTTACGAGTATATTCTAATTAAAATTCATTTTCATATAATATAATTTTGAAATAAGTCAAGTTTTATTTACATATATTTATGTGTCTATGGTGAATTAAGCCGATTAAATGATTGAATAACCTATGAAATTTTTGGGAAAAATATCAACATTAATAGTATATTATTTAACGAGCAAATAATGGCACCTATAATGTACGAGGATGTTGTTTAGTCCACAAGCGTAGCGAGGGGAATAAAACATCCGAGTACATTGTAGGCATTATTTGCAAGTCAAATACTATACTTTATCTACAACTGCTTATATATTTTTAATATTGTACTTACTTATTCAAATCTATGATGTTAACAACAACTAACTAACTAACTACAACTGTCATTTTATTACTTTGACTGATAACTGCTGCCATCTGGCGTAGAGATATTTAGTTTGTTGATGTTGCCTAGCAACGAAGCGTGCGTACGAAAATCAAGTTAATAAAGATCGTTTCTTTATTTCCCTTGGTTAATAATGACTAATATTTTATTAACCTTGGTTAATAAAGACTAGTATTTTATTTCCCTTGGGCTATAAAGACTAATATTATTTATCTGATTTTATATATATAATGACCATATAACAAAGCAGTTGTAGATAAAATATTATTATATTAATTTCACAGATACACTTGAGAATTTTTGTTCAATGTTATTAATATTTTATTATAATTATATTTCTTGATCATTTATGGTATTCACTGCTTAATAAAACAGAATGTTATACCAAAAGTTGTTTTAAAACCTATAGTAAGCTTTGCTTTTCAATTCTAGTACCAATATGAAAATCTTTTTAGAACCTTTCGAAATAAGCTAATAATTGATTGCAATAGTAAATAATACTAAAAAACAATGTTACAAAAAAACTTTTCTTTAAATAACAAACTGTATATGTATTTTATCTAAAATCCGAATGAGAACCAAGTGAAATTTAGGAAACCGATAACATCTTATTGATTATATTGAAATCACTGACTGAATACAGCCACCGAAAAAATTCAATCTCCTGTATGTTATACCAGATCGTGACGGACCTTTTCTGCACGGTAGTTTTGTATTATATTTACAATAAATATATCGATAATGCCATCATACAGTGACATAAGCTGAAATTGGATGCTATTTTAAAAAGCTACTTCAAGTTTGTTTACAAACTTAAAAATATGTGTGAATAAAATTCTATTTTTATTAACTTATTTGTGTATGTAATTTGTCCGTGATTTTCAATGTTTTGTCGGTTCTGTTTACGTTCCGGTTTATTAGAAACGGTTTTCCAACCAGTTCACAAATCCGATTCGGTTTGGTTCAAACGGTTTAATATTTTTTTTAGGTAAGCAAAAATAAAATTATTACTTACCATAGAACGTTGATAAACAAAATAGCTAATAGCAAAGATAAAAATAAACTGATGTAAAAAATATAACGTACATTAGTCATTTTAGAGTCAAGACTTTTAAAAATGTAATTAATTTAAAAAGAAAATTGCAAATTAAATAAATATAATTTCTAATTTAATATTAGTGCAATAATAAACATCATATTTAAAATAAAAAATACTTAAATTTTTAATAAAAGATTGTAATTGATAAAATATATTTATAATTATAATGTGAAAAAATAAAATCTGGCATAAAAATAATAATAATAATAACTTTAACATAGTAAAATATTTTTCAAAACCCATTGTATTAAATAAAAACTATTTTAGAATTAGATTCTGTTTAATTATTTTATAAAAACGACGTTTCGACGAAACTGACATTAAAGTAAATAACAGTACGTAGCAACAAGTTACTAACAATAAGTAACATATAACTAGATCAGAAGAATTATAGATATTTTAATTAATAGAAGCCAAATATTTAACTCAGTGCCTTTACAGTGATTTATGTTATTCTTTTCTTTATAAAACTCTATTGCTTCTCTTATTAATCTGCTGCTAATATTGATTTGTCTAACAATTATTACTGTATCTTTAAATTTTACTTCATAAAAATATTCTAAAGCATGTTCAGCAATAGCAGATTTATTTAATAATAGTATTATTTAACTCAAACAGGCTATTAAACAATATAAAAATATATAATATAGTTATGATTTAAATCTAAATTTATAATCTAGTGCACTGGTAACCTAAAATTATTACTTATTTTACATATAATTTACTTCAGTCTTTATTTAAATAATATTCCTTTATTTTAATTTCGAAATTTCTTAATTCTAAATTTTATAATTATCAGGTAACTTATTGTATATTTGCATACTTCTAAATAGCAATGTATTCTATCTTTTTACTACTTTGACTGCAAGGAAAAGTAGTTAAGCGTTTGGTACGGTGTCTGTAACATTTTCAAAAAAAAAAAAAAATTGTATAGAAATCCTTTATATAGCCTGTAGATGACGAATCTGAACTTAGTTTATGTGGGTGTATGTGTGTGCGTCGTCAGCTCGCTCGCTCGGTCGTAAGTCAAAATTTTGTGGCCGCAACTCCTCCTAGACGGTTCAACCGATTTTAACGAAATTTTCAGGATAAATTTGTCTAGTACCCAAGATGGTCATGTGGTTTTGTTTTTTTCCAGAGATGCCAACTTTCCGAGAAAAAAATTACTAAAGTTTTAAAAAATTCATATTGGCTACGTTATTTATCCGATTTTGATCAAATTTTCAAAAAAGATTTCCCTAATGCTCCCATTAATTACATAATTTTATTAATATTCAGTGTTGCCAACTTTTCGAGAAAAAAATTACTAAAGTTTTAAAAAATTTATTATGGCTATGTTATTTAACCGATTTTACTCAAATTTTCACAAAAGATTCTCCTAGTATTCATATAATTTATGTAATTTTAACAAAATACAGTGTTGCCAACTTTCCGAGAAAAAAATTAGTAAAATTTTTAAAAATTTATTTTGACCATTTTATTTAACCGATTTTAATCAAATATTTATAAAAGTTTTTCCTAGTGTCTAAATAAATTATGCAATTTTAACAAAATACAGTGTTGCCAACTTATCGAGAAAAAAAATCACAAAATTTTTTAAAAATTTATTGTGGCTACATTATTTATTCGATTTCGATCAAATTTTCAGAAAAGTATCTTTTAGTGCCCACATAAATTATAATATTATTAAAATACAGGATTGCCAACTTTCCGAAAAATGTCAAAGTAGTCTATATATGGGTTTACCCATATACTTCTAATCTTGTTTTAGTATTTTTTGCTTAGTAAAAAAAAATTATTTTTGTAGCTAGTGTCACGATTATTCACATTTTCTATTTTTATTAGTTTATTTTCAAAATAGCTGGTTTAGAAATTTAATACCACCAGTTTCGGTTCAGGAAAACGGTTCAATATAGGTGGAATAGTTTGCGACCCCAATTCATAAAAAAGTACCGGTTAGATTTGGTTTCGGTTCATGTTCCGGTTCGATTTGCAACCTTGATAAAACATAAATTATTTACACATGTAAAAAAACATTAATTTAACATGAAAAATTAGTTTTATGCCAATTTCCTGCACTCCTGTTCATTTTACAGCAACTGTTTTCACATTTTTTACCACTTTGACTGCAAGGAAAAAGTGGTATAGCGTTTGGTACGGTCTCTGTAACATTTTCAAAAAAAAAATTATATTTAGAAATCCTTCATATAGCCTCTAGATGACGAATCTGAACTTAGTTAATGTGGGTGTATGGATGTGCGTCGTCAGCTCGCTCGCTCGCTCGGTCGTCAGACAAAATTTTGTGATCGCAACTCCTCCTAGACGGTTTAACCGATTTTAATGAAATTTTCAGGATAAATTTGCCTAGTGCTCAAGATAGTCATGTGGTTTTGGTTTTTTCCAGTGATGCCAACTTTCCGAGAAAAAAATTACTAAAGTTTCTAAATATTCATTGTGGCTACATTATTTATCCGATTTTGATCAAATTTTCAGAAAAGTTTATCCTAGTGCTAACATAAATTATAATTTTATTAAAATACGGTGTTGCCAACTTTCCGAAAAAAAAAATTAATAATTTTCTAAAAATTTGTTATGCCCGCATTATTTATCCGATTTTAATCAAATTTTTACAGAAGATACCTTTAGCGCCTATAATATTACACATTATGAAAATACAATGTTGCCAACTTTCAGTGAAAAATTTTTTTATTCCTATTTTTTATCATTTATGTGATAATGTGAAAGTGGTCTATATATGGGTTTACCCATATACTTTTAATCTTGTTTATTAAGCTTTTGGTTTAATCGCAACTTTAAAAATAAATTCACCTCTAACCGACACCACTCTATATAATATACACAAACACGTTTTGGCATTTCGCTATATTAGATTTTGCATTTTAAAATTTTTACAAAAAGTAAAAAACATTTAAAAAAATTTATTTCGTCTAGAGCGACACTTAACCATTAATTTTCGCGGATTTTGTTTCGGATATGCTATGCAAACGCAGCTGAAACTACAAGAGGTATAACTGAAATTTATAGTTTGGTGCATGTCAAACAAGAGGAGCGCCACACACTTTATCCTGTAAAAGGTGCCCTCCAAGTCCGACCAGGATCCGGCGCGCCGTCGGTTCTATCCCTCTTATCTCATCTTTACGCATCACATCGCGTAGGAATAGGTAGGATAAACTAGCGTATTGTGCTACCGTTAACGCTAACTCAAATATATTGGATTTTGCATCGGAACTGGTACAATCGAAATAACTCGGCGACAAAAATGTATATACAATTGAACAAAAACGATTTTATTTCATTCAAAATCAAGTACTAATATGTATTTATATAATAGAGATTCTTTTAAATTTAAGAAATTTTTACAATGTTCACTCGATGCATCGTTATGTATAAGAAAACAGTATTTGTTTCTAACGAAGGCACATTTTGTTAGTAATCTCATTTAAAAAAATTTGCGCAATGTTTTTTAAAATCAAGCAATTTTGACTAATATATAAATCTAAATATACAATAAATTGAAATAAAACAGCTTTCGTTTAAGTTCTGTATTAATATTAATTAATAATCGACGTTGAGTACGTCGAAACGTCAATTTTTAATAAATATTAATACAGAACTTAAATCTAAAGCCGTTTCATTATATATATATATAGGTTCTGAAAGATTTTTTACTATGTTACAAAAAATTGAATTTTTGGCAAAAAATATTACAAATTTCTATTTAAAATATTAAACATACATTAGTTCATTATAGTTATTTTATTTATTTACATATAAAATCTTTTGATTTTAACCCAAAAAAAATACATAAAAATACAATGTTTTTTTTCTTTCGAAATTAATCTTAAATTTGATGATTCAGAGTTACAAAATTATTAATTAATGTTTTTTTAAACAACTTTTTCTACGTGGAGTAAATTTTAGAAGATGATCTAATATATGTAAGTTAATTTTCATATTTAATTAATAGTCTAATATTAATCACCTATAATTTACGTAATTTTAATAATTTTGTCATCATCAAATTCAAGGACAAAGCCGGAGAATCTTTTAAAAAGTGAAAGTTGATAACATCTGTGTCAAATACAAACAAAATTTTATCAGTTTCGTGTTGCTCATCGAACATGGATTTCAAATTTGTAAGAATTTCGTAAACTTATTATTAATAATTGTATAACAATTTATTACATTTTTAGATACTTATTATTTTAGTTTGTGGATTAATTTTTGTACATTCAAAGCCAACTGAAAATAGACAAAACAATACGTCTGTTCTAGGAGGATATACCAAGTAAGAATATTATGAATTATTAATAAATATTAATACAAAACTATAAACCTAAAGCCGTTTTCATTTTAAACTTAAAATTATTTTAATAATTATTTTTAGTAATTTGTTAGTAAAAATGTAAAATATTAATTTTTTTTTTAAAATATAAAAAATAAATTGAATATTATTGTATATTTGTAATAGAAGATTATTTTGTTGAAAACTTAATTTTTATTATTTACTTTAAAATATTGATTTATTAATTAATCAATAAAATAATATTTGTGCATATATAAATAAAATAGTAGTATTAATTAAATGTGAATATTTTTACAATATCTGTAATTAAATTTGTACAGTAAAAAATAAAACAGTTATTTCATCTAATTTGAAAAAGATAGCTAAATTTTAATTAATATGTTTATTTAATTAGCTGATATTTTCAGTAACATTAGTTATTCCATCTACATACAAAATATTTGAAATCAAATAGTTATTTCAAATAAATTTTAGATAAATAATGTATAACTTGAGATAAATCAACAAACAACACAAACGACAAACTAGAAAAATTATTTAGTTATATTAGATGACTACATCAAATGTAAACATTTACTTTTAATTAGATATTTTATTTAATATGATTGGGAAACTAAAAATTATCTGTTTTGTTCAGATAAAACAACTAAAACATTAGGTTTGAACAAATTATCAAAGATTTTTACTGTGTAGTATAAACAATATATTATATTAAAATAAAAAGGTTTGAAGATTATGTTCTGCATACATTTTAATTTAAAAAAATCTGCGTTTCGACATACTTTAAATACATCATCATCATCATTTTGTATATTTTTTCTTGATGATGATGTACGTAGAATATATTGAAACGTTAATTTTTTTTAATTAAAATTTATACAAAACTTAATCCTAAAGCCTTTTTATTTTGTATATAATGAGTTCTGAAAGATTTGTTACTATGTTAACATATTGTATGACAAATATTTTTCGATATTTATTATAATAATTTAATTTATTCTTTTTTAGATCTAATTTATTTTTTATCAAAGTAAATTTTACTAGTATATTGTACAAGTGTAATTAAAAAATACTGAAAAAATTGTTAAATATGAGACATATTCGAGTATTTTATTAATAATATACTCACATTTCATTAAAAAAAACTTTGTTTGCTATATTATTTATACTTTTTTTGTTAATCTAAATATACTAATCTCTTTTATTTATATATTTTAAAAACTGAATTTGTATTCACAGTTATAATTACAAGCTAAACACAAATGCCAGAGCTCTGCGTTTAAAAAATGAAGGTAATAATATCAAAATTCAGCCAATACGCCCGGTAAAACCTTGTGCCCTTATTGGAGGCGATTGCTCCGAAGAGGCATGGGAAGTAGTATGGAAGCTAGAGCAACAACGACGCTTTGGAGATGACTATAAAGATCTGAAATCCAATCCAGATTTACTAGATATTTTCCAGAATAAATCAGATACTAAAGCAGACAACAAAAAAGATAAAACAGACAGCAAAAAAGATTAATTATTACTTAATGTATTTTAAATATTTGGATTTTAATATTATTATTATATTTTTAGTAAACTAAGTAAAATAAGTTTTATTAAGGGGGTAGTACTCTCTGGCGGCTTGAAAAAAAGGTGATTTTCGGGATTTTTTTTAAAGATAACTATAAATGTATGACACAAATGGAATACATATGTTTATTTTGCCGTTTTTCGGCTACAAAAATTAATTTTTTGGCCTACATTGGGCAACTCCTTCGGCCGCTACACCAGGTGCAGTGTGCCACCTCCGACGGCAACCTGCTGATCGGCGGACATCATAGAGGGCCGCACCGTTAGAGCTCGAACAAAATCGATATTTTTCCCTTAATCTCCGATAAATTTCCTGTCATCGTAAGTAGGATTTTTTGATTATGTTGAAAAATGAAAAATTGACAACGTTTTGAAAAAAAAATTAAGTTTTCGGACGCAAAAATAGACATAAAAACTTGCACCGAAAATCCATTTTTTAAGATAAAGAAAAACGGATAACTACGATGACAGAAAAAATTGTGTAGAATTCAAAAATTCAAACCGCGTTCAAATCGGACAAACCGTTTTTGAGTTATGATGTCCGCCAACTTTGAAAACATGCTTTCGAGATAATCGCGTTTAAAGTTTTAAGTCCAGTTTTTCATCAAATTCGATTACATACCTTCAGTCTGCTACACGGCTTCGCTTTTCGGCCTGTAACTTTGAAACGGAGTGTCTCATGAACTTTTAGTAAAGTTTACGATAAAGTAGACACTCCAAAGAATTTTTTAAGCAAACAAAAAAAAATCGATTTTTTGAAACTTGCAGAGAGTACTACCCCCTTAATAAACATTTTAATTAAAGTCAACTCAACCAAAAAACTTTAGGATCAAGTTCTGTATACATTTTAATTAAAAATCAACGTTTCGTTATACGCTGCGTATATCATTATCAGGAAGTGACATAAATAAACAAAACATAGAAACAAGTTACTAGATAACAAAATATAAATTATTAATTAAAGAAAGCTAAATTTTATTTAAAAATTATAAGTAAAATTAGGCTTTTTTTAATTAATAATTTATAATTTTTTTTAATCTAGTTATTTTGTTACCTGTTAAACAATGTTATTAAACAATGCTTTTAATTGATAATAGCAAATAATATTGATATTTGAAAAAATGACAAAAAAAGCAGAGTTTTATGGATATCAATAATAATTTTGCAATAGAATTTAAACTATTTAAATTTGACTATAGTTGAAACGTTTATTATGAAACTGACCGTAAATTCTGTATAAATTTTAATTAAAAATCGTCGTTTTGATATCATCAGCAAAAATATACAAATGACATAAATAATAAATAAACAAAACATAGAAACAAGTTACTAAATTAAAAAAATTGTAAATTATTAATTAAAGAAAGCCAAATTTTATTTATTATTTTTAAATACATTTGTATTGATATTACATTTGTATTATACATTTCTATAATATTTCTGATAATGATATACGTATAGCGGAACGTCGATTTTTAATTAAATATACACGGAACTTAATTCTATTATGTTAAAATATAAATTAATTTATACTATGTAATACTTGTGCTATTTATAAATATAATGTAATATCTAAAATGGTGTATTTATTTTGTTCAAAACATTGTTCAAATATATTTCAAAAGAATAATTTACATGTAAAAAATTTTAATAAAAATTACAAGTTAAAATTTTGATTATAATTATATAAAAATATTTTTGACATGTAGATATACATAATACTTTAGAAGTGATTGACATAGATTGACTAATTGAATAAGATAATATTGTAATAAATTTGAATTTATGTTTACAAAAATATTTAAAATTACATATTTCCAATAAATATCTATTTGCCAATCATAAAAATCCTAGATCCATTAGTGATAAAATAGAAAAATTTCATAACAACAACTACTGTAGTCATAGTAACTAAAAACATAATTATGCTACTTATTTTCAGAATTATGTATATATATCATAAAAATAGAAATATATATAAAAAATTATTTTGCCGTATCGAAAATGTTCCAAATAAAAGTTGTTAACTATAATTTGTTTAGCAACTTTTGTTAAAAGAAATTTTTTCGAAATATATACCTAGGTTGCAAAATATTCATAAAACACATAAAAATTTCACTTCTGGTTGGCAAATCTTTACCAAAAGTTGACCAAATTCAACTCCGAAGCTTTAATATAAAATTCGTGTTTATCTGTAAAAAAAACCCGATATGTCAAATTTGTATATGATTACAATATCTTCTTTATCATATCTGATATGACAGTCGGTAAAAATAAAAACAAACTGGTTCAATTATTTTTTGTCGATAAAGCACTGTTTTGGAACACATTGTACATGTTTTTCCTTCAAAATTATTTTAATTTAAAATATTTTATGATTTTATTTTAAAAGTGTACCAACACATTATTTATACAATACAACATCCTACACAACTTAAATGTTTATCTTCAAAATTTTAAAGTATCTCAGAACTTGAACAACTTCACGATACAGTATATAGCATACAGCCTTTCTCATTATTTTTGAACGATCATTAATTATATTTGCAACCAACGACACTACACTTTGCATCTTCTTTTAATTCTAACTTGTCATTCTTACGTACAGCATACTCTAAAAGTTTATGAACTAAAAATCTTGTTTTATAAAATATGTGGTTTCTTTCTTTGAACATAAACACAGAGTAGAAAGATTTAGACAAATACAAATGTATCAATGTGGACATATGCAGAACATAATTGTTTATACTTTTTTTGAAAAACGATACTACCACATTGCATTTTTTCCTCTCAATAATTGACCTTATAATTGCAAACTAAGCAGCTTTACAAATAAAAAAAAAAACGTTAGAAAAAACATAAAAAATATACTTTCGGTTCGTAAACTTTTTGCTCTTACCTTACGGGTATCCCAGGCGTCGCAACTCTAGTGCTACCGCCACACGGCTGGCATGACAGTTTGTCAGTTGAGAGCGATGAACGCCTCGAGGGGGATTGGGTCTAAAATGACCCCCACCCCCTTGATCTAGGACCGCAAGCACTGTTTGACAATACGGCCACAGGGTCACGAGAACCTACAAATCAGCATACTACGAGACGGAATAGGTAAATATTGTATGTAAGGATTGGTTTAATAAAACCTCACTGATCCTGGTGACCTTAAATATTGTCTGAGTGTTACACGAGAAATGAGCAATGTTTAACTATATGTAGTTAGTTTTATTTAATTTTGAAAAAAAATTGGCTAGGTTTTTGGGTGGTTTAGTTCATTTATTTAATCTTTATGACAGTTACATTGTCTTAAAACTGATGGTATTAGTTAAAACCGATTTTTAAACTGGGATTGTGGTACCAGCAAAATTAATATTCTTGTTGATATTCATATGTTTTAATCGAAAATGTTTGTCAAACGTTTTATGCTTTAAGTATTATTTCTAATATATTAAATATCATTTAACTGACAATAAAATGTCACAAACAATCATACATATATATTATTAAATAGCTGATTTCTTTAATAAATATAATAAATAAAAATTATTTACAGACATCATTAAGACGAAACGGTTATCTCGTTTATAATTTATAATAAATAAATTTATGAAACAATCAAGTAAATGATTTTTATTTATTTTATTTTTATTATATTGCTTAATTGAAAACATTTCAAGAAATCTTTCTCTCTAATATTGATTTCTAAATTAAAATTATTACATTATTTTATATTTCTCTTAATTGTTACATATATTTTATAAAAATAATATTTATATTTGTATACAGAAAGTATAAATAATGTAATAAAATCATATAGTAGACTTTTTTGTTATTGGCAAAGTGAAAAACGCATTTTCATAAAGATTTCTTTCTTGAAATCAAACTTTTATAAGTTTTTATATGTAAATTAGCAACATATTTATTATTAGTAATCTTCAGGCTTTCACAGCCGGTATTCATTGAATTTATAGAATTTTCTCGTCTGGTATGTCATGGTCAATCTGTCCTCGTCGCAGACGTTTTGCCATACATTGTAGATAGCATTCTCAACGCTTGGTGACTGAATAATAGTTTTTGCTTCGCAATCTTGTGTTCAGCAACCGCAGGAGTACTGGGCTGTTGTAGATTAAAACAACGAGTTTTTTTCAATCTATCTGAACCGGAAACTAAAGGTACAGTCCAATTGGAAACGATGGGCCATCCAGCCAGCCAGAATTGACCAATGGTGTAACGGCATCTGTAGGGAATGATGGGGGTATTTATATAACAAAGCTGAAATTGTCATTCAGTCACTTATGTAGTAAGGATGCCATCTACGATGTATAGCGAAACGTCTGCGACGAGGATAGATCGACCACGATATACCACACAATAAACAAATAATTTTTGTTTTTCCATATGATACAGACTTTTTAGAGAACGCTGTAAACTCAAATTCCATGTTAATATCGCCCCCTAATGTGAGATAGCTACAATCATTGAAAAACAGCAACAGATTACTATTACAAGAAACTCAGAAATTTTGAACGCAACATAGAGATGGCACTACCATCAAAAAATCAATAAGTTCGAAATGTTAAAATTTTATTTAGAAACACAGAAAAGATGATCATTCAATGATAAACATTTATTTTCATATGCATTTATTTACTTATAATACATACAAATACAATTAATATAAATATATTTACACATATATCCACCCCAAAAAATATAAATAAATATTTTTGCCAACCACCAAATTATAACAAATTATAATTCAAAAAACTTAGACACATTCGGTAACTTACTTGTTAATTAAATTTTGTAATAACATCAATTTTTTTAATTAATGAAAAAATTACGAAATATGTCTGACAACATGTTAAGTATCAGAATCATCATCAAACGATCTTTTTCTACGTTTTCTTTTACGTTTTTCTCGATAATGAGTTAAATTACAATTACTATAAATTGCCTCACAATTTGCATTTCCTAAACCTAAAATTGATGCTTTTAAACTGTCTAACATCGCACTAGCTGGAGGCGTTCTTGTATTCATTTTTCCTGTCAGCCAACTTAGCCCAAAACTGAAATTAAAAATAGAATTATTGGTAAGAATATTTTGTTTTACTTCAAAATAATATATAGAAAATATTTATAAAAATTTTTTTGCAATTTCTAAACAAGGCAACTAATCAGACTTCAACCACTATTTTATTAGTTATTTATCGAACAATAGTTCACTACTTAGAACTGAATAATTGTATTCAATGGCCGGTTGCACAAAGCATTGTTAATTTAATCAATGTGTCAGCTAGGCAACTAATTTGTCAACTGTCTTCAAACCGCCTCATTGATTGATCAATTGGCAAGTTTCTTTACATTTATAACTTTCTAGTGAAAAAAAAACATAATTATATAATATTCAATATTACTTTAATATATTGATTTCAATCTTCAAAATACACAAAAACATCTGAAAACTATTTTGGGCCAATATTCTAACTCTGAATAAAATGTGTAATTGTTAAAACATCGAATAAATTTTATTTTTTAAATGTTTTTATTCCGTGGATAGCTTTCCCATGATTAAAAATTCTTCATTAGTGCTGTTATTAAAACTATGTAGTATGAGATTGTTTACTTCAATTATTGTCGAATATATTTATCTATAATATGAAATTATGCTGTTAAAGTTGACATCAAAATATTTATTTTTCATTTGTTTAGTCCAGCTCTTCTGATAGTTACGTTGTCTTAAAACCAATTTTAAAACCGAGCTCGTAATACGGACTATTATGTTTAATCCAAAAATAAAATTTATTTTAGAAAAAAAAAATTATTAATAAATTATTTTTACCTCCAAACTGGCAGCCATATTTTTTGATCATCTGTCAGCGATCTAGAATATTTATTTGTTTCACACAATTTCTGTCTAAGACAGTTGCCGTCATCTTCTTCAACAACAAATACTGATTCTATTGAAATTAATACACGTCTTGCTATGTCATTAAGTATTTCATTAAATGTTATAGGCATTGCACGCTTGTATCTAAAAAAATAGACAAAAATCAGAAAAAAATTAATTATTTAAATACACAAAAATCAGTTATAGTGTCTATAAAAATTTAAAGTTGGAAAAGTGACTCAAAAATGGTAAATAATTTTTTTATATATTACTAAAATCTACGTAAAAAGATGTCCACAGAAAATTTTATATAAAATAATCTACAATTAAAAAAAAAGTGTTATAAAAAACAATTACACAAAATTTTAATTTTCTTTCATATCTTGTAATCTGTGGATTTTTTTGTAATTAATAATGCATCATTACAATGTTCGAGTAAAGAAGACAATATTGTCAAATTCAGTCAAAGTCATTTCTTTATTGGTTCTAAAATAATTATAATAATAATAATTCAATTAAATCTTTTTGATATAAGTACATGTTTGTATATAAACGTCACATACAAAATATAATATATAAAAAAATAAACACATTGTTTATTGTACAACTTAAATTTCTCTATTGAGTAAAACGCATTCTCTAATAAATACTTTTTACTCTGATTTTAAATGTGTGTAAAATTATGATTAATTTTATGGAATCAGGAAAATTGTTATGAAGATTAACATGTTTATATATAGGACAGTTGAAATTTATGTTTTGGAATTTCTAAAATGTAATTATTTCAAGTATTGTATGATTTGTATGTATAATTAGTATTTAAGTTTTTATATTCAGAAATATGTAATTTAACATACAAAATAATTTTATAAATATATATATATATATATATATATATATATATATATATATATATATATATATACATATACACGATACAGTTAAAAGACGGTATTTTTTTTGAAATACCAATTTCGTCGTAAATTTTACCATTTTGTTCGTGCTGTTTGAAATACCAATCATGTCATGCAATTATACCATATATCCCTATCTTAAGGAAGACACCGGAATAAAGTAAAAATAAAAAATCTATCAACCTGATTCGAACGGGTTCCATATCATCATCAACATTACTATCGACATCTCCATCTCCATCTCCATCTCCGTCTCCATCACCATCATCATCCGGCGATAATGTAGTCATCATCATTGGCATCACAGTTACCATTCTTGTTGCATACACAGTCGAATTTACCTATAAATAACATCAAAATTCAATCATCTGGCTATTGTGCAGAGATTTTTGATAGAGTATAGAATCTATACTATTAAATAAGGTAGCAAACCGAATTTTAAAATTTTTACATCAGTTTATATACTCATGTAATTAGACATTTTGTTTAGTAATGTTTTTATAGTAAAAATAATTTTATTTTAACCCTAACCCTAGTATTATGTCCTAACCTTGAAAGTGAAAGTTTAGAGAAATACTAGCATTATGCCCTAAACTTAAAGCATGAATTACATTATACTTTTTTCGTCTAGATTCATACTAGGTTTCTAGTTCAAGTTTCGTTCAAGTACAGATAGTCAGTTCTAGTATAATGTAAATCAGATTTTTGCATCCAAGTTTCTTTCAAGTTTCCTAGTATAGAAATATACAACATGCTCTATTTTCCTTTTCAAGTTTCATACTAGATACATTATACACATGCGCACGCAATTGTACCAACCTTATATGTACCTATCCCTTTTTGTTTAAGTGTGTTTTTCAGTATCTGTCATTAAGTACTTTATATTTATATTAAGTTGCCGTACCGGCAATACATCGGAGAAAATCGAAGAAACTCGACAATACACAACCGTTTTTGAAAAAAGTATAAAAATTGAACAAAACTTGAATATAAATTGAACTAGAAATCTAGTATGAATCTAGACGAAAAAAGTATAATGTAATTCAAACTTAAGAGTTGGAAACTTTTCAATTTCTAAGGCATAAAATAAACCAGTCTTTATATTATTAAACAATCAATTCTTAACTATTAAAAGAATTCAGTCCTTCTTTACCGAGTGATACTCATGTCCAAATATGGCTTATAAATTGGTAATAAAGTACGAAAGTAAAATAAATAGTTCTATCACTTACAGTTGTATTAGTTATACAAAGAATAACTTGCAGAATAAAACATCCGAATGATAGAAACGCAATTGCTGTTAAAGCAATTTCAAATAAATCCGCCAGCGCAATGTCTTTATGTTCACCTTTTCCATGCTCTTCAATTTCACCGTGATAGTAATGTATATGTTGAGGAGTAAAATCATAGCCATGGCCAGAGCCTCCGTAGCTAGAGTGACCTGAAAGATATATTAAATTAATTAAAATTCTATAATTATAGTTTTTAAAACAGGACATACAGTTCTTATATTTTTAATTGTTGTACACCTTAAAAACTTGGACAACAGCTAATTAATATACTTGTAAAGCAATTATTTATAATTCATTTGATGCCTTGAAAGATTGTAAAAAAAGTATTATGGATTACAGACAAAGTGGAAAATATTTAAACGTTAACAATTTTATATGATAATAGATTCAATAAAGAATTTTATTTCTTAATTTTGCAGTAATAAATATTAATAAAAGAAAATGCAAATAAAACTAAACATTCTGAAAAAATCATTTTTGTAACAATATTTCATACTTTAAAAATATTTAATTTTTTAAAATTTTGTTATTAACAAACATATTTTTTAGTTAATTAGACAGAAATATATTTAGTTTTCATATTAAAACCAGTAAAAACAAACACTTTGGCTGGCACTACGAGCTCAGTTTTAAAGTCAGTTTAAACTAATACTTGTTTTTAAAAAAAAACGTAACTGTCATAAGAGTAGAACTAAAACATCGAAAAAAACCAAACTTGTAGTACTGGTCAATATTAATAGAAATAATTTCTTATTTTGTTAGTAAATATACCAAAAAACTAAATGCTGATTTATTTAATATAATTTTTACACAATTATAATTTTTTTTTTTTGGAAAAATTTCTGAACGTTTTATTAGTTTATTATAATTTTATTACATTATTAAATCAATTTATTGAAAAAATTGTTTGCATGAAGCATTGTTAAATACATTGTAAGTTAACCAATTTTTTTTAACTTATTTAATATAATTTTTACACAAGTATAATTTTTTTTGAAAGTTTTATTACAATATTAAATCAATTTAGTGAAAAAATTGTTTCTCTGTTTGGAAAATACAAAGTACAAATACTTGGAATCGGTTGCATGAAACATTGTTAAATACAGTGTAAATTAACCAATTTTTTAACGTGTCAGTTGGCCAATAAATGATGCACTTTAATAATAGTAACAATATAGTTGCCTAATTAACTCATTCATTATTTATTAAAGTTTTATGCAACTTGGTTTTAATATTAATATGATATTAAATTCAAACACAAACAACAATTTTAAAATAATTTTAAATTTGATTAATACATAATACAATTGTTAATAGTTCAAAACAAATCAAAAACTCATCAATAAACAATATAACATTTCTTATAATATTCTTAATTACACATGGCGTGTTATATCTATTTAGGTTAATTAATTCATTAGTTAATTTTTGAATGAAAAAAAATTTATTGACCTTACCGGGGTTTGAACCTGGAACCTTTTGCTTTCGTGGCAAATATAACATTTTATTTAATCAATCTTTCAAAATTAACAAACATAATCCCTCTTACCGCCTCCAGCAGAATATCCACCACCGCTCGATCCCGAATGTCCATAACTGCTTCCACCTCCTGAAGCACCATATCCAACTTTCGGCGGTGGTCCGTTTTGCGGTATTTGCCCACCAGATGAACCATGCGGTACTGCAGCAGCATATCCTGTTACATCACTTTCATACTCCGTTTCTTCGCTACCTTCTTCCTCAACTTCGCTTTGATGTTCGGCTTCACGATTCTGAAGCTCGTAGTGACGATAGATATCTTCTAATGTGGCACTTCTGCAATAAGACCATCATAGACTGTCTGTGTAATTTTCCATAAAATTGTATATTTACATTTTAATTGAAAACTTAAAGCAATTATTTAAATAAATACATTTAACTTTGTATATTTAAAATACTAATTTCTATAATGTAATTAATTACATTGAGCAATGTAATTTGACATTCAAAATTGTAAACAATTACAAATGTTTTTGTGGTTCTTTAATGCACACTTTAATATTACATGATTGTACCCTATTTTTTCCACAACATTATTTCCACCAATACTTTTCTTCCACCAATTCTTTTTTCCACTATACATTTTTTCCACCAATTCTTTTTCACACTTATTTTTTCAACCAATACTATTTTTCACTAATTTTTTTACCATATATGCAGCACGATTAATAAAAATAAAGCAAAAAGAGATGCAAAATTAAAGCTTTTATAGTCTACGTCTCGTACATATGGCATTATGCAATAATTGTACGTTTACATGGTATTAACATGCAAACTGAATTAGACAGAATTAGAAATAAGGAAATAAATGAAAGACAAGATATATAGCCATAGAAAATAAATGGTAAAAATAAAAGAATATTTAAAAAAAACTGGAATAAACATATGGAATATATAAACAATTTACAACCAAAAACAAAATCGCTAAAATTTAAACAAAAACTAAAGAAGATAACAACAAAAAAAATATATAGACAGAATAAAAAGATTGACTAATTTAGTATTTTTTTACAAATGAAATATGAAACATTGTTAATTGCTTTGTAGGTTAACCAATTTGTTAACTTGCCAACTGACCAATCAATGAGGTGGTACGAAAAGAGTTGACAATCTAGTTGCCTAGTTAACTCAACAATGCTTTGTGCAACCGAGCCTAATTAAAATAACTACTACAAAAGCTTAAATCATTAGAAATGAGCTAATGAAAAAACTAATATAAAGTAACTATTTTAGATCACATAAAAAACAAAGATATTATTCGGAAAATAAAAGTCAAAGATATTATGCAACAAAAACAACTTAAAATACATGAGCATTTTTTAAAAATATAAGAAAAGATTGTACCATATCAAGTTTGAGAATTAATAACAAAACAGCATCGTAACAGAGAAAACCGTAAAAAAAATTGTATAACAAAATAATACAAGCCATGAAAGAGAGAAATTTGATAGAAAAAATTAATAAAATATCAAAGAAAACTTACTTTGTAAGCCAATGTTTGTAACTAGAAGATCCTTCATCTTTTAGCATTGTATCTTTAACAGTAGCAAGAGCCGTTCTCGCCTTTTCTGGACTAACTTTCTTCCTTTCCAATGAAGGACGATGACGTGAAGGAACTGCAGTCCCAAGTCGTCGTCTAATTCTTGTAAGTGACATATCGGACAAAATTTGATCAGCGACAAAATTTCTACACAGATATTCATTTATCATTTGTCTGAA
Organism: Clivina fossor; assembly: GCA_963966155.1. Lineage (NCBI taxonomy): Eukaryota > Metazoa > Arthropoda > Insecta > Coleoptera > Carabidae > Clivina > Clivina fossor. The sequence continues at coordinate 5,544,036 of OZ014560.1, forward strand.
AAAAAAAAGAAATATTGACATATTAAATTTATTTTTTATTTTTATTTATTTATCAAATATCAATAAATTTTAAAATAATAAATAAATTTTCATTTAATTTTACAAAGTTTAAGTTTTGAATTAAAAATTATCTAATTTAATTATTGTATTTAGCATTATTACAGATAAAATAAATGATTATAAAAAAAAATAATTTATGTGATATTACATAAATCGTCTGTGTAAAAATTATGTAGATCGTTTGTTTAAAATCAAATTTTTTTAAAAAAAAAATTTATTTACACAACAATTTATGTAATTTTTACATAAACTGTACACTCTAAACAAAAAGAGTTGCCATTTTACATAAAAACCATAGTAAAAAAATTACATATTATTTCAGCAAATCGATAAATTTTCTGTACAAATAATATAATTTTGTAATTTTAAGTAAAATAATTAATTTACAATATTATATATGTTTTTTTTACCGAAAAAGTAAGTAAACTTATATAAAATATACATACGTATTTTATATTCACATTATGTAAAAATTTTCCTGTGATATCTGTAAATTTAGATACTAAACTATTGTAAATCAAATGCCCCGGGTTTTTATATAAAATTGCCGAGTTTTTTTTACAGTGTAGTTTGTGAGTAATAAACTATTAAAGAGACAGACAATATTTATTTGCTAATTTTTAATAAACAAAATAGCAAAATATATACCTATGAAATCCCATAGTATTAAATGCTTCTTTAATCGATCCACCAGTAACAGTATCATACTGCATTGGTTTGATGCTAGTGTTTCTTACAGCAATATCACTATTAGATCTTCCACTTGATCCTTCAAGAAGTAATAAACTTCCAGGCATATAATCCACATTTAAAATATCGTCCATGTCGAAGAATTTACCAGCCAGAACAGCATTAATAATACAAAACACAAGAAGTAACACACGCATTTTTGTATCGACATTAGCCAACTTTTATTCTACTGTAATTTAATTTAAATATTAACATTAGATTATTATTTATAATTTAACATTAATCTATTTTTATAGTATTAGCATAATTTATTTTTAAAAAAATTAAAATAAAAGTTGATAATTAATTAGAATTAAACAACATTTACACATATTATTTTTAATGATATTACAATTTTTTTTTTAATTTTATACTTTTTTTTAACTAAATTAATTGTTTTTTTGGTAACTTAATTTTTATAATATTTAGTAACAAAGTATAAACATTGATAGATAAAGCATATTAACTTTATAGGTTTTTTTTTTAATTAATTAAAATTAACATAACTGATTAATTAATATTTTGTACTTAATTTAATAGGTTTTTCTTTTCTGTACTTTAATAACAAATTAACTATAAAATTTATTGTATGTTTTATAACTCAAATATATTTTTTGTATTAAAACAATGACCAACATTTTCTTTGAACCTAAAGCGATTTTTATTTTAATATAATGAGTTCTAAAAGATTTTTTTATTATATTAATATTTTCTAGTATAATATTTAAACATTTTTACATAAAATTTAATTAATTAATATTAATTGAGAAAAAGTTATTTCAAAATTTACAAATTTGTAGTTTAAAATATCAATTCTTAAAACAAAAAAAAGATTTTTTATCAAGATATGTTTGCATACGTTTCGTTCAAAAAATTGTAATTTTAAAAGTTACAGATTTTAAAATAAGTTTGAAAACAATAAACATAAAACTGATGCCAATCTATTATATCACACTTTTATATTTATAAAATAATTTTTATATTTAAAATTACACTAAAAATTATATTTAATATTTAATTTTAATATAATTCAAACTACAGCATTTTTTTCTTTGAAAACGGTTAACAAACTATCACATTTCATGAATTTTTTAAACCAATTTTATCATAAATATTTAAGAAACTATCAATATTTAATCGATTATATGCGAACTTCTTTTATTTTTCAAACTATCTTCACCAGAAACAAATGACAAACTGACAAACAACAACAGTATTTTTCTTCTAGAATGTCATCATAATCATATAATTTTAATCTAGGTCCTTCAACTTTTCAAACGCAATTTAGTGAATTCTATACCGTAAAATGCGCTACGAAGCATTAATCTACTGTTTTTTTTACACTTGCAACCGTATATAAATCTAGATTATGTATGTGGACAAAATTGTGTGTTTTATTAAAATGCACAGTTAAGCGGGTTATGCGACAATTTCAAAGCGTGAAATCATATTTAACAACGTGTAAAATTCGTGATAATGCACGGTCACTTGCCATTGTTAGTTAATTCGAACGTGTAACCATTCATATTTACATAGAATTATATTTATTATCTTAACGGCATCATGATTCTTACACGAGATATAAAATTGTTATTAAAAGTTTAATGTATTTTTATTAAAGATATTTACGTATATATATATTTTTAAATTAAAATAAACTTAAATAGATTTTTGAAGAAATTATTTTTAGACAAACTAAAAAATATAAATAACTAATTTTTAAAACTATCATGTTTACGTTTTGAAAAATATTTCATTTGTTATTACTGAAGTATTGAGTTGATATATTGTTTAGAATTTTAATAGTTTAAAATGGTGATATATATATATATATATATATATATATATATTTTAAACTTTCAATAAAGGTAATTGATTTTAATATAAGAGTCTGATCTATTCTATAATATTACTGTTAAAATTAACGACATGTTAAAAGAAACATTCTAAAATTTTGTAAAGTATTAGAATAATATAAAATAAAACTGCTTCAGGTTTAAGTTCTGAATTAACATCTAGTAATAATCGACGTTTCGATGAACTCGGCGTCCGTTTTGATCAGAAAAACTGATACAAATGACATTTACAGTAAATAACAGAACATAGAAACAAGTTACTAGGTAACAACTAAGTAACTAGATCATAATATTTTTTTTATAAATTTTTAATTAATGGAATTCAAATTTTACATAAATCTTTTTCTTTCTATTGTTTCTCTTATCAATCTGCTATTAATATTGATTGGTTTTACAATAATTACAGTATTTTCAAATTTTACATCATAAAGATACTCTATCGCATGTTGAGCAATAGCAAATTTATCCGGATGATTTAGACATATTAACATCTTATGTACTATCAATCTAGTAGTCAAACTACATATCTGTCCAACATAAACCTTACCGCATTCACACGATATTCTATATATACCCGGAGATTGAAGAGGTATAATATTTTTTACACTAACTTGTGAAATCATAGGGAAAATACTTTAATATTTAATATTTGATTAACAATTTCACAAATACACAATTGAACTTTGTTCAAAATTATATCGTTTACACTTTTCAATATGCGTTGCAATTTCATGTGTGGAAAATAGGAAATTTTAATATTCTTTTTTGATAAAATTGATAAAGACAAAAATAACATCAATCACTGTAAAGGCACTGATTTAAATAAAATTTAGCTTCCATTAATTAAAAATTTATAAAAAAAGTTACTTGTATGTTACCTAATACATAACTTGTTTCTATGTTCCGATATTTACTGTAAATGTTATTTGTATCAGTTTTTCTGATAAAGATAGACATTGAGTTCGTTGAAACATTGATTATTAATAAATATTAATACAGAAATTACACCTATAGCAGTTTTATTTTAAAAAATTATTCTAAAACTACAAAAATCATAGAATATTTTTTTTAATATGTCATTAATTTTAACAGTAATATTACAGAATAGACCTGACTGTTGTATTGAAATCAATTACTTTTATTGAATGTTATATTACCATTTTAAACTAATAAAATTCTAAACAACATATCAACTCACTACTTCAGTAATAACACAAAACAAATGAAATATTTCTGAAAACATAAACATGATGTACTTTATTAAGTAAACTATAAAATACAGCATCTTAAACCATACAGCGTACACAACAACCATTCAGCGAGATAAAAATTTAACACTCGCCGTTCAAGCGCTTTGACGGTGTGTGAAAGAAGATTTACGAGGTCCTTTTAAACCAGACGCCGCGACGCCGCCACCGCTCGCGTCTCTTTAGAAAGCTTTCAGGCGTCTGTGTAACATATAACCCATTTTGCTTCAGCCAATTCACATCATCCATACACACACACACATACACCGTCGAATACACCATTTATAACGGGACGACAATAGCCGTTCGCTCTTCGCTGTAAAAGCGGTTTTAGCGGTTAACGGGCTCGTATTGCGCATGATCGGTAACACCGACCAATCACGTGAACGAATTATAGCAGGGGGCCGCGCTCCAAAATATACGGCAGGATTATGTTGCGCGCGGACCCCCCGGCAAATGATGAGTTTAATATTTTTGTAATTTGTTTAAAACTGTTTGCAGGTCGAATGGAGAAGGGATGCTGTGGAAAATTTAATGGATTTTATTTTCGGTTAAATGTTGTTGAGCATAAAATGGTTAATATTAATGGTAAATCAGACTTTTTCAAATAAAAATTATTATAATTATCGTTATATATATATATATATATATATATATATATATATATATATATATATATATATCTCTGAGCTGGGCAGTAGCTAGCTACTTTAGTAGGTTAGCTACTAGCTTAACTATATTTGTTGGTAGCTGTAGTTGTACTACAAAAAAATAATAGTAGCTGTAGTTTGTAGCTTTAGGATTTGTCGCAAGTAGCTTATAAATAGTAGCTAAAACATAAAGCTACTATTTGTTGCTACTCTTAGTAGTTTGTAACTACTTTTAGTAGCTTATAATTACTTTTAGTAGCTTCTAGCTGCTTTGAGTAGCTTGTACCTAGTTTTAATAGCTTACAGTTATTTTTAGTAGCTTACGATTACTTTTAGTAGTATTGTTTTTACAGTGTTTAGTAAAAAAATCACGTATTATTTCAGCAAAACGATGATTCACATAAATTTTTTCTGTAAAAATAATATAATTTTGTAATTTTATGTAAAATAATTAATTTATCATATTATGTAGATTTTTTTACCAAAAAATATACATATTTTTATATGTATATAATGTACAAATTTTGTCTATATACATTTATACATATTAAATTAGTGTAAATCAGTTGCTTCAGGTTTTTATGTAAAATTACTGAATTTTACAATGTAACTTTAAATTAGCGAAATTTTCTTGTAAAACTATTAAAAACATTTTCTTTTACTTTCATACAACTAATTTTACTTAAGCAGAATGGACGCTTTTCCTTATAGTAATAAATTTAATACAAATAAATATTATAATAAACAAATTACCATAACTAATTAATTAAATATTAAAATTTATTAAGTAAAAATGATGATTTATTTCTTTTTAAATATGTAATAAATTTCAACTTAAAATCTTAAAACAATCCTAACAGGGCAATCTAAAACATCTTATCTTTCCCTGGTAGCAGCATTCATTCAACCCAAATGTGAACCGTTTTACGTCGAGAACACCTGCACTAATGCGCGGCCACGGCATCGAAAACACATAAATCACGGCCCGACTCCGTCCTGCTTACCCTGGTGTGGTGGAGCGTCTCGACGCGGCGCCGCGCGCGCCACACCGCGACCGAATCGCCAATCATCGTCGGATTAAAACGCAATCATACCACGGTAAAGCATAGCGGTTACCGGACACGTCATCCGGGAATTAGATGTGCTAGTGTGTGCGTATGTATGTGTATGTTAAGGTACGTCATCTGGACGAGGTTACACGCTGTGATGCGCATCAAGGGGGTTGATGCTTGATGTGGAAAATATGATGGTAGTGTCACATGACTTTTCTACTGCTGGTTGAGATTTGGAGTTGTATTTGGTTATGATTGGATTTTTGAAAAAGTGTGATATGTTATTGGATTTTTTAATCAAAGTAATTTTCAATCAATCAATTTTTACATTTTTTACAGAATAGATTTGTTTGTCAACTGTTTTTATTATTAATCAAACTGAAATTTTTAATAAATTTAATTGTATACCAAACTTTTTTCTTTTAATAAAATATAATGGTTGTGTTACATGACTTTTTTATTGCTGGTTAAGATTTAAATTAAATTAAATTAAATTTAAAAAATAATTTTTTAATACAACTTATCTAGCAATGATCGCAACCAAAATCTTCAGGTGCATTAACTTTTTCTAAAAAAAAAGAATTTTGGGCAAAAAATGTTCCGGACAGAGATGTGAAAATTGTATAATTTTGTAATAATCAGAAAATTTTAAAAAAGCATTTTATTTATGTAAATGTTTATTAAAATATACTTTTAAATCAAAATTTTCTAAATCAAAAATAATAATAATAAAAAAATTATTTAATAGTAGTACATATTAATAAAGATTCTTATATAGTAAAATATTTTTCAGAATTTTGTTTAATTATTTTATAAAAAAAAACGACGTTTCGACGAAACTGAACGCTTGTCAATGTCATTGATAAATTTTGATCTGATGAAGACGAGCGTTTAGTTTCGTCGAAACGTCGTTTTTATAAAATATTTGAACAGAATATAATTTTAAAACAGTTTTTATATTCTTTATATTCTTATATATTTATGCAAAAAATATAAAATATGTTTTACCGGAAAATATATTTTACTAGTTTCAAACTTACAAACATGTAGAAAAATTATAATTTTAAAATATTTCATTTCACTGTTTTTCCATTTCACAATCTTAAAATGCTAAATAAATAATTATTTCTAATTTCAAAGATATTATTACTAAACAATGCATAAAAGAACAAAAGTATTTTACAATGAAAATTAACAAGAATGAATTTAGATCTTGCATTAAAAACAAAAGCACAAACTCTTCACCGCTGCTTAATTCAATTAAGCTTCAAAATTACATCGTTCAAAAAAAAAAAAACGAAAAACGATAAAGAAACGAATATAAACAATTCATCACTTAGGAAAATTGTTGACAAAAGGCACCCCCAAAGAGAGTTAATTTGAAACACAAGCAGCAGCAGCAACAACATCGCTCTCTCAAACAATATCGGTTTTAAAAAATGAGCGACACACCGAGATTCAGGCGCGCACACTGATGGCGAAGTGTAAGGTAAGGTAAAATGATATCGAAGCACTTAACAATACATTTATCCCTGGTTTGGTGTTGGCAGTGGTAGTGTGAATCCTGTTAACCAGGGAGCATTAAATAACTAACACAATGGGGCCTTAATGCGGCTATATCTTCGGCTGTTATGAAAAACTCCGGCGCACCGTTGAGTAGTGTGGGAGAAATATAATAGGTACGTATGGTTACCGGCCAGTAATTCCCAAACAGTTTCTCGCCAAAAATACATTAAACAACTTTATATCAAATTACTATTTGAAGATAATATTAACAAAAGTTTATTGAAATATATGTGTGTTATAATCAGAGATGGAAAACATAATGTAACAATAAATAAGAACGAATAAATCAGGGAGTGTGGAGTCAAAGTTGATTTTTTTGTTGCGACTCCTACTGTTTTCTTTCAGCAAAAAAAATAACAAATTTAAATCCACGTGCTCGAAAAGATATTGCAACATAATATGTTTGCGAAAATAATTTTTGTTAAATGTATTAATAAATATGATGAATAACCTTATTGATTACTATTTATCCTTTAAAAATTTTAATACTCAGTCGAAAATTAGTAAAATCAATATAAAATTAAAATAAGATTATAATTTTTTTAACAAATATGGCATAATTATCTGTCTAATATAGATATATCTTTTATTTCTCGTATAATATTCGTACCTAATTTAAAATTTAAAATAATATTCATATTTTTTATTAAATTGAATATTGATACATACATTTTTAATATATAGTAAGTAATTTAACTAATAAATACGAATCAAACAAATGATTTTATGGAAAATTTTAGTTGTAATATTTTTAAGAATTATTCTTTATAACAAATTTTAGAATCAAAAGGGCAATTGACTAATTTGAAAAAAGTTAGAAGACAATGGTTTCTAGAAAGCATATATATATTTGAAAAATTTTGTACTAATTTGATTCTGGAACCAAATTTCTGATATTTGAAAAGTTTTATATTTTATTATAAATTCGTGTAAATATACGAAAATTGATACATTCAAAATTGTTGACACTATCGACACGGGAGAACATTTAAGAAAAAAATAAGAATATGGAATTTTACATCAAGAGTTTGATTTTGATTATTTTTACATTCTCATTTTTAATACGGGAATTATTGATAGTATATAAAGAAAAAAATTAGGTTACTAGAAGATCATATTTTTCTTATATTTACTGTAAATTTTACTTACAAAAAATAAATAAAATAAAATATTATGTAAATATATTTAATGATCAAAAACAGTGCAAAAATCAACACATTTTTTGCAAAATAATGTAGATTTTTATTAATAAATAAATGTTATTAATATATAATACAAAAAAATTACTTTCTCTCGAAAAACTATAAAAGCAAAAATGATTTATTATAACTACAAAATAAATATGACATTAACATACGTATAGTCATGAACAAAAAAAAAATAAGCATTACTACAAAATATTTACTTACAATGCATTAGTATTCAAAACACTTAATGTCTGTCTTAACTTACTATAAATATTCCACTCATTATTTAATTTAACAATTTTAAGGCGCTAATTAGCAGGCGTGTTTAAAATATTAGTCCTGCCTCTTATATACACCTCTTAAACTACAATGAATTCCAATTCTAAATAAAATTGTAATGTAATTTCAAAAAGCTTAAACAATTTTTTATTTTTAATTAAATTATAAGTTTGATAATGGACAATTCAATGTAATAAACATGTAAAAAGATTTTAGTTTAATGTTTTTAACACCTCTTTTGCTTAAAACGTTGTTAACTGATGAATTAACTTGACTACTAAATTCATGAGAAAGTTATCTTACGAAGCATTTAACAATATTTTATGCAATTAGCCCTTAATGTTTGTAAAGAAGTAATATTTTTTTTAAATTACCAAATTTTTTAATATTTATAAAAACATTTTACAAAACTTAAAATCATTTTTTATTTTTCCAATAACCAAAATCTTAAGATCTACCAATTTATCTAACAATATGAAAATCATAACTTTATTTCAAAATTTCAGTCATTCTTTAGAATCTGCATGCTTACTAATGAACAATTTATTGTAAAAAAAAATTATTTTTGTTTATTACCAATTTCTGGAATTTTTTTGAAGCTTGCCATTTTTTAGAAACTTTAAGCACCATTTTGTGGATTCGTAAAAAATACTAATAATAAACTTTATACATTATCTTTCTTTTTCTACCCATAAATGCGATGGTTTTAATTCTACGTTTTTTGTTTAAAATAAATACCGAATACCCTCTGTTTTTATAAATTTTGTTGCATTAAATTAAAAGGTTTAGTTGACTGCACACTTTTTGATCTTTACAATAGATGTACAGTATATCATCTGTTAATTTTACAGCTAGAGTCTATAAAGTTCTCGATTCTGTATTATTCTTTGCAAGCTCTTTCAAATTCTTGATAACAGTGCTCTTCTGTAATTTTTTCTACTCAGGATTTTGCTGGTCAGTTTTTAGATCACTTTTTCTTGATGATGTTCTTGCATCTAATATCATTTTCATAATCACATAATCTTTTTGTTTTTCTACATGATCAAACTATCTTAGCTGTGATTCGAATATTGTATTTAACTATAACTTATTTCAACTAAAGAATCAGTATGTTTGAGCAGCAGATGCAGTTTCTTCATACAGCTTAAAAGAATAAAAACGTAGATATAACAATCCATCTGTTTGTGTTTTGCATAATGCAGATAAAATATTCGATAATAAATAATGAGTGCCTGTGTATCGTAATTGTTTAAAACCATCTTGTAAAATTCCCACCCTCTTAGACTTGGACCAATAGTGTAAGACATCTTTAACTAGTGCGCAGTTATCGTACTAACTCTATGCTTGAAATATAGTATGCTTATTGTATTTAACTCCTCTCTAGATGTGATCCTAATTTTGTTTTTGTTTTTTTTTACATATTCTCATTTATTTTTCGTAAAAATCTGAATTCTGCACTATTAATATTGTTGAAATGTTTTTAACTAAATGTCTAATCCACTTTCCTATGTACTAAGCACTTTTTTTAGCTATTTTCAAAGAGAAAATTTCCTTTCTCAAATTTTGTACAGCAGAATCTATAAATTTTAATTATAATTGTTGAGATTGTAGTAACTTTTTGTTGATTTTCCGGATTTTATATGAAATTTCTAAGATTGTAGGGATTTTACTCATAATTTTAAGAAAATCTTTAATTAAGAGATTTTAATTAATTTGTACACCAGATTGCATAAAATAATGACTAAATATATTCTAAAAAATATAAAACTAAACCTATAATTCTGTCATCATATTTTGCACAATTTGCAATTACATGAGTATTAAAATATGTGCGTTTAAAACGTGTTTGTATATTTTAATTTCTTTTTAGTCGCTTAAACTACCCTAGGTTTTAAGGATTGTGTCTATTGTATCAAATGGTCAAAATAAACGTGATCTTTATAAAAAAATTAACAAAATTTTAATTTTTCAATAACGTAACTAAATTCTTAACATCCATTATTTAATCTATCAATTTAAAGCCGCTAATTAGGAAGGCGTGTTAGAAATTTGGTCCAACCCATTATTCTCCATTACAGCGTCTACAATATCTTCCAAATTATTCAACTTCTCTTCAAATCTTTATCAAAATAATTCGAATATTTTCATTTTCTCTAGTATTCTAAAAGTTTGACAGTCACAGTACGATGTTGTAAAGGTGTGAAGATAGATTTTAGGGCGCGTGGCGCGTTTTCAACACGCGAAATACCAATCTGCGGCGGCGTCTGTCGAGATGAAATGGGCTGTGTTTTTCGGGTGGTGGTGCGAACGGGGGACGCAGACCGAGGGGGGAAACGATGAGGCGACGGCAAGTGGCATCAGCAAGGAGGAGCCGACGGTCGTCCTCCCGAAAACTCAATGGACCGGCTAACTGAAGAGGATTATAGGCATCAGTATGCCTCAATGTGTTTAGCTAATCATAACTTTACTGGTTGGTTATGGATATCGGGTTTGCTTAAGTGGCTCCCTGTTATCGGTTAATTTTATTATTGTATATTGATGGTGAAGGAGCAATATCAGTAAATAGACTAATTTTTTGTGCTATTTTTGTTTTTGTGTGGATTTAGTGAGTGACACATATGGTTGTAAATAGTTATTTATGAATCTAAATAAAACAAACATAATGTAAGTAATTATATTTTTTTAAATAAATAAATAAGAGTAGTTATACATAGTTCCTTTATATAATCTATTGTTTTATATACACTGTAAAAAATATATCTTAAATTTATGTATTTTTATATAGGTTTTAAGAGTAAAAATAACATTTTGTAATTTTACTGTGATAATTAACGTAATATTACATTTTTTAAATGTAAATAAATAACAAATCTATTACGTTTTATTAATATTTCATTAGTCATTAATTTATAAAAAATTTTTTTTTCTTAAATTTATTTGTCAAAAAAAGAATAACAATTAATTGAGTAATTGAAATGTATATTTATATTTAATAAAATAAATTTTCGGGAAATTTATACTAAAAGCATGTCAAACTTAATTTTACAATTTTTTTATGTAAATTCTTATTACATTTTCAATAAATGTATTGGAATTTTTGTTCATTTGCAAGTTTTATATATAAATACATATGTTATGATTAAATAATATACTAATTTTTATTATTATTATTCCTATAAGATCCTTTGAGGATCATAGGGCACCATTTGGTGTTTCTATAGCATAGCATTAGATAGCCAGGTTGCTAGCCTTACTATCTTTTCATTCAAATATACTAATTAATATGAGATAAATTTACATTAAAATAAAATGGCCTTAAGATATAGTTCTTATTAATTTTGATTAATAATACACCATCATCAGAAGAAATTATTTATTTGAACAATTTTCCAAATGTTGATGTTCGTAGAATATATCGATACGTCGATTATTAATAAAAATTAATACAGAATTTTATCCTAAAACCGTTTTATTTTAATATTAATATGTTCTGAAAGATTGTTTACTATGTTAAGATTTGATTGTTTTCTACAAATCTAATAAATTATGAAACATTATTATGTCTTATTTGATGCATTCAGAAGTACAGCAGAATTCTTCAAATTATTATTGCACCAAAACATTTTTAATTTTAAATTTAATATCATCTACAATGCAACAAAAATATGGTCTCAAATTTATAGTTTTAATTACAATGCAGTAACTTCGTTATATTATTTTTATATTTCTAAAATTTCTATTACAGATAATTTTAAAGAAACAATATCAATCAACATCTAAAGTATTAAAAGTAAACAACAACTTTATATATATATTTTTTGATATATATTTCTTCTGATAATCTCTCAAATGCAATGAAGAAACCCATTCAAAATGGAAGACAGAATACCGACGGATGAATCCGACTGCATCGATTCCGATGAAGATGAATGCGTTGATGTACTATGTGCAACGCCTGATGTTCAATGCACAACGCCGACGGATCGCCACCGCGATCAAGACGATGTGAATCAATCACGCATTGATGAAGACGGACATCATAATAATTTCTCGATTAATCGAATATTGGGATTAAAGAATGATGATAAGAAAAATGAAGTGGATAAATATAATGAGCAGGAAGGCAGGTGTTTACGGCCGACGCCTATTTCGGCGATTCCCAGAGCTAGTAAGTAAATATTTGTAAATATTCTGTGGAATTATTTATTACTAGTAAATGTAACAGTGCTTTATTTGGAAAAAACAAATAATTTACGATATTTTTTTAACTGATAAACATAATAAATTCACCTGTGCAAATTATATTAACTGTTTTTTCACAACATTGTCTGTGATTTAGTCTCAAATCTAAACCACTTTTTATTCTTTCATTTTTATTAATTACCGGTAGTAATCAATAAAAACTATAAATATTTAATAAATAAAACGGCTTTAGTTCTGTATTAATTTTTATTAATAATCGACGTTTCGACGTAATCAACGTACATCTTCATCAGTAAAAATGAGATAAATAAAATACAAATAAACAGAACATAGAAATAAGGCACTGATTTCAATAAAATTTAGTTGAAAAAATCTTATAGATTTGGTAATTTTGGAGTAATGCCTCAACAAGCAAATAGACAGATTTTCAGATTTCTTTATAAAGATAATAATATAATAAGTATTGGTTGAATAAATTAATAGTCGATTATGGGTCAATTAGTTTTATTATAATATTTTTAAATTTTCTGTTTTTAATGTAACCTTCTTCAGAAAATGTGCAATTAATTAGAAATAAAATTAAAAATAAGTTATACAAAATGAAAGACAGTTTAAATTTAAATAAAAAATTTCTAAATAATAATAAATATTATAAGTAAAAAAAAAATAACTTTAAAATTATGAATAGCATATATTGAAAATGATTAGAATTCTGTCGTTTGATCTGGTGTCTCCTCGGTAGCTCAGTGGTTTTAGCAGCCACTCTGGTTCGATCCCAGGCCAAGATAATATAAGTTTTTTTTTATTTTCTGTTTATTAGTTTAATCTACACTGTAAAAAAAATTAGCAAAATTACAGAAAAAAAGTAGTACAATTTTACTATAAATATTTTGGAAGTTACGGCAAATCAAGTTAAATATAAATATTTTGTATTTCTACCTTAAAATTTTGTAATTTTTACATAATTCATAATTATCACATAAAATAAGTAAAAATAACTTAATAAGTATGTAAAATTGCTTACTTTCTACAAATTGCATCACATACTTTATGTAGAATTACATATTGTTGGTATAATTTCTTAAATTACGTAAAACTATAGCTTGCATATTAATAACTGTAATAATTGTAAAATACATCTTTTATGTAAATTTCCAAATGTATGAAATTATACCAATAATAATATTACAGAACTAAACAAATTTTATCAATTTATGGAAAATTCCCGACAGCAAATTTACTGAAGTTCTGTAAAACTGAAAGAGATTTTACAAAAAAAAACTGTAATATTACATATATATGTATTTTTTCATTCCGTTGGTAATATCATATTATATAATGTTGGTAATATTTCTGATATTATGTATTTTGAAACTATTATGAATAAAATTACAGCAGTTGATTAATTATACCTAGAAATACTGAGCATCATAGTGTCTCATAGTTTGTAGGTAAAATCACATAATTTTTTTTTTAGAGTGTATGCTAATATTTGAATCTTCACATAATACCAAATATTGTATAATTATTGTTTAGTGTCCCTATACCCCAATCTTCTGGAAATGTCTCTTACTCGACCAGAAATCACATCGCCTGCCGAAAACAATCTCATGGAGCTCCTAGCATCCGGAACAGGGTTACAGTCTGCTGGCATCGGTGCTGGTGGTGCACAATATGCAGCTTTATCTTACGCGGCTGCTGCCCCATTAGCAGCTGCTGCAGGACAAGCATCACTCCTTTATAATGGATGGTTCACAGCAGGAAATGAGCACAAGGGTTCTTCGCAATTGTTTGGCTTGCAAGGTATGCTGAAGATAGTGTTTAGTTTATTTATTTACAAATTGAAATTGTTTCAGAGAAAGTTAAAACTGTATTAAAAAAGTTTTTCAAAATATGTTTAACAATATGCTTGGCTATATGTGACTAAAATTTAAAAATTGGAGCGCCCAAAATAATATATTAAATTTAAAAAACTTTAGGTTAAAATTTTGTTTTATTTATATAAAAATTCACAGAACACCACATAGCGACACTACTGTAGCTGAAGTTGTTAATATTTATAATTATTTCAAGAGAAAATTATTATAGTTTCAGTTTCAGTTTTCATATTTAACTACTACAATTATTACAATAAGATATTTCATTAGCTAAAATGGTTTTTAACCGTATTACAATAATTTTCACACTTAATATAATAGAAATCGTTTAAGAAGCAAAATGATGCTTAGACAGCTAATGTAAAGATCGCGTGCTATAATACAATTAACCAGAAATAAGAACGCATTTTTTGTTCGGAAAATCTAATAACAAACAATTTAAACAGAAGCAATCATTGCTTAATATCAGGATAAAATTGCAAAGTAAATTTCTCTTTCATATAAAATTATATTTTGATTAGTTTTTTTTTTTATTAATTATTATTTTTCACATAAAACTTGCTTTAAATTAATATGATATTTCACGTTCAGCTACATATACTCGTATACCGGATGTTTTATTTAAGCTGCTCCGAAAAAGGGATCTCAGGAACTATACTAGATATTAATTAATAATACACTGTAAAATAAAGTTGCCATTTTACACAAAAAAAACATAGTAAAAAAAATTACATATTATTTCAGCAAAACCGATCATTTACACAAATTTTCTCTAAAAATAATATAATTTTGTAATTTTAAATAAAAATAATTAATTTACCATATTATCTATGTTTTTTTTTTCGAAAGAGTAAGTAAACTTGCATGAAATATACGTATTTTATATTCATATTATGTAAAAAAATTTCCTATGACGTTGTAAATTTACATATTAAAATAGTGTAAATCAGTGGCCCCGAGTTTTTATGTAAAATTATCAATTTTTTTTTACAGTGTATATTGAAGCATTTGCTCAAGATACTGATCATATAATTTGATTAGCAATTTTGTTTACATTGTTTTTTACAATTAGTTTTTGAAAAGAGTGATTTGACGACTGAATTTAATGTATTTCTGATTAGTGCACGTTTAGAGCAGATAGATAGAGTAAATGGGTATTTGGGTAGTTTGCTTTGATCGCTTTGATCCTAAGATTTTGAGTGTTTTGGATACTTTTGCTAGAAACGTAGAAAAGTAGAAAAATAATATATAAGTAATAATAATAATAATATTGAACAAAAAAATGTTCGTATGTATACATACCTGCGAAATTAACATAATAATAATAATTTTGGGAAAAATCTCAGCATTAGATTATTATTAATACAATAATAACTTCTGGTGTAAAATAAATAAAATATTAAAAGCAATATTTTATGTATGTAAACACAACAAAACAAAAAAACTATTTAGGTTTTCTATTTGATACTTTGTCACCATAAAACAGAAAATATTCCACTTGACAAATATTCTTAAAATTTTTTCTAAAAACTAATAGTTGAAACTATTGACTTAACAATTTCAAAGAGTTTGTTTTCGAAAAAAATCGGACAGAATTTATTTTTTCAGTACTTCACACTTAGTGACAATCGGCATACAATTTCCAAGAAGTTAATTATGACAAATGACAGTCGAAGTAAATTTAAATTTATGAGTTTGTTTAGTAGTTAAAACATCGGCAGCTATTAAAAAACACGTTAACTTGTTGGAAGATGTTGTCCGTGCAGGTATACCAACCTTCTGACACTAATGTGCTGTAGATAGATTTTTATTATTATAAAATGTGTGTTAGTAAAACAATAAGTTAATAATTTATACGGTCATACTGTTAATACCAAAACAAAATTAAATAAACATTTGCTAGAATGTAAATCTCTTTCACTTGTTAGTGAGTTGAAGTCAAATCTTGCATTTCAACTTTAATCTTGCAATTCAACACATAATAAAATTAAGTAATTTTCGTTAGTCAGTTAAGATGGTTCGGACATGTTGAGCGAATGTCTAATGAACGTCTGGTTAAAAAGATTTATTTGAATGATTTTGATGGTTTACGTTTGCGTGGACGTCCGATGAGTAGTTGGAGTGATATGATTGAGAGTGTTTTGCGTGAGCGAAAGTTTCCAAGTAGTAGGAATAGAAGAGCATGTATGAGAGGAATTATAAATGTGGATGAAGCGAAAGTTGCTTGTTTGGATAGGAGTGTTTGGAGGCGACTGATTTCGGGATGATGAAAAGAGTTTGTGCCACACCCTTTTGGGTACATGGCGTGATTGTGTATGAATGTATGTATGTATGTACAAATAATAATTTAAAAAAGGTTATATACGTATTTCGAAAGCTAAGCTTTTATCATCAATAGCAAATAAAGCTAAAGCCCTAATCAGTGGTCTAAAAGTAAAAATTTACGTTCCAATTCGGTTGATTCAATTACATTGAATTAATGAAATTAAAAGTAACTGAATACACGTTCCAATAAAATTGAAAACAGCTGTTTAATTTAAAAATTAAAAATAATTTCAATTGTTGAAAGCATATATTCAAATTTATTATAATTTAATTAAAATCACAAAATACAATACACAAAAAAACGACAAACAAACAAGAACATAATCTCATAACGTCATAACATAACCTTTCAAAATGTATTGCGTATGTATACAATGTACATAAAAACCATGGTAAAAAATTTAATATTATTTCAGCAAAAGATTTACATAAATTTTCTTTAAAAATAATATAATTTTGTAATTTTAAAAGAAATAATTAATTTACCATATTATATATATTTTTTTTTACCGAAAAAATAAGTCAATTTATATAAAATATACGTATTTTATATTCACATTATGTAAAAATTTTCCTGTAATGTCTGTAAATTTATATATTAAGCTGGTGTAAATCAGTTGCACCGGGTTTTTATGTATAATTACAGAATTTTTTACAGTGTACGCATATCAATTTTTATGAATCATCTAGATTATTCAACAAAAGTAGATATTCTTTGAACTTCCATCAATATACAATTTGGTTGAACACTTTTATTGAATGGTAAAAATACACATCAATCAAATCAAATCAAACAATCAAATTAAATCGTGTATTTTCGCTTTAAGGTTACACAAATACTCACCGTCCTCAGAAATCTCAAATTTGAATAACGAAATTGCACACCGGTCAAACGTTGGACGACCCAAACTGATTATCGGTTTATAAGGGTCTTGAACCCTTACGCAGGTAGTTTTTACAGTGAGCGTTCGTTTATTCTATAACATATTTCATCCGCCATTGTTGGCTTAGGGTAGGTTAGGTTATAGGTTTTAGGAAAATTTACGTGAAAAGATTCGTAGGCGTTTGTGGTACGTTCTAGAGACGAACTATTTCCGATTCTACCTGATTTTAGGTTGAAATTTTAATCCCTTAATCTGTTTATAACCGGTGTGCAATTTCGCTATGCAAAATTTCGGAAAGGAATTAAAACCCAACGGCCGTGTTCAATTCATAAGTACCCGATCAAAGACACTAACATGTTGACACTTTATTTTGAATGACTGGATAATTTGTAGTGTTAAACGTTAATTTCAATTCACAATTTTATCTACTAAAATATTTTTACTTTTTTGACGGATTTAGTAAATCAAATATTAACTATTAATGTACGTATAATATAATAATTAGAAAATATTTCACATATTCAACTTGTGAATTAATACGAGAAGGAAAAAAAGCAAGATTTAGTTACTTTTCGCATAAACATTAAGTGATTTTTCTCGATGAATTTAACGACTGTAAGCGAGACACTGAAATGATTGACATTTAGTTAATAAACAAGGTGATAATGATTATTTGCTGAAGTTTAATAGCGTACCCGCGCATAAGAATGAGATATTTTAAATGTCTATATTGCGATGTATTTATTTCACACAAAAAAACAATATTTGCACTTCGTATTATAATTATATTTACATGTTAATTTAATTAGTAACTCACCGAGACATACACATAACTTGACTATAACATTCTGGCACTTCAAGTATTTTTGTTCTTTAATTTAATTTTATTATATTTTAATGCAAGATAAATATTTTGTGAAATTTCCATCTTTTTTAAATTAAATTATAAAATAATGTAAAATTGTTAATGAAAATATATATTAAATAACAAATAATATTGAAAATATGTTTATATGAATAATATGATTATAATATAGGTGTAATCCGTTAAGATATATTGTTCATAACTCACAACAGTTATCATATTATAACACATATTTTTGACCAATCATATCTCTTTAATCTCTTGAAATGGAATTACATAATTACGAATTATAGTCTCGCCATGAAAATTTGTCTTTTTGTCATAATTATTATACTTACTTATGCATACGCGATACAAATTTTCCGAACTAAGCTAAGATCTACTACAAATTAATCTGTCACAGTAGTGGAGAAAAAGAAGATAATCGCTACGTATGTCTAACAAAATCATACACTTACTTTTCCAAAAGGATAGATTTTCATAGCGAAAACTACCTATATATATTTTTTAACAATATGTCAATGAGAATTTAAAAAACCAATATTTGAAAAATACTTTTTTTAAGAGTATTAAAATATTGGTATTACGTTACTATATTGCCTATATAGAAGGATATCATTATATTACCTGTACAATAATGTACATTATTATGCAGCAGTTAGTTATTATATAGACCACTGGTGACAGCATCAAACATGACTACAACGTCAAGGGTATTTAATTTGACATCTTCCGCAAACTTATTGAAAATTATTACGCCAAGTTACGTTAATTGACAATTGTATTATTTAAACTTGCCCAAATTTGATTATTAAAAATGTGCATGTGCACCACCAGATTTATCAGAAATTGCATATTCGATCAAAAAAAAACGGATAAGTATATTGACTTTGATATCTACAAAGATCATATTGACAAACAATTTCGTCATGTTAAGTTAATTGACAAATAAGTGCAAAAAATGCAATGTGCACCATCCAGGGACCAAAGAAACACGGCCAAGTGTATTTAATCTGACATCTCCGACGGCTAAAAATTATTAAATTTAGTTAAGTTACTTTACAATTATATTGTTTATTTTCGATTATATTTGAATTTGAATTTGATTATTGAAAATGTGCGAAGAAGTGCAAGTACTGCAATGCATATCACCAGATTTATCAGAAATTGTATATTCGATAAAAGAAACATAAATTCTAACAAATCACATTTGTCTTGCTTTCAACACAGTAGTGTGAATACGATAGACTAACTTTATTAAAAATTATTAAATTCAAAATATTTTTTAATTTTTATGTATTCTGCTTTAATATATATTTGAAAGGACATTGATTAAAGGACCTAATAGAGGAATTTAATGTTAGATTAACAAATAAAACAGAACACAACTAAACAAAACGAATATAAATTTATTCGAATATTAACACATTCGGTAATATATATTATATATATATATATTAATCGCGTCTTAATCAACTTGGTAAATGCTACCTAATGTGTATTATTAAAAAATGAATTGTTATTAATTTTAAAAAAATAAATATATATTTTCTATTTTATAAATAATAATATAGTTTATTTAATAGCATTAGCTAAATAAGTACATAAATCTTACAAACTTACAAACTATAACATAATATTTAGTCATTATTACTACTTCAATAACTGATGGTAACTTTATTGCAGCATAATTTTATTTCAAAGAATTTGTAGTATTCAATAAAAACAAAATATTAAAAACACATAATATGTGTAAAATAAATTACTTTATTAAATACATTAACTTATACGATTATACATTATTCAAATATAGAAACGAATTTCCAACGTTGACGTATCGTTAAAGTCTCTTCCAGTTACAACCAAATGACAAGTGATTGTCAAACGACAAAGTAAACCCGTATCTGCGTATTCCGTTCGTGTTTGCGTGAATACGAGACGTCGAACCATATGCGTATGTACAATCCGGTGTTGTGGTACTGGTGTCAAACTGTTACACAAACACAAGCTTAAAGTTTGCCCTTTGTCTGTAATTAACACATTACTCTGCTCACACACAAAAATCCACTTAGTACATATACGACATGTAGTGTAGATAATCCATGTGTGAGTTCCTATGAATTCGTCTACCCTAATGTGATTTGAAGTTTTAAGAATTTATATTGTTCACTTTTATTATTCATAATTTTCAAAATGAAAATACTATTATTCAATATTTTTCTTTGAATTAAAATGTTTTAATAGTATTTTTAACAACCGTTGTGTCACATATGATAAGAGAGGTATTGTAATCATACCAAATTTAACATATCGAGATTTTTACAGATAAGTACGCAATAGATTTATAGTACACAAATCAATTGTTTTTAACGTGATGTTCGTCTGTTGGTCTGGAGACACGTGTAGAGCAAATTTGGTTGAACAAATTGTTATAAAATTTCAAATTAAAGCTTTGGAGATGAATATCTTAATTTGATCTTTTGGTAAAGACCTGCCAACCACTGCAACCAGATGTGGTAATTTACTTATGTCACTTTTATATGTTTTAGGAATATTTCGCAACAGAGATATATTTCGAAAAAATTATTTAACAAAAGTTGCTAAACTAATTATAATAAGTAACAAATTTTATTTAGAACATTTTGTTTACATAATTGTTTATATTTTTTTAAATTTTATTATATATACAGGATGATTCAGAAACAAACGGCATCCTGTATATGGCGTGCTCCATCAAAATAAGAAGAAAAGTTCCTATAAACGGGGGTCCTTAATATACTTTTTATTTGTTACTACAATACCACATTCTAAAATAAAATAGTTAAGAAAATTCAATTTAAGGAAGGGGTCCTTAAATGCAGCGTTACCAAGATAAAGGGTGTTAAGATAGACAGGAGGTCTATCTTATTTTGATGAGAGGAACACGCCATATACAGAATGCCGTTTGTTTCTGAATCACCCTGTATATATATTGAAAGCGAACAATAGTGAATCGTAAATTTCATTGTACGTCATTATTTTAGTGACAAACCTAATAACACAAAAGTATCTGTACTTCATATATTTTGTAAATGTATATAATTTTATATAAAATAGTATTTAAATAGTTTAAAATCAAAATTAATGTAGTCAATTTATTTATCAGTGATATTTGATACTAATTATATACATTAACATTTCGACATTTGTATTTATTTTGCTATACTTAGCAACAATTATTAGTTTTTCTAAATTGTTTATATTAAAAAATTTAAAAAAAAAACAATCATTTGTTTTTGTGTTGTCAATTTTGCTTGATGTTTACATTTTTTTTTTTAAATATCTAAAAAAAAACATCTTTTTCAAGACTAATTTAATATTTATTTAATAATTCAATTTTTATTTTATTTAACATGCATTATAAAAATTATAAAATTATAAAGAATAAAACAATAATTACATTATTTTATGCAGCTTTTATAATATTTTAAAAAGATATTTATTATGTGCTAATATAAACGTACTCAGTGATAATCGGATTATAGAATTGGTTTTAACAAAACTTTAAATTTAAACAGAGTGTTAATATTAAACATTTATTGAAAATTTCAGCCCCTAAACAATCAAATCGCCGTTCCCGTAAACCCGGCCTGGATCGTAAGCCACGTCAAGCATACAGTGCCAAACAACTGGAACGTCTCGAATCCGAATTCAAAATCGACAAGTACCTGAGCGTTAGCAAACGCATGGAACTCTCCAAGGCGCTGAATCTCACCGAAGTACAAATCAAAACATGGTTCCAGAATCGACGCACAAAATGGAAGAAACAGTTGACAACGCGACTCAAAATGGCGCAACGTCAAGGACTTTTTGCGCCGCATTACTTTGCACCGACGCAGAATTACTCAGCCGCTGCATTATTTGCACCGTATTATGGCACGCCGATTGGATACGGCGTCGGGACGCTAGATGATGTAGGGGTGGCAAATATGGCGGAAGCTACGTCGCCCGGTAGAAGATCTACTACTAGTCCAGAGTAAAAAGATTGCTAGTTCAGTTTTGAGTGCTCGCAAATTCAAAATAATTTTTAATCAAACTAAAATATTTCATTTCGTAAACTTTAAAAAAAAATATATTTTATAAACGCTCTAAAAAAAATTATGTAATTTTACCTACAAACCATGAGACACTATGAGACACTATGATCTCCAATATTTCTAGATATAATTACTCAACTGCTGTAATTTTAACATAATTGTTTAAAAAAATACATAATATAAGAACTTTTAACAACATTATGTAATATGATATTACCAACGGAATATTACAATTTTTTTTAGTGAAGTCTCTTTTAGTAAATTTACAAAACTTCAGTTAATTTTTCTGTCAGGAATTTTTTATAAATAGTTTAGTTCTGTAATATTATTGTTGATATAATTACATATATTTCTAAATTTGCCGTAAAGGATGTATTTTGAAATAAATGAATTACATTTAAAATATTTTATTAGTATTATTACATAAAATATGTATTAAGTCTCATTATTTTGATGAATTATTACAGATAGTAATATACAAACTATAATTTTACATAATTTAAAAAGTTATACCAACAATACGTAATTTTATATGCAATTTGCAAAAAGTAAAAATTATTACATATTTATTTGGTCATTTTTACTTACTTTATGTGATTATTATGAATTATGTAAAAATTACAAAATCTTGAGGTAGTAATATAGAATATTTATAGTAAAATTAAATTACAGATTTTTTTATAGTAAAATTATTCTATTATTTTTCTATAATTTCGCTATTTTTTTTACAGTGTATACAAATACAAAAATTTCAAAATAAAATAATAAAAATAATAAACAAACTACACTGTAAAAAATTGATGTAAATAATAATGTATAAGTACAAATCCTATAAATGCTTTTTTTCAGAAAAATTGCAATACTACGTCAATTATCATAGTAAAAATTACAATATGTTTACTGTTAATAATTAGATAAAATTACATAAATTAACATTTTTTACAGTGTGATCACAAAAAACGTTGATTCAAATAAATAAAACTTGTGTTTTAATTTTTGCTGTCAAAATACCAATAATTTGACTTTCATTTTCTTAATCATAAATTCTACTAATTAAAAAAAATTAATTATTTTTTTATACGACGGCGATGTACTGAGCCTAGATTTTATAACTTTAATTTCTACAAGATTTAATAATCTACAAGACTTTAGTTTTTCTATTGCTTTCAAGAAGTAGAATTCGAAATCTATACCTCGAGAAGGGTGAGGGAACATTGAATTAATGTAAATTGAATATTGTAAAAATTAAGTTATAAAATTAGGGCCTTGTTTTTTCTCAACTTGCGGGCACTATAAAAATATTTGAATATATTGTATATATTTAGCGTGATCTTATATGTTTATGCAATGTTTTGAATAAATATATAATAGTATAAGTCAAACTTAAAAAGAATTTCATACTAGCTGAACTATATAAAAATATTTAAGTTTAAATATTTAAAAAAATAACTTTTGTCATTTATATGTAATAATACTGCCAAAATAGGTACTTTAATTTTCACAATAAAAAAGAAAAATTTCTTATTGGTCAATTTCGATAGTTATGCCATCGTTAGAACGAATAATAAAAAAGTTTTACAAATTTTGGTCATGTTATGTACAAATTTAATGAACGAACATTTTGACTGCAGAGTGTCGTCTGTCATAAGCACAACTCTTACCTTTTCTAAATTTTAATATTGTTATTATTACGATTACAAAATTAATGTAGAAAACACAAAAAATTGGTCATTTTTTTAAAAAAAAAAAGGAAAAGATAGGACCACAAATTGATTTTTGTAAAATATACATATGTAATACATAAACAAGTTCGACAAAATGATGTTTTAAGATAATTCTTCATTCAGAGACGACACCGTTAATAGATTTTCCATTTACAAATACATTTTTACAGAAATTTTCAAATTAACTCTCACTTTTTTATTTTTTTTGTATTTACATGTGATGGATGAAGGATGTGAAATGTGGGATGTAAGATGTGGGATAAAAGACCAAAATTTGCAAAACTTTTGTATTATTCCTTCTGATGACGACTTAACTTCTGAAATTGACCAATAAAGGATTTGCCTTTAATTTACAAATTTATAGTTGCATAACACATTATAACTTATGCTTAATTTAGTTTTATAATTTTAATGAATACAGAATTTTAAATCACACTTTTTAATTATGTAGTGATTTATTGTAGTGTAAAAAAATTACCAAATGAAAAAATTTTACTGTAACAAACAACTTATATAAGTCTTATTCAAACTGCTCTATTTATCACGAAATTAATGATATGTTTTAGTCGTGACGCTATTGGTTAATTTTAAAAAAATTTCCTCATATTGTTTAATCTACAATAATTATTGCGTTCGTTTTATTTTATTTTATTTGAAAAATGTATTTTTTATTTTATAAGTATTATATTATAATAGAAACAAACATACTTTTCTTTCTAAAATTATTTTTTTCATTTGGTAACTATTTTTTTTTCAATAAATAATGTAAATATTTTATGAACAAACTAGTTAATAATAATATCTTATCAATTTTGTTTAACATAATATTATGTCTGATTTTTAAAATACAAAAAAATCTGACAATAGTGTTCTTGTACATATAAATAGTTATTTTATTTTTTGTTTTATAATAAAATATAGAAAATTATATGGATTTTAATTAAATTATCACATTATCATATTTGCTATGTCAACTCTAGGAGAGTCTTGACCGCAAGTACGAAGTACTTGTTCTAAGATTATTCATTTGATACTGCAAGTCGGACGTTCGCATAGAGCAGCGACGAGTTCTGGTCAATTATCAAAAGTACTGATACTTTAACACATGCAGTTGATAAAATTGATGTATCCGATTCTGTTTAATTTTATTTCTTAATAAAATATAGAAATTTATGTGGATTTTAATTCAATTATTACATGCTAACAAAAATAAAGAAACTTTTAAATAGTATTTTTACTTTTTTTATTATTTCAGAAGTAACTATATAATAATATTTACAATCCTGATTAAATAAATAACTTATAAAGTTTAAAAATAACAGAAATTCTTATTGCATATACTGAATAAATAAATAAAAAAATGAATACCGTTCTACTGACAAATAACTTAACTTAAATATTTGTATAATAACAAAAATTGTGGCATTATGCAAATACTACAATTTAAATTATAATATATAAATTTTTAAATTAAAATAAATAGTTGTTGTACGATCTTATCAATGCTAACATATATACACTGGCAATTGAAAAAAATAATATAACATTCAGTCGTTAATAAAAAAAATAATAGCAAATAAATAAAAAAAATATGTCTTGGACTCTGCAGATAGATTTACGAATCATATTCAAAATTACTGCAATTCCTTATGACTAGTATTTGGTAATAGGAAACATAGAATTCCAGCCACTAAAAATTCAAAAACTAAATTATTATTAAATCCTGACAGCCCACTAGATATAATATCAACGGACAAAAACCCAAATCCAGGGGTTCGAAATATTTTCATCGAGTAAGAAAACGGTCACCTGATCATTTTTTCACCGAGTGAAAGAGAAATTTTATTCTCAAGAATATTAATTTTTATTTTATTTACGTTTCATTTTATTTCATCGTACATAAAATATCTCATCAAATTTTAGTACGTGAGATTGTCGTGAAATTCAGTGAAATGTTAGAGCTTAATGTATGTATAACTTTAAATACTTTGATTATAAAAATGCACATAAATATTGAGTATTATAATAAACATTGTTGTTTAATTTTAGAAATAGCTGATAAATTAGAAATTACAGCTGCAGTTTATATTATATTAATAAAATATAATCAAAAAAACTATTTTTTATTTTTATGTAAGTATGAATCAATGTATCTTACAATTTATTTTTATGTAAATTTTGACAAAAAACAAATGCGCGCACATGTCAAATCTCGTATGCAAAACTAGGACCGTATAATATCATACAGAATATACCTATATAGAATACAGTTAATTAAAACAAGTTAAAAACTTTGCGAAATGATGTACCTAAATGAGATGAAATATTTCATCTCATCTCACGAAATATAAAATAACTCGAGAATCGGTATCCAGGTAATCATTTTCCCCACCGAGTGAGATAAAAATCGTATTCTCGAGCATTTTTTCATTTTATTTCATCTCATCAGACATAAAATATCTCATAATATTTTAGTACGTGAGATTGTCGTGAAATCTAGTAAAATATTTTATCTCATCTCACGAAATATATACTAACTCAATAAAAAAATCTTTTGAAACGCATTATTTTAAAATAAAACAGCTATTAATAAATGTTAATAAAGAATTATAACTCGAGAATCGCTACCCAGAAGTGCAACTGACAAAAGTGAAAAAAATTACTAGTTAATTGTTTATATAGTTAGATTATATTAAACTGGGTAAAAAGGTTAATAAATAATTATTTATAGCTTTTGGATATAGAATTTTGTCCAGTATAATTTTGTCCATTAGGCTTTAGATCTGCGCCACATAAGTTGTGGCAGAAATAGAAATTCTTGTCATATTCAACCACCACTTATTCTATAGCAAATAATTATAACATGGCATATAATTGTTGCTTCTTTCATATCCTAAATACCTCTTATATTTCTTGAATTTGCAATTGAAAACATTTTCAATCTTGCTGTAATTTACTTAGTAAATTGTAAATTACATTTATTATAATATTACTTAACATCACCCATACAAGCATTCATTTTTTCATATTTACAAACTTAATTCACACATGACATTCTCAATTATATAAAATAATAATAAAAATAATAATTACCAAAGAGTAAGGACGCAAATAATACTATTGGAACCATACAATTTAAATCGATTAAAAATCCAAAAATTAAATTTCCAAGTAAAGCACCACCTCTGCCAAATGTAAGTCCTAAAGCTGCCGCCATTACTCTGAAAATTTAAGTAGGTATATATTTATAGTTCAACATAATAGCTGATGTTACAAGCTCGGTTTTTGGGTGTTTTAGTTCATTTGTTTAGTTCAGCTCTTATGCCAGTTAGGTTGTCTTAAAATCGGTATTAGTTAAAACCAATTTTAAAACAGAGCTTGTAATACGAGCCAATAAGATTTTTAATAACTTTCTTGTTAATTTTAGAATAAGTTTATGCTCGATTTCACTAAATTTATAAGGCACGCAATAGTTTATTAATTATAGTAAAGTTTTTGACTTTTTAAAGAGCCAAATACTTTAATTGAAATAAATTCGATAAATCACAATATTTTATAAAATACAATGAAGTTAAATACATTTAACATAGTTAAAAAAAATTAAAACTCATTATATTAAAATAAAAAAGCTTTAGGATTAAGTTCTGTATATATTTTATTTAAACATCGACGGTTCGATATATTCTACATGTATCTTCATCAGAAAAAAATGTACAAATGATATTAATAGTAAACAAACAAAACATAGAAACAAGTTACTAGCAAACAAAGTAACTAAATTATTTTTTTTTATAAATAATAATAACAATTATCAAATTACTTTACTACGTACTAACTTGTTTCTATATTTTGTTTGTTCATTATTTATGTCATTTGTATATTTTTTCCAGAGAAAGATTAGTGTATATCGAAACGTCGATTTACTTAATTCTAAAGCTTTTTATTTTAAATACATATTTCAAAAGCTACACTTCTATCATCATTTATTTAGATTTGATCAAATATGAGTATTAAAATGTAAGGTGTAACAAATAGTATCAAATATTTATCTAAAAAAAAAAACTTTTTAAATTAAATTTAAATAAAAACTGTTAACAGACTAATATTTTTATAAAAATAAAATGTAGCCATTTTATTTAAATAATAAGATTAAAAATTACCTGAGATTAGTAGGAAACAGATCAACCATGACACAATAAACAAGACTTATTCCAAAACTTGTTAAAGCCTCAAAAGTACATGAAAGAATTAAATTCATTAATGAAGTTTGAACAAAATATAAGCCTAGTGTTACAGCTGAAGCCAATAATAAACTTGAAACTGTAAAAGAAATAATAAATTAATATAATTATATTTTATTATATCCAAACATTTTTAGGAAATCAAATAGCAATATTTTCTTAAATTATTATTAAAATTAATTATAATTATAACAAATAAACTACATACCATAAACAAATTTTAATACACATTTATTTAATTTACAATGTTTCTAATAAACAATTATTAATGTTAATAATTATTATAATCAATCAATAATCAATAATTTTTATAAAAAACTAATATCCCACTTACTTTTTTCTGATATCAACATTTATTGATTTTTAATACAACCAATGCCACCTCTGTTATAACGAATAAACTATATACCTACTATAAACAAATTTTGGTAACAGAAAATGCATTTATTTCAAAAATTTAATATTCAGTAATATTAACAATTGTTTTAACCAATAAAATTTATAAAAATCTATTTCCTTCTGATATAATTGAACATTTATTGATTTTTAGTATCATTGCTGTCATTTCTGTTTCATTAAACGAATTAATATAGAATTTCTAACTTTTCTTTATAATTGACACTAACTTATTTTTTATCTTAAATAAAGTTAGAACAGAATCCAATACAATAACATTCATATTTTATTAAAAATTTGTATCAATTTTAGAATTTTTTAAAATACTCACCTAAGAAAATTTTTGCCCCGAATTTGGGAACAGCAAGTGGCAATACAATACTGGCTGGTATACAAGCAAGACCAATAATGAGTGTGTGAAAGTATACACTATCTTCAATTGGTTCACCGCAAAACGGATCACCGATTGTTACATTCTGATCAACTACGATAGAAGATACATCACAAACGGACGCTGTTCTGCCCGGATATAAATGTTCAAACTCTTCAAAACGGTAAAATAATTCGGGAAACCAAAGAATTAGAGTATAGTAACTGAAAACATACTTTTGCTTAAGTAAATAATAAATAAATTTATGTAAAAATTGACAAAATCAATTAATAATTGTTTTTGTTTTAATCGTAATGCTATTGATTCTGAATTATACTGTGAAAACATAATACAAATTTTGTTAAAAGACATTAATAATCAAACAACAACTAATAAACAAAGTAAAAATCTTTCAGAACTCATTATATTAAAATAAAAAGGTTTTAGGACTGAGTTCTGTGTTAATTTTAAATAAAAAATACATTTTGACGTATTCTACATACGTTATCAGTCATTACTAAGAAAAATAATATAAATAGCATTATACAATAAATAAACAGAACATAGAAACAAGTTACAACCCAGACGATCTAGAGTTGTTAAAGATTTGCTTGATGATGAAAACATATTTTACGCTTCTTTGCCTTTTGTGAAAAATGTTACGGACAAAATAGGCAGAATTTTATCAAGAAAAAATATTAAAGTTTTCTATTTTTTTACACACGAAATTCCAACGAATTTTCGAAAGTGTAAAAGATATTATTCCTCTTCAATCTTCGGTTGTATAATGGTTATATAAAGAACTCCGTACTCTGTGCAAATGTTGAACAGACAGGTAGAACTGTTTCTACTAGATTGTCAGAACATAAGAGATCTAAACTATCCAAATAAATCTGCTATTGCACAACATGCATTAGAAAAACTTGATGAAAAATTCGAAGATACATCAATCAGTGTAAACGCACTGATTTAAATAAAATTGGCTTCTTGTAGTTAATCATCATAAATTTTAAAACCTAGTTACTTATTTTGTTATCTAGTAACTTGTTTCTATGTTTTGTTTATTAATTGTATATGTCATTTGAATTATTTTTCCTGATGATGACGTACGTAAAGTACGTCGATTTTTAATTAAAATTAATACAAAACTAAATCCTAAAACCATTTTATTTTAACAACTAATAAAACTAGAATCGCACATTTGCATTGTTTTTTTTGTTAGTAAGTAGTTTGGTTCAGAACCACTAGCTCTGCTCTAAAACATAAGTACACTGTAAAATATATATGTAATTTTACATATTCTATGAATGTAATTTTCCATAAAAAATATAATATTATGTAAACTATCACAGTAAAATTACAAAATATTGTTATTTTACTGTTCAAAATTGTAAAATTAACACTGATTTATAGTCACAAAAAACAAACACTACACAAAAAATAATTTTCTTACCTAATTGTTAATCCAAATTGAATACAACATGTTATAACAGTGTATCTTAAATGTGGTGCTCTGAAGAGATTCTTCGATTGTTCCCAAATTTCTTGTAGTAACAATTTCAATTCTTTTGGTTTTCTAAGTCTTAAACTTCTAACACTTTTAACACTAGTTGTTGACACTACACTTACTGTTCTAATTTTTTCCCGTAAACTATAAATCTATAAATAAATATTAAGATCTTTAATATTACCATAAATGTTACAAATGTTACAATGCTTACTTTATGTCAAGAAAAATTATGAGCATTTTTTTTTTAAATAAATTAGGATACAAGACAAAAGACAATATTACACTGGATCTTTGTAGAGTAAATGTTGCAAAAAATTTACCTGCACATGTTGGTGCATTTTTATTTAACAAATTTCTCAGTAATATTAAAGATTTTTATATAAATAAATTTAAAATTTTTGATTACGCATGCATTCTACAGTGTCAATAAATTTACAAATTGTATTACTGTAGCAAAAGGTGGTGTTAGTCAGTTAAGATGATTCGGACATGTTGAGCGAATGTTTAATAAACGTTTGGTTAAAAAGATTTATTTGAATGATTTTGATGGTATACGTTTGCGTGGACTTCCGATGAGTAGTTGGAGTGATATGATTGAGAGTGTTTTGCGTGAGCGAAAGTTTAAAAGTAGTAGAAATAAAAGAGCATGTATGAGAGGAATTATGAATGTGGATGAAGCGAAAGTTGCTTGTTTGGATAAGAATGTTTGGAGGCGACTGATTTCGGAATGATGAAAAGAGTTTGTGCCACACTCTTTTGGGTACATGGTGTGATTGTGTATGTATGTATGTATGTATGTATTACTGATATTTCTATTTCTGCATAGCTGTGAATGTTACATGTTTATCTATATGCCTTGTTGTTTTTTGATTTAAGTTTACGTACTTTTTTGTATTTACTACTTTAATAACCAAAAATAAATAAATAAGAAAATTGTCTATTGGTATCGTAGATAATAAAAATTATTAGAGTTTTTTCAAGTGTACACTAGTTACGATAACACTGAACTAAAGAACGTTATAATAATAATACGTTAATTTAACGTAAAGCGAATAAAAACTCCCCATTAACAAAGTTCCGACTATAATTTTATCATCAACATTTAGTAAAATATTTCTTACCGGAAAAGTAATTGAATCTTTGCCCGTATTCTTAACATACATTTGCCGCAAAACATCTAAAGCCGCATCAGGTTCACCAATGTCCAATAAGAATTTTGGACTTTCGGGAAAGGCGAAAAGCCATAACGCAATTAATATACTAGGTAATGCGCATATTGCGACAAATAAATTCCAACTTGTAAAACGAAAATATGTATAGTCAAATCGGAATTCCATTGGAATTATTATCCAGGCAATTGCTGAAAAATAAATTTAATGTTTTTCATATTTTAGTATCATGGTATCAAATAAATAATAAATTAGCTTTTTAATTGTAAATTGTAAATTTAAAAAATTTAAGATTTGAAAATAAATTTGTGACAGTTTTTTGTATAATTTTAAACAATTTAAAGTACATTAATGCAAAAAAAACAAATACTTTTTGGTTTAAATATGATTAATGTTTATATGTAAACAACAAAAAGCTTATTGCATAAAAATGACTTAAATAATTGATTTAATTAATTTAGTACGTAGATATATTGATTATGTAATATAATAATAATATTATATCAGTAATCTTCAGGCTTTCACGGCCAGTATTTATTAAATTTATAGAATTTTCTGGGCTGGTATGCGGTGGTTGATCTATCCTCGTCGCAGACGTTTTGCAATACATCGTAAATACATCCCTAGTGCTTGGTGACTGAATGACAGTTTCTACTTTGCATTCTGGTGTATACGTATATATATTACGCAATTGGTCGGTTCTGTCTGGCCCAACTTTTCTAATCAGACTGTACCTTCAGATTCCGCTTTAGTTTCCGTTATAGGTTTTACCATGCAGCACAAAAGTGTTGGTTTAAACTACGTATTTTTCAATCTAACCGGCAGCGAAGCATTGGAAATTCTTCAACACCCAGAAATTTCAATAGTGATAAAGGCATAAGAATTAGTACAGCATAGAAACTATTACTGCGAGACAAATAGTCCATGTCATCAAGGACTGTGAAAGAGATGAACCAACCAGAATCGACCAATGGCAAGGCAAAACTTATAACGGAAACTACAATCCTATTGAAAAAGATAAGTAATGGCACTTTCAGAGAATGGTGGGGATACAGGTATATATACCAGATTGCGTAGCAGAAACTGTCATTCAATCACCAAGCACTGAGAATGCCATCTACGATATATGGCTAAAAGTCTGCAAGGATAGATCAACCACGGCGTACCAGCATAGAAAATTTTATAAGTTTAATATTATATTATTAATCAATATATAATGTAATCAATAGTAGATATATATAAAATCACAAGTGTTTCAATAAATCAGAAAAAGATAATTTGTTCAGTATTTACCTGGAAGAACTATAATTCCGATGACCCAAAACAGTTCCATCCAACAAAGAATAGTTTCTCTACTTTTACTTGATTGAAATTCACCGAGATAAGGAAAACAAATTCCCATTGCACCAGTAATACTATCGGAAAAAGTCAGTTATACAAATATTCTTTATTTTATATTTTTGATAGTAAAATTTATATATTGAAACCACAACCATTTTTAAAAGTTTTTTTTTTTAACAGAAACACTTTTTAATGATTCTGTCATTTTATATTTTTAGCTTTTCTATTGTCAAATTTAATTAGATTTTTATATTATGTTTTATTTTTAATATTTGACATTTATAAATCAAAACAAAGTTAAATTAAACTTTTGAAATTAATTAATAATAATGTAAAGTATACGTCAAAAACACTTTTAATTAGAAGAATCTAAAAAATAGTAAAATTATTTGTAAATATACGTACCCAAATCCGTTAAAAAATCGAAAAATTAAAAACAAACTATAATATGGAGATAAACTTGATGCAATGCCACAAAATCCGTCTAATAATAAAGTGGCAATTAATACTTTTTTTCGACCTTTTGTATCTGCTAAAGCTCCCCAAAAATATGATCCTAGTAACATTCCTAAAAACAAAATACGATAATAAAATATCTTTCAGAACTCATTGTATTAAAATAAAACGACTTTAGGTTGTAGTTCTGTATTAATATTTATTAATAATCGATTTTAAGACCAACTCAACGTACGTCTTCATCAAGAAAACTAATACAAAATCATCAGAAAAAAAGATGAAGACGTATGTTGAGTTCGTCGAAACATCAATTATTTATTAATAGAACAACAATCTAAAGCCGTTTTATTTTAAAAATAATACAATTATCAACTCAAGATTCGTATCCTTACCAACAACAATAATTCTATCAATCATCTTTTAAATATATATTTATTATATTATAGCAGTATAAAAAATTGACAAATTGCTTATTTCAGGAAACGTTTCAGCTGTTTCCTTCAAAATAAATTTTTTGAAGATGTTATAAACCGGAACTATTAGTAATTTCAACGTTCAAGGTTTACGCAAAACATTAATCAACATTATATTGATTGATTTTTACAAATAAATTAATTAAATCTTATCTTACAATTAATTAATGTCATTCATTCATTCAATATCAATTGACAAGCACCTTTCAATAACTTTGAAAAGAATTACAATTAAATCACAGATCACAAATAAATCAAAATGGAAAAATTTGCATCGCATAAGGTCAGACGGAACGGAATCTAGTTCAAAAATATTAGAAACAAATCTAATAATATGTCAAATGTCAAACAATGCCATTGAATTTCGCTAATTTATAAGCGTCGATGGCATGTAATTATAATAATTTTATATCTGATTATATGGATAATCGGAATGGGAAAGTCGACAAAGTGAATTTTTAACTCTTTACCTAACATTGGTGCAGCTGTCAGCCAACCCTTGTCCAAAGAGGTCATTTGGAAGTCACATGTTGCTGATGGTAACACGAAGGATAGTATTGTCACACCAAGTGCCGTGTTCATATAGATTAAACCGCATATTGTCAAGATTAAAAAGTGAAATTTGCCAAAACCTGAAAATGAGATAGATTTTCTTATTCCAGTTCTCTAGAAATTTTAATCTTATTATACAAATGTTTAATATGAATTTAAAAATATATTTATTAATTAATAATTTATACATTTTAAAATCTATTTAATTTACTATAAACAATTTAATGTACATATATAATTAATTTACAGGCAATCAGCACGAAATAAACAAATCAATATTAGAAATACGATTTCAATTAAATCAATCACACTTCATAAAAAAACAAACATTTTAAATAAAATTTATATATATTTAACAATATTTAGAAATTAGAAAAAATAAAACGGCTTTAGGTTATAGTTCTGTATTAATATTTATTAACCTTTAAAATACGGCATTTAAATTCCGGTAGTGGGGTCTCCCGGCCGTGCTTTTTTGGGCATTTAAATTCAGCTCTGCTTTTTTGCTTCTATCTTATCTATTTTTTAAGTTATTTATGAAAAAAAAAAAACATTTATAAAGAAAATATACATACATACATACGTACATACACAATCACGCCATGTACTCAAAAGGGTGTGGCACAAAACATGGGTGTCGCTACCAAACATTCCTGGAATTCAAACAAGCAACTTTCGCTTCATCCACATTCATAATTCCTCTCATACATGCTCTTTTATTTTTACTACTTGAAAACTTTTGCAAAAAAAATGTATTGTTTATTATTATAGATATCTTTTAATATATGTTACTGTGTTACTGATGTAGCAACAGCGAGAATAATCCCAGGCCTAAGCTTGTTTTTGTAGTGGGAACGAAAATTTACATTCGGCCAGCGGGACCCACTCCTTGCCGGGAACTAAAGTTCTCTTTCGTACGATAAAGGTTAATAATCGACGTTTCAACGAACTCAACGTCTGTCTTCATCAAGAGAAAAGATACAAATGACATTCATAGTAAATAAACAGAACATAGAAACAAGTAATACGGAACTATAACCTAAAGCCGGTTTATTTCAATATAATGAGTTCTGAAAGATTTTTTATTATGTTATACTTTTAATATTTTTACTTTTGCAATCATTTAAAAAAAATATTAAATTTTTTTATCAAAATATATAAATATTAATTTGATTACTTGATTTGTCAAAATTAGCAAAGATTTGATTGTTTTATCCAAATTCCTATTAGATAATCTAAAATTTAAACACATTTTATTAAAATTATCAGTTAGTTACTTTTTTATACAAAGTATTTTAGAATTTTATTAGATAATATAATCAGACATAAACCAAATGATGATCAGTTAACGTAACATTTTTAAAACCATTCTTATGTTTATGTACATTTTATAGAATGCAATCAGTATAAAAAAAAAATATTTTAATTTACTTTGTATAATTTTTACCAACGAACAATAAACTTTAATGTTTGTGTACTTCTACAAAGTATTAATATAAAATATTCAAAATCATTTCAAATTAAAATCTAAATAATGTTTGTTATTTGTATTATGTCTATAAAAAATATAAATTACTAACATTTATAATAATGTCAGTCAGTTCTTGTAACAATTTTTAAAATTCTTTTTAATGTTAATTAATAATAAAATGCAATGATGGCATTGCTCTAATTATATTTTTTTTATAAATCAATACATTAAATTAAAATGCATTAATTTTTTTCAATATTATTATTATTTTAAATTTTAATTATTTTAATATCAACAAAGTAATTGTGTATTAAATAAAACTGCTTTAAGTTAAAGTTCTGTATTGATATATATTTATAATCGACGTTTCGATGAACTCAACGTCCGTTTTCAGGATAACTGATATAAATGACATTTATAGTAAATAACAGAACATAGAAACTAATTACTAAATAACAAATAAGTAACTAGATCAAAAAAATAATAATTCGAATATACGATAATAATTGCAAGACCAATCAATATTAACAGCAGATTGATAAGAGAAGCAATTGAAATTTATAAAAAAAAAGATAACATCAATCATTGTGAAGGCACTGAGTTAAATAAAATTTGGTTTCTAGTAATTAAAAATCTATAAATTTTGTGATCTATTTACTTATTTGTTACCTAATAACTTGTTTCTATGTTCTGTTATTTACTATAAATGTCATTTGTATCAGTTTTCTTGATGAAGACGGACGTTGAGTTCGCCGAAACGTCGATTATAAATAAATATCAATATAGAACTTTAACCTAAAACAGTTTTATTTAATATAATGAGGTCTGAAAGTTTTTATACTATATTAATTGTGTATTATGTCAAGATGTATCATGAAGTAAAAACTGATCAATTTAACTTTAACTATAGTCTACTAAGCCGGCAAATAAGCATAGATTTTAAATTCTACTATTATAATTATTATTGTCAATATTACTATGCTTTTTTGTCAACTTTATTGGCATAATTATTATTTTTGTCTAACAATATTTTTTGTCTGCTTAAAGTCGAAGTGTTTATTATGAAAACAAGCTATAGTATTTAAAATTCTTGCAAAATTTAATGTATTTTGAGTAAAAATATAATAATTTTTTAATTTATGTAGTATAATAAAATATGAAACATAAATGTTTAAAAATAAAGTGAAATTAAAAAACTACAATTTTCAAGATTGTTCTTGTAAAATATTTTCAACATACCAGTTGCAGTCAATGCTTTATCAAAATCTTCACCCTGGCCCTCAATAAAGTTCAGACCTAAAAATCAATTTATTAAAATAATCACTTCAAAATCACTATTCACAATTTTAAATTGAAAATTGTGAAAAACATAAAAATCACACTAACCCATTTTATATAAAAAATATTTTTCGTTTTAAGGCATTCAAAAACCAAAAAAATTAACGAACTAAATTTAATTGTGTTATTTCTATTTAAAATTTACCACATTCAACCACTTGGTACAAGTAACAAATTTTTTTCTTAAAATTTTTTTTCTTTATATAGAGAAATTGTTACAAGTATTTTATCACATCAAACTCTTGTTTACTAATGAACGAAAAAGTGTATTTAACACGTTGCATATACAGTGTGTCCATAAGGTAATAGCCTTCAAGTTACCCCCCGATAAATGGATGTTTATGATTGGTCAATGTAAGAACAAACAAGCGAGCATCGAAATTTACGAACTAATCAGGTAAACAACTGACAAACGGAATACTGTTTAGCACTTGTATTTATAATAACCTTATAAGCCAGTTCAGACACGGTAGATGACAATTTTTTTATTTATATTTTAACAATACAATGTTATAAAGTGTTACAATAGACAATCAATATTTAATGATTGCAAACAAAATTCAATAAGTCATCTTTAAGTAGCACATATTTATTTATAAATAACATTATTAATAATAATTATCGATAAATATCAAAAAATAAACAGACAGTCTAAAATCAAATGATTTTATCAATCTATATTCAGTGTTTATATGATAATTTTTCAATTGGAATTTAAAAAAATACAGTTAGTTTTTTGTAAGTTGTATTACTCGTATACATACAACTTTTTACATTTTTTAAAAATTTAATAGTCATAAAAGCTGATGCAAGAAACCCGGATTTTAGGTGTTCAGTTATTTAATCTTACTTTTACGATAGTTGCATTGTCTTAAAGTTTGTATTAGTTAAAACCGATTTTAAAATCGAAATTGCAATATATTTAAATGAATAAAATAATTAAAAAAATTATTTCTATGTATTGTTTGTTTATTATTTATGTCATTTGTATATTTTTTCCTGATGATGATATACGTGGAGTATATCAAAACGTCAAATTTTAATTAAAAATTATATAGTACTTAATCCTGAAGCTTATTTATTTTAATATAATGAGTTTTGAAAGATAAATTTTTGATTTGCAAATTAAACATTTAAATACATATTTGTTCCGAATAATATGGCACAAACTTTTCTCACTGAATCAGAGATCATTTTTACACCAAACAATTTTTTTTTCATAAACACTAAAAAAAATTCGGTAATTTTACATAAAAACCTGGGGCAACTGATTGACAAAAAAATTTTAAAAATCTAGAAATAAACTAAAGTAAATAATATTACATACATTTTGTAAAGACACTGACGTCTGTAAAGTTATATACTAAACTGGTATAAATCAGTTACCCCAAGTTTTTATATAAAATTACCGAATTTTTTTACAGTATTTATTATTTTATTTTAAAACTTATAAATATTAACTTTCCCAAACATTCTTAATTATGCCAACTAACTTACATATCAAAGGACCACACAAACGTAATACACATTTTTTTCATTTAATGAAATTAAATTAAAAAAAGTTTTTATACAGTGTGATTGATTTAAATGATTAAGTCATACATTTTTTTGTTTCCAGCTGCTTTTTACGTTGATTTGTCTATTTTGTGCAGATTATCTGTAAATTTAATAAATATATTAAATATTTCATTTTTTTGTATATTTCTAAATTTCAATTTATAAATTTTATAATATTTTGTTTGATTTTTACGTAAATTAAGGAATAAGTTTTATTTTATATGTTCAAATTTTATTAATAAAGAATAAATTAATGTATATAAAAATTTATATAAAAACATTTCAAAAAAATCTATTTGACTATCTTTATTTTAATCTGTATAGTTTGATAAAAATAAATTTAATAAATGCATTTATGTTAGAATGTTACATCAAAATACACTTTTGAATCTGTAGTCTAAAGATGACCTAACGATTGAAACTACAGTAACTAATTTTCAATAAATATGATATTTTACATAGTAATTGTGTTTTATTATTTTATCTTAAACATTAACAAATTATATGCAAAGCTTTTTAATTAGTTATACTGTTACCATATTTATTTTCATTTCTATTAGAAAAACATAAGTTTACATTTCAAAAAAAACGTTTACTATTGTGTTATAAGTAAAAAAATTTTGAATATAAAGCAAAAATTGTTTTAGTGTAGATATAAAATAGGTACTAGATACACTGTAAATTTGTCAAAATTAGTTTTACATTTTTTTCTTTTAAGATTCAATTCGCATTTCTTTTTAAATGTATAATAAAAAAAATTCTACAATTTATTAAAACAACATATATAATTTTTTTACATGGAATATTTTTAAAACATCAATAATATTTCATCTCATTTAAAATATAAAAAAAATAAAAATCTATAATTTTACATTATTACCAAGTTAAACAAGACCAGAAATTTAATGTAAACAATCTTAAAATAAATATACAATTTTCGTATAATAATAACTGTATTTATTATACATAATGCGAAAATAATAAACCCCGATAGTTAGCGAAAGATTGCTATTGAAAAAAATTCGCTATAAATGACCGGCATACGGTCAAGTGAAACTGGTCCATGCACTTTATAATACTTAATAGATCATATTCTTTATTCCATCCACTGTTATGAACGCGAATATCGGGACGACCTTTAGGCGGACAAGGTCATGTTCTTGCCGATGGCGTAAATCAGAGAAAGTTATACGTTTTGAAGTAACAATTCGCATATGTTATAAATGAATTTATTATTTATTTATGCAGTGTAACTCTTATTGATTTTTGATTAGGTACAAATTACAAATCGTTGTTGCATAATGATGTGGCTTGATTTTGAGCCGAAATTTGAATGACATTGAAATTTTGACGTTTCCTAGAAATAGCTTAATAATTTAGTATCTTTTCCGATTTTATTTTTTTTACAAATTGGTTAATTGGAATTTGTTAGGTTAAAATTTACCTAAATTCTAAAATGACTTTTATTGGATATTGATTTTTTTATGGAAGGTTACAATTTTAATTTATTTTTTAAATGTTAATATATTTTTAAAAGTAAGTATATAAAAAACGTAGAATTTAAGTAAAGGTAAATATTTCCAAATGAGTCAGTCGTTCATAATAAAATTATATTTGTGACCTGCCACAGAGAAAGGAATCATATCTTTTTCATAAAACAAAAATTTTCAGGAAAGTGGTATAGCAAGGAAAAGTGGTACAGCGTTTGGCAGTATATCTGAAAAACTTAAAAAAATTAAAAAAATATATATAATAATCTTTTATATAGGCTCTAGATGACGAATCTGAACTTAGTTTATGAAGATGTATGTGTGTACGTCATTCGATCGTTCGTTCAAATTTTGTAATCGCATTTCAGTTTATGTTCATTTAGTGCCTAAAATGGACATATTGATTTATTTTTTCCAGTGTTGCTAACTTTCCGAGAGAAAAATTACTAATTTTGGTTGGGCTCAGTACTAGATAGATTGCGCTCATAATCAGATAGGTTGTCTTAAAAAGTTAATTTTTATTATTTTTTAATTGTGGCGGCGAATAACTGTGGGCGAAAAATGTTCCTAGACCCAAAAATTACACAGATATTTCAAATGCAATTTTGTGTTATGCGATAAATTTTCAAAATTTTTATTGATCAAAAAGTATTAAATAATAATTTTACGGACATGAGTAATAAATAACATTAATTATAAAGAAGTGATATATTTAACAGGTGTAAGAAAATATTATATACATGTATAAAAATTATTCATTAACAGTTTCACGTGCAAATTATTATGATTTTTGTCGAATCAGTATTTAATACAAATAAATATGTTGTTTGTTTTTTTTTTTTGCAATAATAATATTGTGTCATTTATCACAATGAAATCACAGATAAATTTC
This sequence comes from Clivina fossor, assembly GCA_963966155.1. Classification (NCBI taxonomy): domain Eukaryota; kingdom Metazoa; phylum Arthropoda; class Insecta; order Coleoptera; family Carabidae; genus Clivina; species Clivina fossor. The sequence continues at coordinate 5,585,872 of OZ014560.1, forward strand.
ATTGATAAAAAAATATTGCTTATGAATCAATGTGGAAAATTCCTGGACATATTTTTAGCCCAAACCGGATAAAGTTAGAATATACTGACTATTTCCATATTTATTTATAAAGTTAATTAGAAAAAAAACAATTAAATGCCAATCAACTTACTAAAAATAATGATTGCAACTTTTATCAGTTAAATCGTTTTTTAATTACAATTATTTATATATCACATTCAATAAAAGATTTAACCATCTTGAAGTATTTTTATTATGTTTAATAATAAATCTAATTAGACAATTAAAATTACAGACAAATAATTGATTTTAATAATTTTAAAATTAGTTATAATCTATAAATATATGTATATATATATATATATATATATATATATATATATATATATATATATATATATATATATATAGTTGGAGTGGTATGATTGAGAGAGTGGCTTGCGTGCAGCGAAAGTTACATATATATATATATATATATATATATATATATATATATATATATATATATATAAGTATATATATATTTATTATACAAATGGATTCAGTAAGAAAGACCATCAACCAATAGATACTTAGATATCACTTTTCAAAGTGTATTTGGACGATAAAAAGACATCCATGCACCAAGCGGGATTCGAACCTGGACCCGCACAGGTACGAGCTGTGTCAAATACACGTCTTAAACCGCTCGGTCATGCCAGCCGATTAAAAATATAAATATAAATTTATTATTATAATTTTATTGATTATAATCTTTTAAATTAATTGATTTATAAATATTAATAACCTCTAAATTATATGAAACATATACTAAAAAGCTTAATGTATTAAATTATGCTAATAGCAAATTAAGATTGTAATTAAACATGTTATTATTAATTTGTTAAATAGTAAATGATACTAATATTAGTGTTATTTTGATTTATTATTACTAGCAATTTAAAAATTCATTTATCAAACGTATTAGATTATATTTTTTTTTTAGATAATATTAATAATTTAAGAAATAATTTTCTTTTTTGCAAACGTAGCATATTGGATTGCCTATACGAGTAGCAACAAAATATAGTATCCTACTTAGCAATATCATTGCAAAAACATTTATAAATCTTGTCAATGTTTAATAAATATGTAAATTATCAAATCTTGACAAAAACTGTAAAACTTTAAAAAACTTTAGTTTAAAGTTTCACTTTCACACCTTCAAAGCATTTAACAATGCTTTATGCAACCGGTCTTTAATATTTTATTTTAAAATTTTAATAAAAATAAAAACAAAGTTAAATATAGTATGTTGAGTTTACTGTATGAGTTAAAAATTATCTAATTTTTTTAATAACAATAAAATAAATATTTAGGTATTTAAATCCGAGATAACATCAAACAAGTTATGTGACAAAAAAAATAAATACAATTTACATATGTAACATAGTAAAAAATCTTTCAGAACTCATTATATTAAAATAAAACGAATTTAGGATATAGTTTCGTGTTAATATTTATTAACAATCGACGTTTCGACGAACTCAACGTAAGTCTTCATCAGGAAAAAAATGCACATAATATTTATAGTAAATAAACAAAACATAGAAACAAGTTACTAGATAACAAAATAAGTAACTAGATCATAAAATTAATAAATTTTTAATTAAAGAAAGCCAAATTTTTATTTAAATCAGTGCCCCTTCACAGTGATTGATGTTATCTTTTTCTTTATAAATTTCTATTGCTTCTCTTATCAATCTGCTGTTAATATTGATGAGTCTTGCAATTATTACAGTATGTTGAGCAATAGCAGATTTATCTTGATGGGTTAGACGTATTGATATATAACTAATATATTGTTTCTATATTCTGTTTATTTACTTCAAATAACATTTGTATTCTTTTCCTGATGAAGACGTACGTTGAGTTTGTCGAAACGTCAATTATTAATAAATATTAATACAGAACTATAACCTATAGCCGTTTTATTTTAATTTACATATGTGTTTACAAGTTTTTAAATAATATAGTAAATGATTTTTATCTATCAAGCGAAGAATGAATAAATTTTCTAATATACTATAAAACATTCCATTATTAATAAGAAGCAATCATTTTTTAAATACTTTAAATAATTGAATTCGAGGTTATTTTATTTTATTTTTGCTTAAATCACCATTAATTTATTTTGATGAAGTAAATAGTTAATCAAAATAAATTAATGGCGATTTAATCAAAAACAAAATATTATAATTTAATGTACAGTGTGTCTACTTAAGTTGGAACCATATAGAAAACTTTTTTATTATTGGTTTTATGAAAAAATTTATTTTTGATAAAAAGTTGTGCATGGTCCAAAACTTAAAATGCAACCATCAGATATCAATTTTTTTAAGCCGTATACGAGGTTTGTCAATAAATATCAATTTTACTCAAGATTAAAGTACCTTTATTTTTTACAATACAGAAGAATGTTATAAAGTAAAATATGCAATTACAGCCATTTAACATAAAAATTAAGGTTTGGTGATTATTTACTAATCACTCCGTATTAATTATTCTGGCTTGATACAATTTAACGTAATCTAGGATACACTGACATGAAAATTAAGTAAGTAATTTTTTGCACGAACTTCCGTTACAAAAACGTATGAAAATTTGGTTCCAACAAGACTGCCTCCATCCGTAGTACCGTATATTATATTCTGTATTTTTACCTCAAAATTCTGTCATTTTGTACACTAATTCATAATAATCACATAAAGTAATTAATAAGAAAAAATTATTGAAAATTCTAAAATGTTTTTTATAATTTTCAATTATTTTTCCTGCCAAACCAGCTGAGCTAGAGAAAAAGGTTACTTAGCTATTATGTAGCTAATTTGTTTCTCTATTTCATTGAATTTTTTCAGATCTTTTTGAGCAAATTTTGAAAAAGTTATTTTGAAAATATTTTCAAGAGTACCCCCCTCGAGACATTTTCAAAAATTCAGTTTTTAGGTTTTTCTACTAAACGATGCATTCTAGAATAATGGTTTCTTCACTCAATTATAGTACTCATTATTCCGCATTTTTCCATATTATGCTTATTTTCCTACACCTCAATTTTTGAGGAAAAAAAATAAAAACCAAAAAAATCCAAAAAAAAAATTCTAGCGCCCAAACGGCACATGCTAGCAAATTAAAACTAAAACTAAATTATAAAAGTTTTTATTCCCTATTGAAAAGTATTTTAAGTATTTCTCCGAATTTTACTTCAGAAAGAAGTATTCTGCATATTATCGGTATCTCATGTTATTATCTTATATCAACTTGGCGAACGAACACCCTGTATATGTTTATTTATTTATTGAACTTTTAGCAACATTTTTAAAAACATTAAGAACATTTGGTGAAACTTTGGTCTGCATGCGTTCTATACGTGTATCTTTCTCGCCTTCGTTGATGCAAAAGCATTAATCCGAATTAGCAAAATCCGATTAATTGCAAAACATCACTTTTAGCGCCTAATTACCGATTCAAACTTACGCTGCATGTTATAAGAAAAAGTTTAAAACTACAATGCGCGGTAGTATTCGCGCCTAAGCTCTGAAAATCTCAAAAAAGTTTTCAGAGTTTCAAATAAGAATCTCTATTTCTTTGAGTATGTAAATCCGTCAGAGTCGGGATTCTTCAAAATTTTGAGTCGCTTTTTGCACCCAAAAATTTTGCGCAAACGTACGGGCGCTACGGCGTCCCCTCGGCTGCGGCGCCCAGGGCGCGTGCCCTGTCTGCTCCACCGTAGATACGCCACTAATCCCCTGTTAAAGAAAAATAATTATTTATTTAATATATTTACTGCAAGTCTCTTGTTACATAATTCTAAAATTTAAAAAAAAGAAACAAATAGGAAATTAAAATAAAGAACCAAATAAAGAATAAAACTAAAATTAAAAATAATAAAAAAAAAATATGATTTTGGATTTGAACCTCTGTCATCGCTCGTGACTACCGCATTAACAAACTAGTATCTTACCCGAGATCTTCATATATTAGGTTGTTATAATAATAATATTAATAATATTATTAATAATAATTTTTTTTATTATTATTTCAAACACAATTAATTAATAACTGATAATTAAATGCTTTTATTATGTCGAAAGGTTTTTATTTATTAATATTTCAATATATCTAATAATACTTTGTCAAAATTTAACTTCAGAAAGTATAGTATTCTGCATATTATCGATATTCCATGTTATTGTCCTATATCAACTTGGCAAACGAACACCGATATATATACATATATAAAACTGTATTTGATTTTGCAGTTTCTAGAAACTGCAAATTGAAAATAATCATTAACAATTCATTATGAATTTCAGTCTATCGTAATCGAATGTGATCAAAATACTAAATGCCTATATTTATGTAACTACTTAAAGAACCTTGTCGATGAATGAATCGTAAAAAAAAACTAAAGATAACACCAATATAATCGATCGATCACTGCATATAATTATAACTTATAAGATCGGGAACTAGGCGCTAGAAAATTACCAGCTTGAGGCGAATGTTTTGCCTTCCGTAAAATCGGTTCAAACCGGACTGGGGACCATAAAACGACTGTAATTGGCAATCCGGTGAACTGAATATGTATACAGTGTGTTCGAAAACTTTTTGAAATATTTTTGTAGTTCTTGTAATAAAAATGAAAAATTATAATAAATACAATAATAATAATAAATAATAATAAATTTAGAAAGTGAATCATTTAGCAATAGTAATAAATTTGTGTCTTCCAATTCAAATATCACAAATCTAAATCTTATTGTCAGTCTTATATCAGATACATATAAAGATAACAAGGATAATAAATCAGGATCATCAAAATTATGAATTATACAACATATAAACAATACAAAAGTTTTCTTCTACTCTGAAGTGAACATATGTTAAAAAAATTACATTGTGTTATGAAAGATATATACGAGTTTTTGTATCTTATATATTAATTTGTTTTCGATGATAAATATTTGTTTTTATTCTCTAATTCCGAAATATATAACCCTCGTGTAATATAAAATAAATGACAAATTTTATCTTCCTTACTATGGTAATTAGAGAAATAAATATCAATATTATAAAATATTATATAGAATCAGTCTAGTAATAATTTTTTCGTGTGCTTAAAATTTTATAACTTTTTGTAAGAACAAAAGAAAAAAAAATAGTATTATATTGATCTACGTTGTTCCTAAAAATGTTTTGTTTTTGTAATAAAGAAATTAAACGAATAATTTGATGATATATTTTATTAAAATGTTTTGTAAAAAAATTAAATTTATTTATAATTATAATTAAAATGAAAATTTCTTCTAGTTAAAGAAAAAAAATTTCTAAAAGGAAATTTAGTTTTTAATTGGTTGATCAAGAAATAAAACAGATAATTGAAAATGCTTGAATATATATTTTTCAAGCAATAAACATTAGATATTTTACAACTTTTAGATTATTAAAAAAAATATATTAAAACACCCTGTATAGAGTAAAATAAATTGTACAGTCTTAACACGACGTACAAGCAATGAAAATACATTCGAAGGTGAACGATATTTATTTGTGTGTTATTAATAACACTAGCGACATTGACCCAGTGTAGTATAATATTCTTTCGCGCAGACACCATTGGACATTTAACGGCAAACAGGATGTTAAAACACTGTTCGATTGTTGAACACTTCAATTGTTGACTGTGTGCGTTTTTCACAAAATAATCAATGCTGAATTAAAGGCAAACGCATTGGGGCGAGGTGTTCCATTTCAATCAGATGCCTTAACGAGATAATTTTCTAAACAAGATATTTGACATTAATGGTGTTGATACCGCGTCAAATTAATCTTTGACAGGTTTTGTTTTATGCATTTTGAGGTTATGAATTTTAGATTTTGTTTTTAAGACATTGAGCTACATTTTTTTCTGCCAGATATATTAAATTGTTATGTAATTTCTATTTTTTTTATTTAATGAAAGTTTACACAAACTTTAACTAATATTTTTATAGTTTTAATTAAATAATCCTATTACAATAAATTTAAATATTATATAGATATACATACATACATACATACACAATCACGCCATGTACCCAAAAGGGTGTGGCACAAACTCTTTTCATCATCCCGAAATCAGTCGCCTCCAAACATTCCTATCCAAACAAGCAACTTTCGCTTCATTCAAATTTTATAATCTAGTTACTTATTTTGTATATGTTATTTGTATCATTATTCCTGATGATAACGTAGGTAGAGTACGTCGAAACGTCGATTATTAATAAAAATTAATAAAAAAGTAAATTCTAAAGCCGTTTTATTTTAATTTCAAATAATTTTGTGACTATTAGAACAACCTATATTAACAATTTTACAATATTTACAAATAAAACTATCAAGAAATAAAACTTTAGTAACTTTGAAAATTCACTTTATTACACAATTGTAGTGACTGTAATTTCGACAAACATTGTCATTATCAAACTGTATATTTTACATCTATTTTTCTCTTTATATTATTATATTTATTTTTATTTCAACATGAAATTTCACAAAGTAACGGCCAAAAATGTTAATGTTTTAAATCTATCAATTTTAATAAATTATTAAATACTAAAAATACGACTACACAATTGCTAAAATATTGATTTTCTGTGATGCAACTAGATTTGTAATATGACAGTATAAAGTTTTTTGTTCGTTAAAAAGAATCCTTATTAAAGTTATAAACCTATTAAGACAATATGCTGACCTAGAGTAAAAGCTAAATTTTAAAAATATTATTTTTCTTTATTCAGAAAATATTCATTAATTAAAAATTAAAACTAGAACTAGACTAGAATTAAATATCATTTTACCGGATTTTTAATATTTAGCTATACAGTAAACCTTTCATTTGTGCATAAATTCATTACATTTCAAATTTTTAAAAATCAACTACTCACCAAATGTTACCAAAATGCATAAATTACTTTTTTCAATAATTAAACAATAATCTTATGAGTAATTTTACAAATTTAAGTTAAAATGTTATGTTACGAGAAGTAGAAAGCGATGATATTAAGATACGCTTGAAGATAAAACATTTCACTTACCTATAAAAAATCTCAGTATAAATAAGAGAATATGGAATAGATTTTTATAGAACCAATGGCATAGGTAAATAGTGGAATTACTATATCTTAAAATTAAAATACTTTAATAAAAAAATTATATTTTGAATTACACATGGCGTATTATATTATAATTAGTTAAACAAAATAAATTAATAATGGCGATTTAAGCAAAAACAAAATACTTTATTTAGGATACATGATTATTTTTTTAGATTACTAAATTCAATCGTAAATTTTTACAAAAATATCTGTATAGCATCAATAATTTAATAGCAAGAAATTTAAGAACAGTTGTTATATTAACGCTTTGAGATATTTTTTGATAAAATAAAAATTGTTAAAACTGAATAATAAAATAAAGAAAAATGTAATATTATAAAACATCAATAAGTAATCAACAATGATTCGATGATAGTAAAATAAACAAGGAACAATATAAAAACTGATTAGAATTTAGTATCTGTTCAAACAGATAGCAAAAAATCAATAAAGAAAGACACATTTCAGCGCGAATAAGAATTGGCAAAGATAAAGGAAACAAATTTATTTTGATTTCACTTTATTACAGAAGAATTGTTCGCTATAAATTTATATTATCAATGACATATATTTGAATACAATTCAAGACGATTCTTACGATTTAAAAGTAGATTTACAATTGAAAAATACAATTGATTTTCTAAAACATATGTTTTGCTTATTAGTCTGAAATTTAACGTTGGTTTTCTGCACTCATTTATTAATATCATTTAACATTATCATCTGATAAACATCCACTATCTAATATTTCGGTGAGGATAACATAATTTTTGAAAAAAATGAGTAAATATACCGTTTTCAGATACAGGAAAAATATTTTGCTAGATTATAACTTTAAAAAAACTAATTTAAAAAATATAATTCTATTTTTTAATATTTTAATAACAAACTTTTTAAACTTATGAAAATACAAATTAAAATTTTCAAAACAGCAACTATTAAGCAATTTATTATATGCTTAAATTTAATAAACTAATATACTGAATATATTGAAATTTAGCATAAATATTGTTAGAATCTTGATTTAACACACAAGCTTTAAAAAAATTTAATAAACAATATAACTAAATTATAATATATTAACAAAGCAACAAAACTGATATAATATGAAATAAATGACAAATTTTGTCGTTCTTGCTCTGGTAATTAAAAAAATAAATATCAGTATTATAAAATATTGTATAGAATATGTCCAGTAATAACTTTTAATGTGTACATACTTTAAAATTTCTAATTTTTTATAAGAAGAAAAACAAAGAAAATAATAACTTTTAGAAACAGTTAAATTTTTGTACTTTTTACATATTTATTGTTAATTTCATAAAAATAAGAGAATTTTTTTATAAAACTTACAAAAATTTACAGTATCTATATAATATGCCGAGACTATGGGTTATATATACTTTACATAAATTTATGGCTTTTTACAAAATTCAAAACCTCATAGCTTAAAATTTTATACAGTAAGTTTCAAATGATTAATATTTCAGTTAGCCAAAATCGAAAATGTTTATAAATTCACATAGCAAACAGGAAAAGAAATACTACTAAACTTTTACTTAACCTGCATTTAAACCATTTGAAATTTGGACTATTTGAAATTGTGCCTCATCAAATTTTTGTCTGTGATGTATAATTTGCAAATTATCTCTGATGATAATATAATATATATCGAAAACTTACAATTAGATAGTATTTCAATTGAGTTTTATTTTATATATACTTTTAATACTTTTTTAAATCATTAGCAAAATCCAATACATATAATATTATACTGAAATTCTGCAGATAATTAAACAATATTTTCATTTAAACAATTTTTAAACACCAAAAAATTAACCTTTACTTTATTAGTCAGTATTTTAAATAACAGATTCGGATTGCCTACAATTCTTTCAGTAGGTTCAAACGAATAAATCTGAAATTACTACGCAGGACAAAATCAAGTCATCCTTGTTCACTCATCCCCTGCTATAGGGGTAAATATTGTCACAGGAATTTGCTCAGTTGTTGATTAGATTTCGTAGAACAAACATCTATTTTTTCAACCGTTAAACTAAAATTCCTAAAACAAAATATTGTGAAGATATTCAAAGTTGGTTTAGTTTATTAGAAATGGATAAATTGCATAGTTATCAAGAGTTATTAGGTAAAGGACATCTGTTAAAGCAGGATTTACGTGAATTTTACGAAAAATGGCATGAAGAACATCCGTTAGGACTTTTTGGCACAATTCAACAAGTATTTCACAGGAACGCGCAACAGAACATTGAAATTAGTAATGACCAATTTTTTCATGTCTTCAGGTAAGTACATATATTTTACCTTATTATAAAAAATAATATAATTAGTCTATTCAATTAACAAATAATATAATACTCAAATATTATACAGTGATGGGCAAATATATGGAACCAACGAAATATCTCTGGAGTTTTTATAGATATCGAAATGAAATTTGGTAGGTAGATATTATAGTAAATTATGTATTTGCGTTGAATGTTTTTAACAATTTTGAGCTTCCGATTTGACCAGAAGTAGTGCCGACTTTAAATGTTATAATTAAACATCCTGTATATTATTTTAATTTTAAATAGAACATTTTATTACGATTACAAAAATATTTAGTTTGATAGCTTTTTTTAAAGGCCAACCGAGATAACACAAATAGAGAAATACCATTTAATAATTTTCAATAATTTTTCCTGCCAAACCAGATAAGTTAGAAAAAGAAGTTATTTTTCTATTATGTAGCTAATTTTTTTCTTTATTTTATTTAATTTTTTTAGATATTTTTGAGCAAATTTTGAAAATAAGTCTTGTTTTGAAAAAAATCCCATTAAACTTATTTTCAAAATTTGCTCAAAAAATTCTTAGAGATATTTACTTGGTTCCATACATTTGCCTATCACTGTATAATGTTTACTGTTTGAAATATAATCACATAAATTATGAATTCAGTAATAAAGACATTTTAAAAAAGTTATTATTAAATACGTATGTTCAATAACCCATAATTTTGTGAAATTACTAGTATTTTTAAAGATTTTTTCTTTTTCATTTTTTTTTTCTGTAAACATAAAAAGACAAACTAATCTTTTACCTAATTTAACCTGCATTGAGTTTGTTTCGCAAATTGAAAGATAAAACTATCACAAGCCACATACTTGATATTGTTGTGCAGGATTTGGTTTTAGAAGTATAATAAAAGTATTTATCTAAACTCCATGATTTTTAGAAATCTTACATAATAAAAAAAATCTTTCAGAATTTATTATATAAAATAAAATGGCTTTTATTCTTTATCATGTCGTCTTTATTTTAAAAAAATATAATATCAACTCAAAAAGACTAATTGCTAATTTGTAAACTAAATTTAAATAACATGGTAAAAATCTTTCAGAACTTATTGTATTAAAATAAAAAGCTTTAGATTTAAGTTCTGTTACAATTACAAATTCGAAACTTAAACCTAAAGCTTTTTATTTTAAAATTTATTTTTTATAATTTTTGAAATTCCAGCAAATTATGGCTTGCAGATAACAACCAGTATTGTTTTCACAATTTTGAAAAAAATAGAAACAAAATTTTAGTATATACAGTCGATTCCGCTTAATTGGGATACATCGGGACTAGAGCATTTTGGCCCAATTAAGCGGCTGCCCCAATTAAGCAAATTTATTAATTTTCTAATGAAATGCCTGTACACGTACAATTTTAAGAAAATCAATCATTCCAGGAACAATATTTATCGGCTATATGAGTGGGCTTTATTTGCTTTTGTGACACAACATTTACTCTGCACTGGGTCATACGTGAATGAATGTGTTGGGAATAAAGTTCACAGCGCGCGATACTAATGTAATTAATTGATATTTGATAATTTTTTAAATATAATTTTCCATCTTGTGAATCAAAAAGATATGAAGCGCATCATATCAAATTCTTTGTACATATTTTTTCTTGTGAATATGTATTTGTAACATAATATGTACTGTGATCTTAAATTTACTGACCCAATTAAGCGGAATGTTGTCTCAATTAAACATGTAAATTTACTGTTGGTTCCTTGGTTTGGTTTCTGTTTTTTGAGATTTGGCCCAAATAAGCGGCTGCCCCAATTAAGCGGTGGACCAATTAAGCGGAATCGTCTGTAATTACTTTAAAATAAGTTTTATCATTTTTTTTTTAAATAACACAAATATATTATTTATTGTAGTAAATCAAAATGGCTCATTTAATTACTTTTACTTTGACAGTAATTTAAAATTTTCGCAAAATAGTTAAATTTGTTAAACGTTTACTAGTTATTTATCGTAAAACTGTTATATTATTTAATTAGATTATATCAACATTCTATGACACAAACTAACAATTTCGACAGCCATTCCCTTTATAAAATAATTAAATTTACGTCCATCAGTCTGACATTTTAACCTATAAAATCTACAGCAAAACAAAACAAAATGATAATAAAATTTCGCTACAATCAAGTTAACGTGGGGCAATATTTTGTGCTTCAATAAAAATGTGTTTTTCTGCTGTGCGAGTAAATATTGCAAGGGAACAACGCAGCACAATAAGTGTATTGTTTCATTACGTCAACAGATAGAAACGCACCGTCCCCAGTCGACTTTGATTTAATCCGATTTGAAGTCGGAGAAAAGAAGACAGTCGATATGCAGTTAATCCGCAAAACCCAATCTATTCTACCCTTATTTTACCCTTAAAACATAAACCAACTTAATTACAGCTGAAACAATTACATATACAATACTCATTATGTTGTACTTTTGGCTTTATTTTATTCTAAGCTGAATTCCTGTAGTATTCTACAAGACCCGTACTAAAAAAAGTATTTAAAATACAAATATTACTTTTTCTCATTCAAATTTACTTACAGCATTAAATACAGTCATGTATTATTATTATTTTCATTGCGGAAAGCTTTCTTTGGTAATGATGGAATACAAATAGGTGATTGTTTTGTACCTGCTTTAGCGTATGCTGATGACGTGGTTGTTTTGGCTGAATCTGAAGAACAACTGGGAAGGATGATTGATAGAATTAATGTTGTTGGTAAAGATATGAATGTTGTGTTGAATGTTGATAAGTGCAAAGTTTTAGTTTTTAAGAAGGGTGACTTGATGACTGAATGTAATGTATATATCGATGGTGCACGTTTAAAGCAGGTAGATGAATTTGTGTATTTGGGTAGTTTGCTATCTAGAGATGGCCGTTTTGATCGTAAAATTGAAAGGAGAGTAAATGCTAGTTGTAAGGTGTTGGGTGCTTTGGGAACTTTTGCTAGGAATGTAAACGTTTCCAAAGAAGCCCGTTTGAGTATATACAATGCAGTTTTGGTGCCTACGTTGATGTATGGTAGTGAATGTTGGGTTTGGTTGCAAAAGCATAAACGGAAAATGACTGGTGTGGAAATGAGATTTTTACGTGGGGTATGTGGTGTAAATAGGAGAGATCGGGTACGAAATAGATTAGTGTATGATGAGTGTGAAATTGAAAAAAATGTTATAGCAAAAGTTGGTGTTAGTTAGTTAAGATGGTTCGAACATGTTGAGCGAATGTCTAATGAACGTTTGGTTAAAAAGATTTATTTGAATGATTTTGATGGTATTCGTTTGCGTGGACGTCCGATGTGTAGTTGGAGTGGTATGATTGAGAGTGTTTTGCGTGAGCGAAAGTTTCCAAGTAGTAGGAATAGAAGAGCATGTATGAGAGGAATTATGAATGTGAATGAAGCGAAAGTTGCTTGTTTGGATAGGAATGTTTGGAGGCGATTGATTTCGGAATGATAAAAAGAGTTTGTGCCACATTCTTTTGGGTACATGGCGTGATTGTGTATGTATGTATGTATGTATGTACAATTACAATAAAAGTATTTATCAAAAAATACACTTTCTTCAAAATGATCTCTATTTTATTAACTGAATATTCATCCACAAAAAACAAAAATGAAAAAAATGTTTCAACATGTATTAAACCGAAATAAACCGATTTTTTTTTTTGTTCAGTTCCGGTTTGAACTTTGAAGCTCTGCATTATATAACACATATTCTATAATTATTTCAAAATATTTTGTAAAACTTATAAAGTATTAAATGTTCTTAAAATATTAACAAAATAAATACAATTATTTCACGTAGAAGAAAAACTCGTGCAGAACTAATCCGAATATCAGCTGCAGTAATGGGTATCGAATTTTCGTACGCAGCAGAAACTGCATTCGTTTCACCCACATTGCTGAAAATCGGAGTCAATCACAGACGAATGACTCTCGTATGGGCATTATCACCACTTATTGGCTTCTTTCTGACACCCATTCTTGGTTCCTTAAGCGACAGATGCACTCTTTCATTTGGAAGAAGAAGACCTTTTATTGTACTTATGAGCATTGGAGTTATCATAGGTAAATAAACATAATTGGCTGATATTACAAGCTCGGTTTTTGGATTATTTGTTTAGTCCAACTCTTATGACAGTTATTCGTTGTTTTAAAACTGATACTAGTTAAAACCGAGCTCGTAATACGAGCTAATATTAATTAATAGTATTTATTTTGAGCATATGCATTTGAAAAGCAACAAATTCTTTATATTTCAAAAAAAAACTATATAGAATAAAATCAAACTTTATTTAGCTTTTGACTAATAAATTACATTGTAATACATATATACAAAATTATAAAATTACAGGAAATTTTCAAATGTAGCACAATATTTAACAATATTGATGACATTGGCATATAATCAATCAAATTATTAAAGTAAAAAAATAATTTTAAACTTAAAAGTTATTAAATTTTTTGAATCTTTAATGTATTTCGGTAATTTATTATATTCAAGTAACTTATTATGAAATAATATATTGTTAGTAGTACTACTTTTAGTATTTTTAGTAATATAAAAATAATTATGCACACTACTATTAAATTTCAGATTGTCACTTAAATACTTCAGAAACAAACCATATTGCATTTTAAATATAAAAATCATTGCAAACATTTCTAAAAAAAGATTTAATATTTAACCATTTTAGTTTTATTAACATATTCCTAATGGGTTCCTATCTATCTATCTATCTATCACGGCTCTATTTTAAAGCAATTACAAATTATGTTTACTATTTTCTACATATTTATTATTACCAATATATAAAATTGTTGTACAATATGTGAAATGGGTTAAAATTATAGTGTTATATATTAATGTTATAGTACTTCTTAATCTTTGCAAGAAATTTTCTTAGCAATTTTTTTTTACATATAAATTATAAATTTTATATGAACGTCAACTTTTATTTGTAGTCTAGCACAACTCCCAAAAATTTATCTAAATCAACAAATTCACTAGCAGTGTTATCAATACTAATACAAAAATTTTATTTATGATGGAATATTGCACTGAAGATGTTAATATCGTAGCTTTTATTTTACTAGCATTAAGTTTTAATTTATTAAAATATATCCATTTCAATAAATTATCCAACTCATTATTTAACGTATGGAAAATATCAATAGCATTATCACCATAAAAGTAAATTACCGTATCATCAGCAAACATTTTAATTTTACATTTTTAATTTTACAAGTACATATATATATATATATATATATATATATATATATACAGGGTGATTCATAATTAGTGAATCAAACTGAAATGGTGGATACCTCATGTCAAAAGAAGACAAAATGTACAAAATACAGGCTGTTGCTTGTTGCAAAAGCGAAATAATTTTTTCCAATTATTAATAATAACAAAACATATTAAGTTAGCCATGAGTTCACCAAAACAAAATTGAATTAAATCGAACAGATATTCATTAGTAGTATTTCAGTTGTGTGTAATTACTCGAGTTTATGATTCACTGATACGTCGCTGTAATGCCTGTATTCGCGCTCATGGACAACAATTTGAGCATTTACTGTAACTGATATTAAAAATAATAATGTAATATTAACACTGCTACACCTAATATGTTTTGATATTATTAATAATTGGAAACAATTATTTCGCTTTTGCAACAAGCAACATCTTTTGACAGGAGGAATCCACCATTTCAGATTGATTCACTAATTATGAATCATCCTGTATATATATATATATATATATATATATATATATATAAATGCACATGTCACGCCATATACTTACAGAAAATCTAGTAATCTGACCTTATACGTAACTTTGGTCTCATTTATATTGTAATGCGTTTCGTTCGTCTTTTTACGAGATAATTAAATAAAACAAAATATGCACTTATTAACTAGATATTTATTATTTAAAACGATTAAATATAGAATGTAAATATAAAAATATAAAAGTATGAATATAACTATAAACTAAATGGTTATAAGCTTAAACACTAGTAATCAAACTAACACTAAATATTTATTTCACTATTTATATAACTGTTGCACTCGAAGTGAACTTGTTTCAAGCTTAAGGTTTGCGTAAGAACTGTCTTGACTTTAGCATTCGCTGTGTTTTTATATGGCCATCGTGTTTTCGAGAAAGCAACTCTGGTTGCCTGTAGAATATTCCATAGCTGGCCCGATTCGTAAACATATAGAACTTTCTGGTAGGCGTCGCGCGGTCAAGGTTATTCATTTGTGGTAAACAGACGGGTCCTGGCTAGCTTACTTTGCTACATTGCCCCCTCCCTAGAGTGTTCCGTCCCGGGACACTCATAAATTATTGGTGAGGGGCCATGGCGAAATCGACACGTGGTCCCGCGAGCGCAGTGGGAGGTATGATAAAAGTAGCATTCCACGGTCTTTTCGGCTTTCTTGTTTTCCAGAGGATTGAAGCTACAAACAAGAATGTCAATGCCGGTATGCTGGAAAAGAGTTTCCAGCATATTTCTAATAATTCGCCAATCTAAACCGTCAAGGCCACAGCCTACTCTGGGGATCGCCAATTTTAGGATATTGTCCCGTAGGAGTAGCTCGCGTAACGTCTGCAGTGTGTTCCACATTGATTGGTAACTGGGCTTCTCTCGAGACAGTTCCTTTGTAACCAGGTAGTAGATGTTGCGGTGTTCCCTTTGCAGATGTAATGCGGCCCCAACAGCAGGCAGCTGTTCCCGTAGCTCGGTGATCCCACCAAACTTCTTGCGGAAAACGGTAGCAATCCCTCTGGACATTTGCAGGTCCTGAGCGACGCAATGTGCAAGTGCATAGTCCTCGGGTACGGTGAACAGGTCCTGTTGAACTTCTCGGGTGACGCCATGACGGGCCTTGCGACCTGCAGCGTAAGAGGACATAAATTGCTCGAAGTCCACCTCTTCGCTCCGTAACTGGTGGACGTGGCCTTCTTCGATATTAGGATCTTCCTCGTTTTGCCCAGCGAACGGGGCTAGACGATTATAGTGGATGACCCTTGGTTTTCCATTGGGCGTCTTGCGGATCCGGTATATGACATCGTTAATCCTTTTTATGATTTGATACGGCCCTTCCCACCAGCGTTGCAGTTTAGGAGACAGTCCCCGACGACGTTGCGGGTTGTAGAGCCAGACTAAGTCTCCTGGCTTATAACCTCCCATATTAGCATTAATGTCGTAGCCGTCCTTCATCCGATCGCTTGCGATCTGTATGTTGGAACGAACCTGTTGATGTATTTCATCCATCTTCTTTCGTAGGTTGTCGACATAGTCTTCTCCGGCCAGGTCCTCTCCAGGTTTACAGCCGAATTTTAAATCACAAGGCAGGCGTAGCTCATGTCCAAAAACAATTTTTGCAGGGGTTTGTCCAGTGGTTTCGTGCACGGATGAACGATAGGCCAATAGAAACAGATGAATGTATTGGTCCCAGTCTTTTTGATGGTCGGAGACGACTTTTGATAGGTATTTACCCATTGTGCGGTTCATCCTTTCTACCATGCCATCAGACTGCGGATGTAATGCAGTCGTTCTAGTCTTCCGTATTCCTAGTAACCGACAAACTTCCTGGAAGATGTTGGATTCAAAGTTTCGCCCCTGATCGGAATGTAATTCCATCGGTATGCCGAATCGACTAAAGAGCTCTTTCACTAGAACTTCGGCAACTGTGGTAGCTTCTTGGTTTGGTAGTGCATACGCCTCTACCCATTTACTGAAGTAGTCCATGGCTACCAGGATAAATTTGTTTCCTTGCTCACTCATCGGGAAAGGACCAGCTATATCAATGGCTATTCGCTCGAATGGACTGCCAACGTTATATTGTCGCATTGGCGCCTTACGTTTTCTATGCGGGCCATTACTTGTAGCGCATGTTACACATTTTCTGCACCACATTTTCACATCTTCGTGGCATCCGACCCAATAGAATCGTTCCCGCACTTTCTCGATCGTTTTCTTGACTCCTAAATGCCCGCCAGAGGTCCCGTCGTGGAGTTGTCGTAGTACATCCGAAACCTTGTTTCTCGGAACCAGTAGCTGCAATTTCTCCTGGGATCCCTCTTCATTTTCCAGAGTCCTCATTAGGAGCCCATTCCTAAGTACGATCGAGTTCCATTGCGACCAATACGATTTAAGGGTGCGACTATGTGGTGCCACTTCTTCCCAAGTTGGCCGTTGATCCATCGTTTTCCACCGTTTTAAGTGCTTTAAATCAGTGTCCATATCTTGTTCGTGGCTAATATTCTCTATTTGCCAGTCGTCATCAACGGCGGTCGTCCTAAAGAGAGTGGTCGCTTTTTCCTCAATTCGGGAGCAACTTTTACAATCCGGCAAGCATGGTCTTCTTGACAAGGCATCGGCATTACAGTGACTTTTACCAGCGCGATGTTCAATGTCGAAGTCATATTCTTGTAATCGTTCAATCCATCGTGCCACTTGTCCTTCTGGGTTCTTGAATCGCAGCAACCATTTGAGGGCAGCATGATCGGTCCGCAGCAAGAATTTGCGGCCGTACAAGTATTTGTAAAAATGCTCGATGGATTTCACTACTGCCAGTAATTCTCGCCGAGTTACGCAGTAATTGCGTTCGGGCTTTGACAGTCCTTTACTGTAATAGCCGATGACCTTTTCCTGTCCTTCCTGAATCTGCGACAGGACTCCGCCAATGCCTACGTTGCTCGCATCTGTATCCAATATAAATTTGCCTTCCTGAAGAGGGTAGCTTAAGACTGGTGCACCCACTAAGGCCTGTTTCAGGGTATCAAAGGCATTCTGACAGTCTTCATCCCAATTGTATTTACGACCATCTTCGGTTAGACGTGTAAGTGGTTTGGCTATGTTGGCAAATCCTAGAACATACCGACGGTAATAGGAACACAAACCAAGGAAACTTCTGAGTTCGTGTTTATCTAGCGGTACTGGCCATTCTTTGACAGCTTGTGTCTTTTCCGGATCAACAGCTACTCCTTTTCCGGAAACAATGTGGCCGAGGTAGTGTACTTCTTTCTGGAAAAGGTAGCATTTCTTGGGACTCAGCTTTAAATTGGCATGTCGCAGCCGTTGGAACACTTCTTCCAAATTCTTCACATGATCCTCGAAGGACTTTCCAATCACGATTATGTCGTCTAGATATACTAGACACGTTTTCCAGGATAGTCCGTTCAGGACATTTTCCATCAGCCTCTCAAAGGTTGCCGGAGCATTACAGAGTCCGAACGGCATTACTTTGAACTGCCACAGTCCCGATCCGACACTAAACGCTGTTTTCTCACGATCTCCTTGATCCATGGCAACTTGCCAGTAACCGTTTTTCAGGTCCAGAGTCGAGAATATTCTTGATCCGGCCAGCGTGTCCAAGGTGTCATCTATTCTTGGCAGCGGGTAGCTATCTTTCTTTGTTACATTGTTCAACAGGCGATAATCAACACAAAATCGTGTTGACCCATCCTTCTTTTTCACCAGAACCACTGGCGACGCCCATGGACTATTTGAGGTTTCTATCACATCATCCTTTTCCATGTCTTGGATGATTTGTTCGGCCTCTTCGCGTTTCGCCAATGGTAGTCTTCGCGCAGTTTGGCGTATGGGTCTCGCATCACCTGTGTCGATTCGATGATGAACAATGTTGGTTCGACCAGTACGACCTCCCCCGGTTTTGAATATATCTTGGTAACGGCACAATAGATCTTTAACTTTGTGTTGTTCTTCTTTGGTTAAATCTTGACAAGCACTCATGACCGTTTTGTTCAGATGTTCCGGAAATTTAGTTAACGTGGTTGCCGAGCTATTAATTTGTCGGACGATAGATGACGGTGACGAACAGCAACCAATCGACGTTCCATTACGTAATGTTACGGAATAATTGTTGATATTCATCAGCCGTACTGGAATGCTCTTCGTATTTCTAACTATAGTTTTTGCAATCAGCACTCCTTTATCCGGACCCTTGTCACCGTATCTTGGTTCCAACATAATGATTTGTTTTTCCGGAATCAGACGGTCTAGTTTTGCTTCCACAAATACTTCGCTGCGTGGTGGTAGCTCAATGTCGTTCAGCAAAACTGCTTGTGCCATTGTGTCTTCTCGCTGATGTAGAACAACTTCTTCATCATGAATCTTCACGATTCCTAACTTCAGATTTAATTCAAAACCGTGCGTTGTCATCACATCCATTCCAAGAATGATTTCTTCTTCTATATCCGCAACCAGCACTCGATGTAAAAAGCTGGTGCCACCGATGGTAAAGTGGGCATCCAACTCGCCGCACACATTGGCCAAGTCTCCAGTTGCTGTGCGTAGTCTCCAGTTGGTCGGTAACAGCTTGTTTTTGGTTTTGATCATTCCTGTCTTTACGATGGTCTTCGTGGCTCCCGTGTCTAATAGAAGAAGAACATTCTT
The DNA here is from genome assembly GCA_963966155.1 of Clivina fossor. Lineage (NCBI taxonomy): Eukaryota > Metazoa > Arthropoda > Insecta > Coleoptera > Carabidae > Clivina > Clivina fossor. The sequence continues at coordinate 5,605,842 of OZ014560.1, forward strand.
GCCATTAACAACACCATCGATGAACACGCTCTTTAAACAGTTTTTAATTATGGCCACTCGTGCATTACGTGGGGCTTGTGTACGGCGGGTTGAAGATTGCCCCTTCCCATCAACCCGTTTTAGTTTTCCTGTGGCTGTTGGGGCTTTCCGCACCGGCGTCTAATATGCCCCATTTCGCCACAGTTCCAACAGCGAGGTTGTCTCCTCTGATTTTTCAGTGCTTGCAGTACTTGTTGCACGATTTGTTCAATCGAGCCATTATGGTGTTCCTCCTCCTCATGGCTGTTGACTGCACGAACTCGAGCGTGGCCCCGTGTTGATGCCTTGATGGCCTCAAATTCGAGTGCTTGCGTTAATGCCTCGTTAACCGTCTGAGGATGGGCTAGCTTAACGGCTTGTTGTAGCTCTGGGTCGCGAACTCCATTCAGGAACTTATTAATTGCCAGGTTTTCGTAGATGTCATCTGGAGCCGTTGGATAAGACATTCGTATCAAGCGAACAATGTCGGCTTCGAATTCTTGCAATGTTTCGTTCGCCTTTTGAACACGATTGTCTAACTGTGTTAGGTACAACCCTTTTGCATGCTTATGTCCGTATCGTAGCTCTAATTGCTCGACTAGTTGGCTAAAGTCCGTACGGTCTCTCAACGGCACACTTTGTAATACACGTAGTGCATCCTCACGTAGAGACAAACTCAATACTTGTGCCTTTCTTGAATCAGACCAGCCGTGGACTATTGCTGTCGTCTCGAACAGTGTCAAGTATTCTTCCCATGACGATTTCCCATCGTAAGTTGGTAGTTTCGGGACAGGACTTGGTTGACCAGCTTCTTGTTTCATCATAATACCGTTGGCAGATGTAGCACTCGAAATTGCTTCAATCTGGTTTTGCATCTCGGTTCTGATTTTATTTTCCATTTCGGTTCTGATTTTATTTTCCATTTCGGCTCTGATTTTATTTTCCAATGCGCATATATCAGATTTAATTTCGTTATTTTCAGCTTGTATTTTGTTATTTAACTCAGAAATATTATTTTTAACTTTATCTTCTAATTCAGAGATATTATTTTTAACTTTATCTTCTAATTCAGAGATATTATTTTTAATAACTTCTATGTTACGATTTACTTCTGTTTTTAATTGTTCTACTGTATTTTTAGAAGTTTCTTCCATTTTTCTAGAATTCTCTTCAAATTTCTCTGTTAAGTTTTCTTCTGTTTTTCTAGAATTTTCTTCCAATTTCTCTGTTAATTTCTCTGTTATTTTTTCTTCCATTTTTCTAGAATTCTCTTCTGTTTTTCTAGAATTTTCTTCAAATTTTTCTGTTAAATTTTCTTCTGTTTTTCTAGAATTTTCTTCAATCTTTCTCATCAGTGCGCTTATATCCGCTGGTATTTCAAATAGATATGTTTCAGGATTCTGACCAGCATCTTCTATGGCTTTTCTAAGTCGTTCTTGTAGCACGGTTTTAGCCCCTGTTGTGCTTAATTCACGTTCTTCGAGTTCTTGTTTCAGTTGTTGAACTTTCAACTCATTCAAACTAACTTGTTTTGTAGCCATTTTCACAATATTTTACGCGTTTTTAATTCTACGTTATTATTTATTTCTAAAATTATCTCGCACTTCACACCGGACACCAATTGTAATGCGTTTCGTTCGTCTTTTTACGAGATAATTAAATAAAACAAAATATGCACTTATTAACTAGATATTTATTATTTAAAACGATTAAATATAGAATGTAAATATAAAAATATAAAAGTATGAATATAACTATAAACTAAATGGTTATAAGCTTAAACACTAGTAATCAAACTAACACTAAATATTTATTTCACTATTTATATAACTGTTGCACTCGAAGTGAACTTGTTTCAAGCTTAAGGTTTGCGTAAGAACTGTCTTGACTTTAGCATTCGCTGTGTTTTTATATGGCCATCGTGTTTTCGAGAAAGCAACTCTGGTTGCCTGTAGAATATTCCATAGCTGGCCCGATTCGTAAACATATAGAACTTTCTGGTAGGCGTCGCGCGGTCAAGGTTATTCATTTGTGGTAAACAGACGGGTCCTGGCTAGCTTACTTTGCTACAATATTTATGATTCTTTTTCATAAAGACCCTTCTATTTTTATCACTTGGAAATATTCAGCCATGCGCATTCAGTTATTTATCAAACATCTACTAGTTTTTCGCAAACGTAAACCTTTATTTTCAGTTACATATTTATTAGTCAGACATTTGTTTATGATGTTCTTAACATTTATTTGTATTTTAAACTCACATAATAGTAAAACTGATATTTAACTATAAATGATTAAACTGTTTCCATATATAATTTTTATTTCGACATTGAAGAAAGTAATATTTAAATCTATAAAATAAAATATGATTTTAATATAATACATATTTCATAATGATACCATGTATAGAAAATTTTAAAAATGTCGAAATAAAATTGACGTTTATAAAAATTCTGTACATATAAATGTACATACAACAATTTTTAAACGCATTGAATATATTTATTCCTTATATGACAAAGTTATACGAGAATTGATTAACAAATTAAATTTGTAATTGTATAAAATATATATTTGGAACAATATGATATAATAACATATTTTAGAACTCATTATATTAAAATAAAAAAAAAAACTTTAGGTTGAAGTTCTGTTTATTACAAGTATAACTAGATTACGTTTTTTTATAATTTATTAGTTAAAGGAAGCCATATTTTATTTAAATCAATGCCTTCAAACTCATTGATAACAAAACCATCAGTCTGTAGATACACAGTATTTTATATTATCAATAAAACTTAAAATCAAAAACAAAATTTTCTAAAATCTATCTTAAAATTTGTATTAATCATACGTGTAAAATACTGTATAATGTTTATGTAATTTTGAACACTTTTACAATACGATATATGCATATTTAAAAATTATACATTCATTTCAATAACTTTAATGTGTAATTTAAAACGCAATTTTTTAAAAAAAGTTAATACTGCTTTTTCTTACATATAGAACACTCTAAAATTTTTTTGTAATTTTAATCAAAATTATATCTATTTGTTGAATAAAAAAAATATTTTCAAAATATTAACATTTAACATCTATTTCTAAAATTGACATTAATTATATAAATATATAATTGCATTTTACTGTTTAATGTACTTATATTTTTATTATAAAAATAACTTCCGGTATAGAAATCGTTTCTGTAACATAAAGATAAAAGCTATGAAAAATAAAAATTGTTCATTTAACTAAAATGCTTTCATATTAATAATTTCAGGATTAATCTTAGTGCCAAATGGCGAATACTTGGGATACATTTTAGGCGATTCAAATCCCGAAGAACTTATGAAAAATGATACATTTGAACATAGAAATATTTCTGAAAATTCAACGACAGAAGAAGAAATATATCAACAGAATAATTTACACCCTTGGGGAATATTTCTAACTGTTCTGGGAACAGTACTCTTAGATTTTAACGCAGATGGTTGCCAAAGTCCTGCCAGAGCTTATTTATTAGATATCACAATTCAAGGTCGGTAAAATACTTTTTCAGTTTAAATAGACAGTAAATGTTTTATTTTTATTTATTTTAATAGAGGATCATACAAGAGGACTAAGTACGTTTACAATAATGGCTGGACTTGGTGGGTTTTTTGGGTATGCTTTAGGTGGAATTGATTGGGATAGTACAACAATAGGTACTGAAACTTTTCGTTTACAACCAATTATTATTTTGAATAACTGCTAAAATGTAAATCATTAATTATTATATAAATTAATTCTCCACATATTAAAAAAAGTTTTATTTTTACTTTATACAAGCTATGCACGGTAAAAATTTAAAAATCAATAACATTTACCCAAATTTTAAAAACAACTGTACATAGTTTGCTCAAAAAGTTTATTTTATTTTTTTAATAATTTTTAAGATAAATAATTTATTTGTCATTATTATATATGTTTATCAATTCTGAAAGAATCCTTGCTAATGGTTTTATTAGTATTTTTTTAATTTATGATTATCGTAACAAATAATGGAAAATTATTTGATAGCCATTTTTTAAATATTTTAATCTTAAGTAAAAATTAAATTTCGCTAAATAATTAGAAATAATTATAATAAAAGTTACACAAGTTTTATCAAATCAATAATTACATGTTTAATCTACAAAAATAACAAACTTTAATTCAAAAATATTGTTAACAAATATTTTACAATTTTAATGAAGCGCAACTTATTTCTAATATAGAATATTATACTCTGTTTTTAGGAGAAATGTTAGGTGGACATGTTCGCGCCGTTTTTACATTAATAACAATTATCTTCATCGCTTGCGTAATTTACACAGTTACTAGTTTTAAAGAAATACCATTAAATCTTTTAAACGAAGCAAATTACATCAATATGAAAGACTTTCAAAAGTTTGACAGTGATAGTCAAACTCCCGATAGCCTTTCTGAAGAACAAATTGTTCCTAACCAGGAAACAAATAATATTTACATTAAATCACAACCATCGTATGGTACATCAGAAAGATGTGAAAATGTAATAGAAATCGCAAAATTTTAATTTGTGATTTTATGCTGAATTTGTTTGTAGTTCCACTCAGAGAAATCGTCAAGCTGTAGTACAGAAAATGTTGAAAATGATAATAATAAAGACATAAATAAGAATGATGCAGATTTACAAGAGCAACCTTCGCTTGCGACATATCTAAAAAGTATAATTTACATGCCATACTCAATGAAAATTTTGTGTTTAACAAACTTATTCTGTTGGATGGCACATGTTTGTTATTCGTTGTATTTCACCGATTTTGTTGGAGAAGCTGTTTTTCAAGGAAATCCAACGGTAATTTTTATTATAAAAATCATTACTGCAATGGTTGATTGATTGATTTTTCAGGCTATACCAGGATCAGAAAACCGAAATCTTTACGAAGAAGGTGTAAGATTTGGATGTTGGGGCATGTCTTTATATTCATTATCTTGTGCTTGTTATTCATTAATAATTGAGAAATTAATATCAAGATACAGGTACGTAATATTTAGTTTTTAAAATTTGCTATCGAATTATAATATTTTTATTTGTTTAGAGCTCGCAGAGTGTACGTCTGTGGACTTCTAACTTATAGTATCGGAATGTTTCTAATGGCATTAAGTCGCCACAAAATTGGTGTGATTGTTTTTAGTGGAACAGCAGGAGTAATGTACTCTACCCTCTTTACAATGCCCTTTATTTTAATTTCACAATATCATGAACGTGGGCAGGTAATTTTTTTTATATACATATATTTTCATAACATAAAATAATATCTTATTACGAATACTTTATAGTTTGAACTCAAATCATCTGATTCACAAAGCAAAACACATATTCGAGGATTAGGAACCGATGTTGCTTTAGTGCAGAGCATGGTAACTTAAAAAATTCATTATTTCATTATCATTCTCATTTTATACAAAGCAAACAATGATCTGTATTCTCACCTCACTTTTAAAAGTAATTTTTGTCAAAAGTACTTTTGACGTTTACTTAAAATTACTTATTGAATTTTATGACATCAGATATGCAAAAATATGTCAAAATAGAAATACTATTCGTATTTGATAAGAGATAGAAGTAAAAATTTATTTTAAAGCAAACAATAAAAGCACTTTTTCATAAACAAAACAGGTGGGAATACGGGCTAAAATTTTCTAGTAGCAATAAAAAATTTAGACAAAGAAACCATTTTTATCATCAGAATTTCTTTTATTAAATTAATTATAAAAAGTTCTACATATTTCCAAATAAATTATTGTATTGAATTTATAGAATTTTTTGGGTTGGTATACCGACCGTAAAAACTTGAAGATTACTAAATTATTGTATGTTATAATAAAACTGGATGGTACAGCGAACGTAAAGTATTATTAATTTACTAGTGAACAGTGGCGGATTAAGAGGGGCTGATTGGGTTAGGGGTACTAGATTTTAATTTTACTAAGAGCCTGTATTTCTAATTTTATTTATTCTTAAAATAAGTAAAAAAAAACATATTTGTGATTGATTAAAAATGTATCATCAGAATAAATGACAACATTTCATTTGCTAATTTTAAAATTATTCCAATGATAAATTTATTCCAACATTTGGAAATACTAGACCTAAATAATACTATACGAGTAGTAAAAAAAGCCTATTTAGTAATAATATTGTTATTTAAATTCTAGTATAATTGCTACTAAATTAAAAACGTTTTGAGTGTTTATATAAATAAACTGAAAATAAAAATTAGTTACCTGTAATATAAATAACTATATGAAATTAAATACATACAAGTATTGCAAGTTGCTTAATTCATTTAAAAGTCAATGACCAAAATATAGTCTTTTTTTATTAGTAAATACAAATCAGCTTAATGCAACAGCCCCGAAAAAATTCAGCCAGGAGCTTCATGCAAATTTAATCCATCACTGACTCATCCACTTTACTGGAACATGTGCATATTTTCTAACGATTCAGATTACTAATAACTAATACTAATAAAAGGATTATTTTTCTATATTTTCAGGTATTTTTAGCTCAATTTATACTATCAATGTGTATGGGAACAATTGTAAGTTATGCACGTACTACAACCGCAGTAGTTGTTGTTGCAAGTACATTGAGTTTTTTTGGCGCAATTTCTGCTACGCAAGTTATGTACCTTGATGAATAATTTTATTGGATAAATTTAAAAATCTATCTTATATGCTTTATGGAAAATGACAACATATACTTCAAAATATTATTGTATATGTGTGTGTGAACATAAATAAATGTTAAGATTTAAAATAAATCATTGCATTCATTTTATTATTATTTAATAATTATATTACAGAATGTACTGAATAATAAATGAACCATGTGATAATAAAAACTAATCAATTTTTCCTAATAATTTTCAATTTGCAACAGATATTAACTCATTATAGCTAATCTCTATTCAATAATAATTTCACAAATTTAAATTCAAATCCACATAATTTCTGTAATTTTCTTTTTATAATAATAAAATAAGAACTAATAAAACGATAATATAAGTGCAAATAATAATATTTATTAAATAAATAAAATCTAAATACATAAATATTGGACGGATGCATTTTCAAACAGTCACAAATGTAACTGCCAGTTTCTCTACACTTTCTGATTTTTTTTATGAAACCAGCCTTAAATCATTATTTAAATAGAACAACAATATCATTTTATATTAAAACAATCTACATAAAATGGACGGATACATTTGAACATTACAGTCAAATTTAAGTTCTTAAATTATTTAAAGATTTATCTAAAATATCTTTCTTAATTTTTGGATATTCTGGATTAACCTTCAAAACCTGATTACATACATCAATAGCATCTGCAAATTTTTTACATTTCATATGACAAAAAGCCAATTTATAACCAACAGCAGGATTTGACTGGCCGCCATATTTCCAGGCACAATCATAATGATTTGCTGCTTCCTTATAATGCTGCTCCTTTTCTGCAATGTATCCACAAAATTCATACGCTTTAGTACAAGTTTTGTTATGTTGCAAAACTCTTCTCAATGAATCCATTGCCAAATCATATTTAGTCGACTGAATATATAAATCTGCCAATAACAACCAGCATCTCTCCAAATATTCTGCATCTTCAAATGTCCACATACTTTTTGCAACTCTTTTCAGTTGATTTCGTGCTCTTTGAGATTGTTTCAGTAAAATATAAGCAGATGCAACTCCAAGAATTGGACCAATATGTTCTTTAAATGCATCTTGAGATGCTAAGTTTGTAAAATCTTCCAATGCTTCTTCAATACTGGATTTTTGCTTTGTTGCCAACAGTAAAAAATTCCCTAATAATCTATGTCTTAACGCCTCATCATCAATGCCTCCTGGTCTAGGTTTTAATTCTTTCAACAATCTTTCAGCAGTTTGAAGGGCCATACTTCTTGAATCTCTGTACTCAATATCCTCAATATTGTCAAAGGTATCACCACTTACCATTTCGTCTTCAGGATTCAAGCAGATTTCAATCATGTTATAGATAGCTTGCTGTCCCCATTCAGAATCTTGACGGGAATTGTTAAAATGTCTTAAAGCGGAATTCGGATTGCCTGAGTACCATTCATAGAGACCAATGCAATATGCAAATCCAGCATCCTTACGATTCTCAATAACTTCTTCAGCTTTTTGAATAAAAGGGAAAACTTCTGGTAAATTTCCTGTACGACGAAGTACTTCAATTAGACGTGCTAATGCCGTCCAATAGGTGGGTTGTTTATTTAAAATTTGTTTGAAATGAAACGATGCCGTATCGAAATCAATCTAAAATATAAGACAAGAAAAAATATTTTGTAAATACTATATATTCATATATAATACGTCAACATAGAGTTTACATTTCTTATTTAAAGTTTTATTAGCGAAAATTCGTAAAAAATTTAAATTCTTACCTTTCGAAAAGCCAAATCTGCCATCATAACTGAAGCGGCCTCATTTTCCGGATCTGTTTTTAGAAGGGCAGAACATGTTTGCTGACATAATTCTAAATAATTCATCTGAAAAACAATTATAATTCCAATAATTCCAAAATAAATAAAAACAATAATACACATACTTGTAGATATAGTTTAGCTAATGCTAAAAGAATGTCAGAATTTTGTGGGCTTAAACTAAGAGCCTCTTTATAATAATGTGTAGCTTTTTCGTTATCTCGCATCGATATAGATAGTTCAGCCATTCGGGTACAAATTTCAACTGAAGTTCGAACTTGCTCTCCAACGCTTCCTATAAAATTACAAATTCAAATACACATAAATAGACAACATTCACACGACACCTTATTTAGTATAAATTAAAGTACCTGGTTGTTCCAGAGGTATCCGTTTCTCCAATCTACTCTGACAATCTCTAGCTTCTTTCAGCGTAATTAAAGAATTTTTAATATTTCCAGATTGTTCCTGAATTTTTGCCAATAACATTAAACTTTTCGTTCTAGATTGCAAAGTAATAAAATCATCATCGCTTATCTTTTTATTGCATTCCAATTCTTCTTGAATAACTACTTCTGCTTTATCATATTGTTTTAATTTCATATATACATTGGCTAAATCAACTTTTAAATCTGAATTTTCAGTGAGTTTAATAGCATCTTTATAATAATTAACGGCTCTATTATACTGATGTGTTTTCACCAAAGCTATTCCCATTTTACTTGACAAAATTGGATCCTTTGGATTACAATTTAATGCTCTTTCATATGCATCAATTGCTCTTTCTGGTTCTGGAAATATACATTTTTTTTTAAATATTTTTTTTTTCTTCAGGTTTTGTTGGTTTTTGGTGTATTTTTTTTAAATATATTTGTAGTGCGCAAAGATTTAATAGATTATACAATGATGTAATCTACTTATTATTAATTAATAAGATTATAATTGTATTTAATATTTCTGTAAACGGGAGTTAGTCGTGAATAAACAAGTTTACAGGGCAGACGTAATGTGTTATTATTTCTATTCCCTTAGTGACAAACGCAAGTGATCCAGAAGTAATATCAAACATAGAACAAGAGTATTACAATATTTAAATATTCTCGACAATTTTAAATTTTTAAAAATCGAAATTGTATTAAATAGATTACCAAACCAATGAAAAATTATTATTTTAAAATGTAGTCATGTGTATGCGCTTTAGTAGTATGATAAAATTTCAAATAAAAATATACAAATATTTCTAAAATTTTAAAAAAATTAAACTTTAAAATAATTAGTGAATTCACAAATGAATAAAAAAATAAATTTATATTAGCTTATGTAAGCGCTAATTAAATAATTATATTTATTTAAAATTGAAAAAATTATTTTTTTTCAAGCATATTTTTATTTATTACGTAAATATTTTTTAATAAATAATCCAAAATATGGGCGGTAAAAAATTCGTATTTAGATTTATATTTAGTGAAATATAAAACCATTTTATTGAAGAAGTAATAGAATTTTGTATAAACTTTTATTAATATGTAACATTTTTCGTTTGTGTTCAATTTTATTAGTGTTTTTATAAGTTTCAAGTAATTTACATATGTGATTGTTGTCAGTGTTCGATTATTGTGCATATTTTGTGTTTGTTTTGGAAAATACAAAACTGAATAAAAGGTAAGCGAATATTACTATATATTGTTTTTATAACTACTTTTAATAACATTGCTACGAATTAAATTTATATATACTGACAAATGAATTAAGGTTAAGCTGTAGAACAATATAAAATCATTAATTTATAATACAGCAATAACATGTATTATTAATCAATAAAAATATATTTATGTTATTTGGCAATGTTAGAATTTGTATGATTGTATCTACCTATACATTCTTTTTCTGCACATTTATTTATTTTGAAATGATAATTATAATTAGTTAGAACATTTCTAATATCGAAAATAAATTGTTTTGTACATATCTAATTAATATAGATGTAGGTAACTAATAATTATAATTTTTATGCGAATTTACTGAAATAATTAAAATTATACCTTGAATCGACATAGAAGCATCTCCAAATAATAAATAACTTTCTGGTCCAGGACAATGCTCAACTACTTCTCGAAAACATTGCATAAAAGCAGATCTATCTCTTCGAAACTTCAAGTAAACTTCGGCCAGTTTTGTGTGTGCTTCAACATAATACGGCTCCTCCGGTTTAATTTTATTCAACATTTCTACGGCCGTTTTTACATCTCGTTTCTCCAACGCCTGTTCCGCGTTCATAATCGTAATACGTGCCTCTTCCGGACTGCCTTTAAATTCATCCATTGCGTTTTCTAAAATTTTCGCTGCTTCATGATTTTGCCCACTAAGCGTATAGGCATTTACAAGTTCCATATATAAAGACGCTTTGTCTGCATGAGTTAGCTCGCTATTTTGTTTGGCCGTTTTATAAGAAGTTTCTTTCGGATTTGCATCGATTAAAGTTAAAGCTGTAGTTAGACTTTTAATAGTTTCGTCAACATTGTTTTCATTTTTGTACACTAATCCGGTGATAAAGTGATACATTGGATTTTCTCTGACTTTGAAATTATTACTCAACCCCATTTCGAGGCTTTGAGAAGCACGTTGATATAAACCTTGTTGAGTATAAATTTGAGACATTAACAAATGAGCATCGGCTGAATTAGTATTAACATTTTTTAGAATATGATTAAGTGTGTTCATTGCTGAAGCCGCATCACCAATTAAATATTGTACTTTAGCAAGAAGATATAATCCATCTTGTAGACCTGGACAAGCTTTTGTAATAGTTTTCAAAATATTTAAACCTTTTTTCACAACCGAATTTGATTGAATAACTAGTTTATTTTTACCAATTGTATCTGATTGTCTCGGAGAATATTTTAAATATTCTCTCGAAATATCTAAAAGAAAATCGGGGTCTAACAATTTAAGATAAGTATCTCCATACGGATACCACTGTATAGGTTTTAAATGTGTATCAATTGCTTCGTTTAAATATTTAATTGCTTTTTCGGAAATGTTAGAATAAATTTTTGCCTGCATGAATAACAGAACAGAGGAAATATTTGCTTGCATTTCTAAAATAAATTCCATTTGATGATGTATTTGCTCGGTGACTCCATTTTCTGTTAGTTCACAAAGTGTCATTCCTACTAGTGCTCCAGTAGAAGTTTCGTTAACTTTAGCGGCCGATTTATAATAACGGATAGCTTCTTTCACTTTGCCTTGCAATAAACTTTGATAACCAAGTTCACTTATAAAATCGGCGTTACTTGAATCTAGTTGGACAGCTTTTTCAGCAAATTTAAAAGTTTCTGATAAAATCAATTTGGTTCGGCCACAGATCCTGCTGAATAATTGGGCATTATCGTAAAATACATAAGGATTTTTTGGTTCTGATTTTTCTAAAACCCGATAAAATGATGACATACATTCGGCAGCTTCCTCGTAATTTCCATCACGACAGAGTAAAAGCAAAACGTTCATTTTCAAAGCATTTAGATTTAAATTGTCCGTATTAATTATACGGTTCATAGTTTCAATTGTTTGGTCCCAATCTTGCAATGCAAATTGTAGTTTCATTTTTTTAACTAAAGGTTCTATTAAGTTGGGATGACGAACAATTGCTTTATTTGCGCTATTTAAGGCTACGTCATATTTTTTTGCAAATTCGTAATATTCCATTTCGCCAAACGCTGCATCGACATACCTTTTATTGCTGTTTATAATAGTATTAAAATAATTTATCACTTCGCTTGAAATATTCATATTATTTACGCCAAAATATAATTCAATCCATCCTTTCAAAGCAAACCCATCAACAAGATCCGAATTTAATTTTAAAGATTTGTCGATATAATCCCTAGCTTTATCATATTTTTCACACGCAAATAAAAATAATGCCACATAATAAAATTCATTTGCCCCAGAATTTCGTCGGATATCTTTTAATTGCAAATCTAATTTTTGTAAAATCTCTTTATCAGCTGTGGAATATTTTTTGTGTATGTAAATAAGAGCAAATATTGAAGCAAAAGCAAGCTCCTCTTCTGATTGCAAACTTTCAAATTCACGTACTGCTTCCTGTGTTTTTGTACACATTAACATGCCGATTGCATTCAAAAGTTTCAAAGATAAATTTGTTGGATATTTCGTAATACCATCCAAAGCAATATTTTGCATTGCATGGTAATATTTTTCACGTAAATAAAAGAACGCTTTAGATTTTAATTCAATTTCGTCCATTTTCTATTTTATTCTATTTAAAAATAAAATAATATTACACTACTGAAACATATTATGACACTTCATTTTATTTTACAACCAAATGTTTATATTTGTTTTTGTTTTCCTCGTAAAACTTCTGAAGAAATGTACAGGTTATCCTAATTTTTTGATTGTCGGTGTTTAATTGATCAAATGCAGCCTGGAAATAAATTAAATTTAATAATTAGAAAAAATAACAAATACAATAATGAATTAGTTAAATAATTATTACCTTGGCTAAGATATGACCCAATCCTTTACCTCGTTGTGATTCAGGAATGAAACTTTCAGTTAAATTAAAAATACTTCCTTCGTCAATTTCGTAGTCTATTGTTGCAACATCACTATCAACTACCATTTGAAATTGTTGCTTTGAGTTGATATGGTTTACAACAAAAGATTTCGACCGGGTATTCATCAATAAATTGTTTTGTGAAATCAATAAACGACGCACAACTGAACTATACATTCCTTCGTAGTCAAATTGACAGATGTCAATGATGTTGATGCAATCTGTAAAAATATTTATTTTATAATACTATATAACGTTATTTTTTAAATTTACATTTATATAGAATATAAATTTTATTTCTACAAAAATAAAATAAAAATTATATCTAACCTGAAATATCTATTGATTGGTCAAACGGTTCAAATTTATATGACGCCACTTGCAATGTATAAGTAAACACTAGTATAAAAAATATTTCTAAGTAATCGCGTAATAGGTAATATAAGTTATCATTATGACAAGCAATACATCATCAAAACCTAAAGAAAGTGAATTATCACGCGATGATTTCGATGGGGGACCAGTCAGCTTAGATAATATAGATTCCAAATTATATCTCGGTAAACTGAAAAATGAACATAAATATTTGTTAACAAAATCCAAAATATTTTATTTATTAATGTAGGAAATGTGTCAGCTGCTGTAGACATTGAAACGCTACAAATTTGCGGAATAACTCATATTTTAACGCTTGATACTTGTCCGCTACCTCGTAGAATTATAGAAATGCCAAATTTAAAAGTAAAATTTATTCATTTAGTTGATCAACCCAAAGAGGATATTTTAAGTTATCTGCAAGATACAGATTATTTTATAAATGATTCTATAAAAGCCGATGGCATAATATTAGTACACTGGTAATTTAGTTAATAAATTTTCTATGTATATGATTGTTAATATTAAATACTTTTAGTTATTTTGGAATGTCACGTAGTGCAGCTATTGTAATTGCATATGTAATGAAAAAATATAAGTTATCTTATGAAGAAGCTTTTGAACGGTATAATCTATTAAAACAGTAAAAATTGTGCCAATTCTTTAAAGTATTTATTATTGATTTAGCGTAAAAGAAAAACGCAAAATTGTATTTCCAAATGAAGGATTTGCGTACCAATTAAAACTATATGAAGAAATGAGTTACGCTATAGATAGATCCAATAAAAAATATAGAGAATTTCGGTTATCTATTGCGGCAGATAAAGTAAGAAAAACTAAAATTCTTCCTCCATGTTATATGGATTTAATAAAAAATGATCCAGGTGTAATGCAAGTTAAACCTGATCCAAAAGTTTATAGATGTAAAAAGTGCAGGTAAAAATATCTGGAAAATTTAAATCAAAATTTTGTAAACAGTTTTTCTAAAATTATAGAAGGATAGTTGCATCAGAAAGTAATATAATCACACACACAGAAAAAAATAAACTTTATTGGAATGGTAAAAACAGAACAGATAAACCTGAAACAAAAGAAGATCCTGAAAAGGATATCTGCACACAGACATATTTTGTAGAACCGATTGCGTGGATGAAAAGTGTTACACAAACTGTTCAGGGTAAATTACATTGTCCAAAATGCACATCAAAATTAGGATCTTTCAGCTGGATTATGGGTATTTATTTATTTTATAAATGTATCATACATATATTTTTATTCAAGCATTTTCAATTTCTAAATTTATTTTTAAAATACTTTCAAATTAATATATAATTATTTTTACAACAAAACCTTTTTTTTTACTATGTATTTGCAAATTTAACTTGATAATAATAGCAAAATATTGAATAATTTTAACAGGATGTCAATGTCCGTGTGGCACAAAAGTTTCGCCTGCATTTTATCTGATACCATCAAAAGTCGAATGGTCAAATGCTGTTCAAAATATACAGATAACAGTGTGAATAATTTAAAACTGCAATGCTCCCAAAATGCTTCCTTAATCTGTGACGGCAATGGAACAATAAAGCGGAAAAACAATGGAATCATGCGCAAATAATTGTGCTTCGAAAATAAGTGTTCATATTTATATTTATTAATGATTATATTACATACACACAGTAATTATAATACTTATATAAAAAATTAATGTTGAAGAATTATACATTCATTAAATATGTTGCTATGTTATGTATGTAAATGTATATATAAAGTTATTAATCTTATACAATAATTGTAAGATTCTTTATAGTAATCCTTGTCGTTTAAGATCTTCGTAAGTTTTCCTATTGACCACGTTTCCTTGCGAATCTTCGTATTCTTCTTCTGTTTCCGGTTGCCATCTTTCACCTTGTTTTTGTACTTTCAATTTTTCCCAAACTGAAAAAAAAAATAATTAAAATATATATTTTTTAACAAATAAAAAACAAATAACTTACGTGCAAGAGCGTCTTCAATTTGTGTAACATTAGCGAAATGAGCCGTATTTGGTATTCCTAAACAACGCATGCCATGTGCATGTCGCCATTCAGCAAAATGACGCTGGAAAGCTTTCGGTCCTTTATAGATATAATTTCCGCAAATTTCGCAATTATAACTTATATTTAGTCCGTGTAATTTATACAACCAATATGGAATCGGCTGCAAAAAATTTATTTATGTAAAATTATCTTAAAATTAATATTGATGACATTTCAAAATAAAAGAAAAATCATTTTCTCTGACTTATACCTAAGAACTGGTTGAATAAAACATTATTAAATGACAAGTTACAGTTTTGTTTTGACCAATCAATGAGGTACTTCGAAGCAGTGTTGGGCAAAATTTATTTGTTACAATAGGGTCATTTCACATTTTTTTTTTATTATTTCAATCGAAAGATTTTATGTATTTATAGACATAAACAGCAACAACAATTTTTTTTTCGCATTATTATAGCCGTAATTAACAAAAAGATTTGCCCGCCAAACGGGTTCTGAAAAATCGACGTCGGCCATGTTATGACGTTTTTACTACTTTGACTGCAAGGAAAAGTAGTAAAGCGTTTGGTACGGTGTCTGTAACATTTTCAAAAAAAAAAAAAAATTGTATAGAAATCCTTCATATAGCCTGTAGATGACGAATCTGAACTTAGTTTATGAGGGTGTATGTGTGTGCGTCGTCAGCTCGCTCGCTCGCTCGCTCGGTCGTAAGTCAAAATTTTGTGGCCGCAACTCCTCCTAGACGGTTCAACCGATTTTAATGAAATTTTTAGGATAAATTTGTCTAGTACCCAAGATGGTCATGTGGTTTTGTTTTTTTCCAGTGATGCCAACTTTCCGAGAAAAAAATTACTAAAGTTTTTAAAAATTCATATTGGCTACGGTATTTATCCGATTTTGATCAAATTTTCAGAAAAGATTTTCCTAATGCTCCCATTAATTACATAATTTTATTAATTTTCAGTGTTGGCAACTTTCCGAGAAAAAAATTACTAAAGTTTTAAAATTTTTATTATGGCCATGTTATTCAACCGATTTTACTCAAATTTTCACAAAAGATTCTCCTAGTATTCATGTAATTTATGTAATTTTAACAAAATACAGTGTTGCCAACTTTCCAAAAAAAAAATTAGTAAAATTTTAAAAAATTTATTTTGACCATTTTATTTAACCGATTTTAATCAAATACTTATAAAACTTTTTCCTAGTGCTTAAATAAATTATGCAATTTTAACAAAATACAGTGTTGCCAACTTATCGAGAAAAAAAATCACAAAATTTTTAAAAAATTCATTGTGGCTACATTATTTATTCGATTTTGATCAAATTTTCAGAAAAGTATCTCCTATTGCCCACATAAATTATAATATTATTAAAATACAGTGTTGCCAACTTTCCGAGAAATGTCAAAGTAGTCTATATATGGGTTTACCCATATACTTCTAATCTTGTCTAAGAACAATAGAGATGTTTGTCGTCATTGCAACGTCACCGTTGACACACGTGCTATGCATAGAATTGTCATAACGGTGCTAGGTCCATGGTGCTGGGGAGCAGAGGGGGTACTTTTTATTCAAGTGACAGTAGCCACCTAACTAGGTGCGTTTGTTTTGCAAGATTCATAATTTTCTACGAAAATAAACTTTTTCAAAATTGCTTCAAGATTTATTCTGTTAATTTAATTATACTTAGAATTAACTTTATAAATATATAAAAAAGTATTATATTAGAACTTGTATATTTTTTAATGTATATTATTAGTTAAAATATATAAAAAACGTTCTGAATTTTTTAGCTTGTATTTGCTAAATATTGTCAGCCAATCAGGTTGTAAGGCGTCATACTATAGCTCTTTTGTTCTAAACGGACGTCATCGTTTTTAAAATGATTTGAAAATGTAAACTGATTTTCAATTATTAATTAAAAATGAACTATAAAACTTTTGTTGCTTTTTTTGTTATGAAAAATTATGTTTCATATTGGACTTTCGATTGTGATGTGTTTTTTTTAAAAATAAATTTTGTGAAATGACCCTATTAATCAATTGTAATTGTGAAAATTTGTGACTAAATTTTAATTAATTGTTAGTCGCGAGTTTCCACAATTAACCATTAATATTTTGTCAATATTTTTAATGTATTTGATTAAAAAAAGTTTTTTTAATTACAATTGATTAATTGTAACTGTGACAATTAATTAATTGTAGAAACAATTAAATTTGGCCCAACACTGCTTTGAAGACAGTTGACAATCAAACTACAAAATTAATCATTATTATTCTTTAAGTACGAACATTATTTTAAGCATCATATAATCATGAGTGGAGTCTGCAAATACCCAATAAGTTTTTTGTTTTCTCTAAAAGTAATGTACGATATGTAAGTTTTTATTTTATAATAATTTACCGATTATTTTGGTAACAATTAGTCTTGCAAATAAGAAAGAATTCAGAAAAACAGATGTAACAAAAATTGCTCTTGGAGTCTATTCAGACTTCTACCCGTGTAAATTAAGGATGTTTTATACGATTGGCCCTAACTGTAAAAGTGTACTTACCTTCCCATCCCATCCTAGAGGTAGATTTTTAGGATTATAAGGAACATCATCATTGTCTTCTTCAGGCGATTCATCACCACTATCTTCAGCTTCACTATCGTCACGTTCGCCCTCGGTACGAGCCTGTTTCCTTTGTACGTTTTCTTTCGAAGCTGTTCTTTGCGCAGATACAAGTTCAGCTAATCTATAAACTTGCGCTTCTAAAGCGGCTAAATCTTTTTGTCGCATTAATTCTTTTTCCTTGCTAGCTTTGCCGGGTTTACTTTTCGCTAATAATGATGGATCTAAAGATTTTAGACCTTTCGTTGAGAATAAACGCTGTGCCCTTTCTTCTAAAGTGCTATGAAAAAAAAATTTAACTTTATTTTAATATCTTATTGTCACTTGGTGAATTTTCATTTCTTAAAGTTATAAAAAAAATTGTATAAAAGATTAAAATATTTTAATAATTTACCCTCCACATTTTAATCCTAAAGCCATTAAGGCTGATTTAAGTCTGTCGAGTCCTAATGAAGCTAATTCTTCCCAACTAGAAAATGCAGATAACTCTAAATGAGCACCAATATTTGTTAAAGCGGAACCAGCTTCTTTCTAAAAATAAAAAAAGAAATTACATAATTTCCATATTAAATTAAAAATTAAAAATAAAAATTAATTTGGAATAACAATAAACTCACTGGCCACCCAGGAAAATTTCCGCCGTCCCATTGATTTTCCATAGAATCAACGGAAGATTGTAATTCACCATCAATATCCATTAGAGGCTTAATACGACCAACAAATCCTCTTAGATAGTCGACCAACTCGATTAAGTAACGTCTGTATTCGCCCGTTTTACGTTCTTTCGGAATATCAAATAATTGATCAAATGTACCCAAATATGTGATATAATCTACCTTTTCAATGCCTTTTAAATTAATGTATTTCTCGTAACATTCGTGCAAATCTAAATATTTTCCGTAGCCTTCTTCATCGGAAAATTCTACCATATCTGAAATAAAAAATTTATACTAGTTAATATTTAAAATAATATTTTTATTATAATTATACGTACTAGCTAACTCTTCTGTAGGATTCTCACGAGCTTTAGCAATTTCATCAAATTCTACCGACATAGGAACGCTAATCTGAAATAATCATATAAATAAAATAATAGTACATATCACATATCCAATTGAAAAGTCACATAAATGTATCTTTGTAGTGATAAAGTATTTTGACTATACTAAAAAAATTTAATCTGAAAATACTGCCGTGAAAAAAATTATTATTTACACTTTATGTCACCTTTCTATTGAAGGTGTTATATAAAAGATTAACCTACCTCATTTGGATGTCTCCTATAAAAATCCTTAATTTGCCTTAATCGTGTATAAAATTCCATGAATTCATTAGGTCCTGTAAGGGATGCAACTTCAGCTTTTCGCAAACCATCACGATCTTCATAAAGCTCTACTAACCTCTCCGTACTTACCATATATTCATTTAATAAAAGCTTTAATCTATGATCTGAATTAATAGTTTCACGGTACTAAAAACAGATAGCAAATAGATATTGTTATACAATTTATTATTTATTTATTACTTACGCTCGTTTTCTTATGAAGCATTTCTTTAACCATAGCGTCAATTAACCTCTCACGTTCTTCATGGTACCGGCGTTGTTGTTCAAGAATTGTTTCCATTTTTATCAAATTTCTTGAAACAAATAATTCCTCTTCTTTGATATTTTTAATTATAATATTACTTTATTTATATATATACCAATATTTATGTATTTTTGTCATAAAACAACACGATACGTCATTTTCGGATCAGAAGAAACATAATTGAATGTGGCAATATAATGAAAACAGATGCGTGTTTAATACGTAACACTAACATTAATAAAATCATGTACATGAATATAATCAAGTTTATAAAAATCTACTCATAATTGCTTTTGTGAATGTTGTCAATATACTAAATATTTGATATTTTTATTATAATTTATAGATATAATAATATATACTTATACGGTTATACGAATAATATAAGGTATAATAATATGAGTCAACAATTTTGAAAGTAGAAAATTATTTATTATTATAACATACTCAACGGACCATTAAGGAAAAATAATCAAACTTAAAAAACTGCTATAGCTCTAAACGTGTTAATTTCCATCGAATATATTAAAAGCAGTCTTATATATTTCATTATATGTATCTCTTAATTTTACAAAATTAACATAAACAACATCTTTTTCATCTTTGATTTGCATTTCTTCTAATGAAACAACAATTGTTTTCAAAATAAGAAGAAAATCTTTTATCAGAGAAAATTCGGTGCCACCTTTTAGTCCATTATCTTCTCTAATACTTTTTACAATTCCGTGCCGATAAAAATCCAATGCATACGAATTTAATTCTTTATTCAAATCTATCAATGGTATTACTTTTACATCTGTTGTCATCTGTGAAAAAATATTAACAAAATTATTCACTAAAATATGTAACAAATAATGATTGTAAAAATTATTTTGTATTTATCACTTTTAAATTTGAATAAAAGAATCTGTAAAAGAAACTTACTGATTGCTTAATATTACTGATTAAATTTTCTGATGAATATAAATTATCATCGCCATTTCCCGAAAGAGCGGAAAATGAAGAACACATTATTTTTGGAATGCACATTTTGAAAAACTTGTTTTGTACATTATCTAAAATCATAATAATCATATTAAATTTATGAATTAAATTTTTAATAGATATAATATTGACAACATCTTGTAATTTCCTTATAATAAAAATTATTTTCATGAGGTGTTTTCATTTATTTTTTAATAAACAAAAAAATTAACAAATTAATTCTGACCGGTCAGATCGTGAATAGAAATTTTATAAATGAAAATGTTGTCACTATTTTTTTGTTAACAAACCGGCATCATAATTCTGTTCAATATCACAATTTTTAGGTTCAATTTGAACGGCTGATAAAGGCAAAACATTATCAGGTTCCGATGAATTATTTGCAACATTGATGAAAAACTGATCGAAAATAAATTCAACTTGAGCATTGTAGTCTTCTAAGGCCTATTTAAACGAAAACAGAAAATGTTTACAAAATTAAGTAGTTGTTATTTGTTTTGTTTTATTTTTGTACCTCATAAACATAATCAGGTAATGGATCCAAAATAACTTTCGAATTTTCAAACTCAGTTTTTGTAGTACTAACTGGGATTGAAGTGAATAAGTAACTTAGCACAACTAATAGTGTATACAAAATATCTTCTGTATTATCAATTTCTGTACAAATTCTTCTTATAACTCCAGTTCTTAATAAAAATACAAAAGCTATATTTCCAGGTTCATGATAATGTAAATGTGTGGCTAATCCACACCATTTTAATGGCTCTCCCTTGTTATTTATAAATTCCTGTAATTAAAAAATAAAGAAAAATAATTTGTAAATAATTATAAAATTATTTACAAATTATTTTTTAAAATTTATACTTTATAACAAGTATAAATTTTAAACTAAATTTTTTAAAATAAAAATTTTGAACTAAAAGACGTAAGCAACAATTTATTAGTAAGTTATGAGATCTTGTAAACTAATGGAAACTAATAAAGTAAACGCAAATTGCCTTTTGAAACAAATCTTATAGGTTTGTTCCAATACACTCTTAACTTTCATGTTGTTTTTATTGTTGATTTTCCTTTTTGCAGTTTCGTTTTTATTTTTCCACGACGCATTTTGATCTTGCCATCATTTTCAAAATGATCGCAAGATCGAAACGCATGATACATAAGCAAGTTCAGGAAAACAGAAACAAAATAAATTACACTCTTAACTAGTTCGGAACTGCATTAAACATGCGCAGAATGGCAAATTATAAGCTAAATTCGCATTGCACATGCTTCGAAAAGTTATAAACTGATTTGATGGTAAGTTGGAAGAAACTTTATTATAAAAATACTACTAACCTGTTTCTGTAAAAGTTGTAATGAAAAACTGAAAAAATGTTGAATCTTCATTTTCAAATTTTTCTCATGCATAAATGAAAGACTATTTTCCAGTAGAGAAATAACCCGTGAAACAGTAATTTTTGTTGCTTCATCTGATTTTTTACCTTTGTCTGTGACATCAGAAACTAATAATAATAAGCGTAGAATTAAAGTTACTGTTATAGGGAAATTTCCTTTGATATCTGGTAACTTGGCTGTTAAAAGCGAATGCTGTTTTCTAGGATTTATTCCTAGGAAAATCACATTTCCTGCAGTATCATAACCGCGTCGACCTGCTCTACCTGACATCTGATGGTATTCCAGTGAATTTAAATAACCCGAATTTCCAGCTATTACTGTTGTTTTGCATGGCATATGAATACCTTGAATTAAACACAAACACTATTTCAGTTAGTATCGCTTCATATAAATACAAAAAAAAAACCAGTAACAATAATGAGTCGGTTACAACTAACACAACAGAAAAACATTTGAAAATTTAGCTGTTTGAATTGAGTTTTAACTGAAGCTAAAGCTAAAAGGTCTTTATTTATTTCTTACCTAAAGCTAATGTACCAGTTGCAAAAACAACATTTAGTAATTTTTTTCTAAATAACATTTCCACGGAACTTCTTAGTTTATTGTTTAAACCGCCATGATGATAGCATAGACCATTTTGTATAGATTGTACCATTAATCTGTTAGCTCCACCTCTCATTAATCTGCTTTCAATCACTTCTAATTCTTCTGAATCTAATCCTTTACCTAAATTTACAGATATATATATATATATATATATTATTAAATATGTATTTTTAAAATTATTTTAATATTTACCTTGTATGGACTTGTCACCTCCTCCACTGAGTAAATTTAATCTTGTTCGATTTTGATATATTGATCTGTCTAAAATATTTTTATAAATATAAATATATATATATATATATATATATATATATATATATATATATATATATTGGTAATAGTTTATAAAATAATATGGAGTATATTATATTCTAAAATTGATCACGTTTGGAAAAAAAATTAAAAAACTATACTTTACAGTATAATAGCATTAATAACATAACTAACTTCATTTAAATTTTTTATAGAAAACGCTTTTAATTATTATACAAAATAATGGGAAAACTTAGGAAACATTTGTAGATAAAAATCCATACTTCTTAAACGAAAATCCCGATGTCCAGAAGTCAAATCCGAATTTCTTTTTGGTTCTTTCGAGGTACTTGCAGCACCTTCTTTGTCTAGACTGCGTTGTAGCATTTTCTTTTCTTTTTTCTCTAATTTATCACTGCGTTTTTGTTCTCGTCTAGATATTTCTGTCTATAAATGTTATTTAAGATAAATTATGCATATTAAAATTGCTTCATATAAGTATATTTACCTTTTCATTCAAATTTCTTGTTAATTCCTTAGTCATTTTTTCAATTAACTGTCGATCATAAGCAAAAATTATAGCAGGCAACATTCCGTTTGATTGTAAATTTAAAACAAAATCAACGATATTACGTAAAATATACTGTTTTCCATTTCCTGTTACCGTATCTTCATCATCACATTTAAAATAGTCGATTGTTCTATAAAAATCATCTCTATTTTCATCAAACCATTTTGATAATAGTGATGATAAATCAGTTTCATATATTTGAACCATATTTCTTGATATAAATCCTAAAAATAGGATTCATCTAAAGTAACCAATGAGCAAGACATAGTTTTGAAAAATGCATGCATTCATTCGTCTTGTTTGTAAATTCAAATATCAAGCAATTTATTCTGTAAATATTGTTTAAGTTTTAAAAATAGCAAATTATTCTTTTAATTACAGAATGAGAGAATACACAAAATATATAATTAAATTATTATATATAACCATTTAATTTTTATATTTTCCTTTTTGTCTTGTATGCAGAAATTCCTTTTTCATTTATAAAATGAAATATTTAGAAATAATGATAATTAATTATAATAATAATATATTTTTTAAATTAAAATTAGTGACATATGTCATAATATAATTTATAATAAAAATTGTAACTCATTAAGTAGGTAATACATAAATTTAAAGAACTAAATATTTTTGTATTTAAAAATATATATTTACATTTATTTTCTTTGTATATTTTTTTATATCTATTTTCAATATATAAATAAGAAAACAATAAAATATACTGTGCTTGTACATAATAAATCATTGGGTCCCCAAAAACCATTTTACATATTTTCACAGTTCTATTTTTATTAAAAGACAATTAATACCAAAATAATTAGTGAATTTGCGAAACAATAAAATATAAATAAATTAAAAAAAATATGATTTACAAAATAATGTGAGATATGTAAGTTTCTGTATAGATAAATATACAAAACTTACATTATTTTTTAAACATAAAAATTTTTGGTGCCTGCAGAACCCACCCGTGACTATCCTTAAAATAACTTATAGTTTAATGAATTACAAAGATTAAATTCAAAAATAAACTTTTATATGGAACAAGAAAACAGAAAAAATAATCGTATTAGAAAAATTTAAAAATTTTATTTACCATTTTTAGGAATCTCCGAAAAAAATCTCTCGGGTGCTAATTGTTTAAGATCAAAACTGCCAGCATTTGCGTATATCATGGCATCATATAATTGCATTGTTTCAGCAGGCGATAATATCATATGTTTCGGAATACCTCTGTGTATATTTATGACGCTAGGTTCCAGATTTGCGTACGGATGTAAATGATGCAATTCTTTCTCTCCGTAAGTGTACTTGACCAAATCAGAATGTCTTTCCAAATGCACTACTAAATGTACGCTAAAAAATATTAATTCATTCATTAATAATGTATGCGGAAGTCTCCAAATAGCAGGAATAGAAGAGCATGTATAAGAGGAATTACGAATGTGGATGAAGCTAAAGTTGCTTGTCTGTATAGGAATGTTTGGAAAAAACTGATTTCAGAATGATGGAGAGTTTGTGCTACACCCATTAGCGTATTAGACTGTGCCAAAAAAATCAATTTTTTTTGTTCTCGCTGTTCTTCTAGTATATTATTCCGCGTTTAAAATAATTCAGGTTCCCAAGATTTGAAGCCAATCAGACAACATTTAGAGATCCATCATGTCGACAATGTTATTTAGATATTTTTAATCATATTTTCCAGATGTTCCAATTGTGTTCTGCTTTAATGGCGAGTTTGACGTATTATTGCATTCAATAACAATGTATTGGATGTGTTTTACATGACGAATTAATTATTTGAAGTTTTATTTTTTTATATATATACAGGATGTAACAGAATAACTATTTCTAATTTTAACTGGAGTATCCTGGGCTCAGAATATGAAGATTTAATGCAAATCACTGAGATAAAATGTGGCTCCTTACTGAGCTACAAGGTGTTTTATATAAAAATTTAAAAACGATTTTTGCCCAGTACTTTAAAACTATTTGACGTATCCTTATCATACTTGGCAGGAAATGTAGGTACCGTACACCATACTAAATTATGTTAAATAAAAGTTTCTGGCTACTGCCAGTGGCGTACAACAGGGGCAAGTGAGAGGTTGATCCTTCTTAAATTCTACGACACTGGCGGAATTGTCATTTTAGCACAATTTTTCGATTCTCCAATACTAGCTGTGTAAAAAACATACTCTTCTTTTGTAACGATAAAGTCACTGTTTTTCGAGATATTTAAAGTTAAACATAAGCTGCACCCTTGGGATTTTTTCAAAATTTGCTAAAAAAAAATCTGAAAAAATTTAGTAAAAGAAAGAAAAAAATTAGCTACATAATATCTAAGTAACTTTTTTTCTAACTCATTTTGGTTTGGCTGGAAAAATTATTGAAAATTAATATTTTTTTCATTTTATTTTTTATTTTCAATAATTTTTACAGCCAAATCAGAATGAGTTAGAGAAAAAGTTACTTAGTTATTATGTAGCTAATTTTTTTCTCTATTTTACTGAATTTTTTCAGATTTTTTTGAGCAAATTTTGAAAAAATCCCAAGGGTGCAGCTTATGTTTAACTTTAAATATCTCGAGAAACAGTGACTTTATCGTTACAAAGGAAGAGTATGTTTTTTACACAGCAAGTATTGGAGAATCGAAAAATTGTGCTAAAATGACAATTCCGCCAGTGGTGTAGAATTTAGGAAGGATCAACCTCTCACTTGCCCCTGTTGTACGCCACTGGCAGTAGCCAGAAACTTTTATTTAACATAATTTAGTATGGTGTACGGTACCTACATTTCCTGCCAAGTATGATAAGGATACGTCAAATAGTTTTAAAGTACTGGGCAAAAATCGTTTTTAAATTTTTATATAAAACACCCTGTAGCTCAGTAAGGAGCCACATTTTATCTAAGTGATTTGCGTTAAATCTTCATATTCTGAGCCCAGGATACTCCAGTTAAAATTAGGAATAGTTATTTTGTTACACCCTGTATATATATATATATATATATATATATATATATATATATATATATATATATATATATATATATATATATATATATATATATATATATATAGTTATTCAAGAAAGAGGCTGAAATCACTGTTTTTCGCACGTAAAAAATGGGTTAATTTTTCAAAACAATTAATCAATCTGTCATCTAAAACACATCCAATAGGTATGTACATTGTTAATGAATGCAGTAATATGTTATAAACTCGCGATTAAAGCAGAACATCTTTGGAACATCTGGAAAAATATTATCAAAAATCTCTAAAAACACGTTTTCGACTTGATGGACCTCTGAATGTTGTCCGATTGGCTTCAAATTTTGGGAACTTGAATGATATTAAACGGAGAATACTATATTAAGAAGAACGATTGACAAAAAATATCGATTTTTTGGCACAGTCTAGTATGTATGTATATAAAAAAAAGTAGTACCTAACTAGTTTATAGCTACAAATCTAGTAATTAAATAATATTGTTTACTTGTAAGAAGTTTTACGTAGGCATCCATCTTGTTTATCGCGACTTCGTTTAAAATTTTCGGTTTTCTGCAGCCAAGCCTGCAGATTTTCAGGATAACGAATCGTAGCTGACAGAGCTAGAAACGGACATCGGATAAGAAGTAGACATCGTTCAAATTGTATACCACCCATTTGCCCAGCAATACAATGAATTTCATCGAAAATGATATAACGTAATTTTGAAACCCAGTTAAAACGACGTGGTGACATTAGTAAGATCTCCAAACATTGAGGAACAGTTATTAATATCTAAAAATAATAATAATATTAGAAATAGTTGTAGTTGTAGATATATAATATTATTATATTAATTGTAAACAAGCGATTTGTTAATTTTATTCTCTTTTTCTGTATATGCATTTTTTTTAAAAAGTTCTGTAAATAATATAAATAATAATAAAATATATTATTTGTAGAATATATGAAGATTTATTAATAATAAGATTTTTTCACATTTGCTGTAAGTCACATATAAATAAGATTAAACAACTGCTAAAACTAAAAACTGTTGTTATCAGTAATATAATGTGATTATTTTATTTAATTAAATATAATATCTATAGATTTACACAAAATGCAACAAAAATTAGTATCATAAATTTTAATGCATTCCGAATGATACAGTTATTTTATTATTTTTCTTTTAGATAGTTAATGTTCGAAATAAAGTTTTAAATACATTTATTAAATAACACTAAAAATTTACATGGAAGTAATTAAGCTTCATTCCAGGCTGCCATCAAACACGTTTGGAATAAGTTTAAATTGTATGAAGCATGCGCAGTATGATAAATTACAAGCTAATTTCACATTGCGCGTGCCTCGGACAGTTACAAACTTTTTGAAACAAAGCTAAGTTATAAATCTGCAGAAAATTAATGTGTGACTGGTTTCCCAAACTAATAAAACTATATGTAATTACCTGTGAATTAGCAGCGTGTGTTCTATAATCTCTCGTGAAAACACCATAAACAGACATTCCATCTGGCATATTGGTATCTTTAAATCTCGCATAAACCGTAGCTGCTACTTGATTTACAAGAGCTTTGGTAGGAGCAACATAAACCACTATACCATCGACACTTTCGCGTAAAACAGATTCCATACAATAATAAGATGAGTAAGTCTTTCCCGATGAGGTAGGCGCCACTATAACGGCTGATTGTCGTTTATCAACAATATCGAATAATTCTTTTTGCCAAGGATCGGGAATAAATCCCGTTACACGAGAATCCGGTACACCGCCTGTTTCCCGAATCAATTCGGGACCTAGTTCCTCCAACTGATAACGAATCCAGGTGTCTTCAAAAACTGCCTCTGAAAAATTTGTTAGAATTATAAATGGCATTGGAGTTGTTAAAGTATAAAGAATGGTGATGAAGTATAACGAATTTAGAAATTTTAAATATATTTTTAATTTTAACCAAAGAAAACGATTTACCTTCATCAATGGATAAGCCGTTTCGACGTGCTATTTCATGGCAATCGATTGCAATGAGACATTTTGATAAAATATCTTTTGCTTTACTATGAATTGTGTCTAATGGACAATCGGTTAGTACAGTTCGCACAGCTAAAAATATCTTCTTTTTGATGTCATCTTCATTATCTATGTTTTTAGATGCCAACATACGCAATAAAATTTCTAATTTAACGC
Source organism: Clivina fossor (assembly GCA_963966155.1). Taxonomy (NCBI): domain Eukaryota; kingdom Metazoa; phylum Arthropoda; class Insecta; order Coleoptera; family Carabidae; genus Clivina; species Clivina fossor. Next base: position 5,634,580 of record OZ014560.1, read on the forward strand.
ACAATATCTTTACCATATACGGACTATCTATACGAAATTTATTCATTTTTTGTTCAATATCCTCTAATAAATTACTTAAATCATCTAAATTATGTTTTATTTTGTCCAATTTATTTTTTACGTTATCCAATTTTTGTTTTTCATCTTTCTGTTTTTCATCGTCATTATTTTTCAAATTTTCTTCTATAATTTTTTGAGCAGATTGACTTGTTTTTTCCTTTTTATTTATTTTATTGAAATTTCTTATAATTGGTCTATATTCTAACGGTCGTCCTTCAATATTTGCTCCATATATTGACATGTATTTTGCATTTGAACTTTGTTGTCTTTGATATCTAATAAAAATAAGTATGTTTTTAAGTATTACTTTTGTATAAAAAATTTGTTGTAAATAAAACTAATCAAATTTAACAATTAGAAAGTAAAAAAATTATTAAACATTTATGAAAATACCTTCTCCTTTCTCTGAAATCAGCTGGCATTTTTTCATATGAATTTTTTATATAATCATATTCATCAGTAAGGACTTTCATTGAATGATAATGACGGTCTTCTGTATATATTTTATTAAATAAATTATCTAACGGTTCAGCCCATTTTATATTTTTTAAAATAGAGCCGCAAAATTCTATTACCAAAGGATTTTCAACATGCAATAAAGGCTTGAAATCTGAAACAAATAATTGTTACAATTTTAATGAATAAGAGTCAATTACCATAATTACCGTTTTTTTCTAATATAACTATGAAAATAACAAAATTAAGATTTTCTTTATAAAATTAAAGATAAATGGTGTCACAGATATTTTTAAATTATCTATTCAGTTCGTTGCGATCAGTAATGTTCAAAGAACAATACTTCTGACATTTTTAAATATACAAAAAAAAAAATTGTATCATTTAGTATTTCACTTACCAAGGAGTTTTTTATCTACATCATTCACTTCAAAATTACTTTCCAAATAATCTATATGTATTGGATACGGAGTCATATCATGACCAAAATTATTAAATTCTTGAACCAAGTTTTCGTAAAAATATGCAACATTCGTACCTAATTGTTCTTTATTATCAATACGATTTGAAGCAAAATGACAAATATGACCAAAAAGTATTCCCTGCCACAAATCTGAGATAGAATTCCAATCGCAAGGTATTGTTTTCAATTTTATTAATGCAAGCAACATACATTTGTTCCATGTAGCGGCCATTTCTTCTAATTGTGGTGAAGTGGACTTAAATTTAGGACAACATCGATGTTTTAATTCAAAATAATCCATAAAAGCTGTTGTAAGAAAGAAAATTTTCAACATTTGATCATCGTTACAATTTTTATAGAAAAGTTCGGCTGCTGTTAAAATTATATTTGTTCTAATATCATATGTTTCAATGGTTCTTTCAATAGTTGGTAAATTTAATTTTGGAAGCTGTGGTAAATTTTGCATAAACGATACAAAAATATTTTTAAGTAGATTAACGATAATACGAACTTTCATATTCGGTTCTAAATACAATCCGTTGACTATCGTTATATCAACTTCAATATCGTTGGTGCAAATACAAGGCAAATCCCAATTTAACCACCACAATAAATGTATGTTAATTAAATGTTCTATATTTATTTTTTCCTTAATTTTTAGCGGTAACTTCAAACAGTCTTCATATATAAACATATTTGTCAAAATAAAACCTGGTCGAAGCGTAGAAATTAGTTCATAGAACTCTACATCAAAACAGCTATTAAACAATATTACAGAATAATTTTCCGTATTTTTTCTAAAATGGTTAATTAGAATCTGGCGATGTAAATGTATATTCCAATTTTCATTCCAAATTCGTCGCCAAGTTTGGAAAAAGACAATATGGAAAACGCCACCACGTTGAACAAATATATTGAGATACCGTTCGAAAAGATAGATTAAATGTAATGATGAACCACCATATTGGCCTGACCAATTCGGATCGGACATAACAGTAATCATTAATGAATCACCATCGACCAGAAATGGAACTTCATCGGCAAATGATGGTGATATATCTTGAAATTGAGGACGCAGAATTTGATCTTCAGTAATGAAATCATCTAAACGCTTTAAAATATTCTTGTCTTTATCATTGAGATTTAAAAATTCTTTAAGCTAGAACAAATATACCATATTGCTAAATAAATACAATTAGTACAATGATCATAATTTTAATGTAATGAATAAAATTTTTATATTTGGTTCCAATATTTGAAGCAAAAGTTACTTGTTTCGATAGGAATGTTTGGAGGAAATTAATTTCGACATAGTGGAAACTCTTTCCAGATTGTGCCACACTCTTTTGATTTCATTTAAGTGAAAATGTAAGGGTTACTTTTGAAGCTTTTCAGTTCACAAAGCAAAATTTTTATTATTTATAAAATCTAGATTAATTAAAATTTTTGATATTATGTACGTTTTTGCAGGGAGAAGTCTTTACATGTACGTACACGTTTTTTTTTTACGTACATGTATATAAAATATATAAAAGTTGTTTGTATGTTGTGTCTGATAATTTAAAATAGTAAAATTTTATGCGTTGTAAATTTAATACATTTTAAAATATTAAAATATCTTTCAGCAATCATATTAAATAATTTAAACAGCTTTTGGTTTAATGTCCTAAATATTTTTATTAATTTATATGTCAGTTTTGCTCTGATGAAGAGATTAGTAAATAGAGTTAAAACGTAAGCTTAAAATAAACAATAAAGAATATTAAACCAAAACTTGTTTATATTATTTATATTTAATTGATAATAATAATTTTTATTAATAAGACAGCGAAAAAACTTCAACATTAATAATTATGAGAAGAAGAAAATTTGAACTAACAAAAATATTGTAATTACTTAGTATATTATATCTATGTACACGTATAAAACCAACCCTGTGTAGAAAATTATTATTATTTTTTAAATTTAGCTTTGTAAACCCAGTTTGAATTAAATTTAAATATAGAATATAGTACAACATAAATAAATACCTCTTCTATACTCTCAATTTTAGGTTTCGTTACTTCAACTTCTTTATTTTCTTCACTTTCCAAGTTTTCATCACTTTTGTCATCTAAAATTTGTAAATATTACGGAATATATTACATGCCCAACACTCAAATACGTATTATGTTTTTTTAGTTTTTCTACAAAATAGTTTCGACCATTTTTACTTTAACTCATTATAAAATAATAATAATAAATTATGTCCAAACTTGCGAACTAATTCAATGTAAAATAAAAACACAATTTACACAAAAAAATATAAACATATTACAAAATTTACTCAAAATTCGTATATTTAATGATAAAAAAAATATATAACTGATTATAGAAGGCAAATATAAAATTAAGTTGTAACAAAATAAATAATATATTGATAAAATATAATAATGACACGTTCTATTATTATTATCATTTTTGCTCATAAAATTTTAGCAAATCAGAAAAATTACAATCAAATACGAAGCCAAAGATTCCCAAATGAGGTGCTTACCCTAATTTAAGAAATTATTGTGTACCAAAAATAAACATATGGACATGAAAGTTCATGTTAAATATAAATATAAATATATATATATATATATATATATATATAAATATATATATAAATATATATATAAATATATATATATATATATATATATATATATATATATATATATATCCCAAGATTTAAAAAAATTATACCTATTTTTACAAAAACATATTAAAATAACTGAAAATCATTTTAAGATTATTAAATTTTAGTTTGGCAACGCTAACTATAAAAATTGTACTTGTGGATTCTGTTTTATATTAAATATATATTATATTAACGTATCTACTTATATGTTTATGTTTTAAATTTATTTTATTAAAAATATGTTTAATAAATACCTTCATCAAAAGAAGAATCTGTTTTGGAAGAATAATTATCACTTTCTTCATTAATTTCTTCCATATTTTAGGAGCACTCTTTCAGATTAGACCATACGCTGTTTTAGCACAACACGTTCTGAATGCCTTTATTGAAACATTGTACTAAAATTAGAAAAAATCGTACATAGGGGAAACCCAGTCATATTAATACTTTTGATAATAAAGATATGTTCGGAACCAATTAGATTGTACGATTACAAATTTTCGCCAAATGTGTTTGGTAGTTGAAATCTATTAAAATATAATAATTATAATGATATTGATTGTGAATACCGCTTTTATCAAATTTATTATCAGTAAAAGTAAACAATTGTCAGCAGATTTTTTTCAATAACATAAATGATTGGCATTATATTTTTTTATAGATATTTATTATCAAAATAAAACTGAAATGCTTAAATAAATAATCAAGAAAACTAATTTGCAAAAAATATTTTTAATAATATGAATAACAATTATTTCATTAGCAAAATATAAAATTGTGGGTAAAACTGCGTTTTATAAATTCTGCTTTATTACTTGAAAAAACAAAAAAACGCAGCAACTTAACCAAAGAAATTTACTGTCATATATTAGAAATGTCATAATAATTTTGTGAAATTTTATTAATTTCTTATCAAATACACATTTGAAATAATAATTAAATATTATAAATAAAAGTACTTACTGTAAAATTGTTGTTTAATAATTAGGTTAATTATAGAAGTAAACAATGTTTGTTTTTAAGTGAAATATTAATAATAACTTCTTATAATAAAAATATTTTTATGAATAGTATTAACCTAAGACGTTAAAGTAAAGTAAAGAATATTAATATTATTTTGTAATATAAACTCTTTAAATGTAAAAAAAAAATATAAGCTGTAGAAACTTCAAGTTATCACTCGTATTGACTCGTATATATATATATAAAAAAAACCTGTACAGCAAAACTTTTGATTAATAAAGAAAATATGATTTTCAATATTTAAAGTTGCAAATAATCTAACAGTATTGTAATGTACCAAATCAAGAAGTAAATAGGTATATTAATATTATAATTAACCAAATCGCTCATAAACAAAATATATTTAGGTCCGAAACTGAGTCATCTTGTTTTTGTTCTAACTTCCAGCTTTTATGTTATCTATATTTACACTATGCGATATGGCTACATTAATGATATATAAACCCCAAATTTTAATGTTTAATGTACAATCTGTTCAATATACTATTCATCTCTACATCGAGACATGATCTATCTATAGTAATTAAAGTATCAATAAAAGATTTAGTAAAAGTTAAATGAAAGTTTAATTTCGTTACACAAAAATGCCTATCAATACCATTCCGGACCCATTACAATATATTTATTAGTGTATTATAATAATAATTGTTTCTTAACAATAAATATTATGATAATTTCCAGCCAATGGTAACATTGTTTTTAGTATTATGTTCTTTTAACCACTTTTCTAAAGGATGAAAATAGGTTAATAAGGATGAAGCACTTATATCTCGACTTTTGGTAAAATCATACATTATATCCTGCCATGGTTTCTGTTGTCCTAAAGACAAAATATGTCTGAAATTGAAAATAGGATATTAGAAATTATTTTTCAAGTAAGTTGTGTTAAAATTCTATTTTTGTCTGTAAGATCTATAATAACGCATAATATTTGGTTTTTATTAGAAATTAGTTTCAATTAGCAATATAAGAAATATTATTGAATTATTTATATTCAATTTTCAAAAATATTTCTTCATAAACTGTGTTTTTGAGTGGCTGTATGTTTTTAGTACATATTATTTTTTAGATCATACAAATAATTATTGAAAAATTACTTGAATAATACGCCCGCTTTGTGACTTTTATATATATCACAGTTATGTAAAGTTGATGTTGTATTATTAAATTGGCCAGCTTCTTTGCATAATGCCGCATGAAATTGAAATTGTATTATAAAACTTATAAAATATCTAAAAATAATATTATTTTATACATTTATATTATTTATAACAATATAGTATTCAATAATACCTTATGTATGGTACTCCAGCAGTAATGTGATATTTTCCTCCAGGATCAAAATTATCTTTGTAAAATTTTGGAGGTTTTATGCCTTGATATTTTTTCCTATAATGAATGAATTACAAGAAAAATAATATATAAAATTTAATATGTGTATACGGGGCATAATATTATTGTTATGTTTAAATCAGGAGTGCGAAGATGAAAATAAAAAATTAAAAAAAGTGTATCTGATTATCGTAAGTTTTATTGTACGTCATCAAAAAAATAACTAAATCTATGACTTCATCACTGAGTACGTTTATACGAGCTCATAATAAATATCTTTTCAAAATATTATGCAAGTTGCATAAAATAAAAATTGAATTATTAAAATAAAACGACTTTAAGTTATAGTTCTGTATTAATATTTATCAATAATCAACGTTTCGACCAATTCAACGTAAGTCTTCACACAAACAGAACATAGAAACAAAGGACCGTCAAAACTACTTTTGACGTTTACTTAAAATTACTTAAATTAATTTATTTGAATTTTATAATATTAGATATAAGAAAATATATCGAAAATAGTAATACTGTTCATATTTGATAAGAGGCAGAAGTAAAAATTTATTTTAAACCAAAAAATAAAAGCATTTTTTATAAACAAAAGAGGTGGAAATATGAGCCAAAGTTACCAGGTAACAAAATTAGTAAGTAGTTCATAAAATTTATAAATTTTTAATTAATGGACGCCAAATTTTATTTAAATTAATGCCTTCAGACTGATTGATGTTCTCTTATGAATCTTGCTGTTAATATTGATTTATTAAATAATTGCCAAATTAGTTTTGAAAAAGGCTGATTTCAAAAATAAAATGGATGTAGATATAAGTTCTGTATTAATATTTATTGATAATCGACAAACTCAACGTCCGTCTTCATCAGGAAAACTGATACAAATTAAAAAAAAATTGTATCAGTTTTCCTGATGAAGACGGACGTTGAGTTCGTCGAAACGTCGATTATCAATAAATATTAATACAGAACTTATATCTACAGCCATTTATTTTTGAAATCAGCCTATTATTTTATATAATGAGTTCTGAAAGATTTTTTACTATTTTAAATATACTTCATTAAATTTTGAATATAAACTATTTGATTACTATCTTATATAAAATTATATGCAAATATATTTACAAAGTACAGATACTTTTGCATTATTAGGTTTGTCACCAACATAATGACGTACAGCGAAACAGATAATCAAATTATTTTATAGTAGATTTTAAATTGCTAGTAAAATAATTAGTTTTTAAGTTATGCCAATTAAATATCAAATCATTTATTTCGGCCCGCCTAAAACACATGATAAACGACGTACACAGGGCATTTTCCGACTTTTTGATCGTATATCGAAAAATTAGAAGCCGCAAGTCAAAACTTAGCCATAACTACACAAGACCGTTATAGCGAAAATCGTATAGCGAGATATGAGTGTAATAATAATAATAATAAAAATGCAACTTTTACCGTAAATCCCACCAATGTTTATTATAATCTGGAGGCTTAATTTTTTCACGAAATACATCCCACCGCCACATATCGACAATCAATGCATAAGGAAGGAATACAATTTTTTGCAATGCCATTAAATATAGATAATTTATATCTGCGTTAGTATTATAATTAGCTTGATCATACAGTCCCAATAGTTTTAAATGCTGTGGTGTGGTTACTGATAATGCTATTACATCGCCTACTGCTTCGTGAAAACCTAAAAATTAATAATATTCGAAGGAATTTAAATTTGTTTTTTATGTTACAAAATCAAAAACTTTTTAATTTGATTAATTTATATAACATACCCTGATTTGCACCATCCCTAAATGTGACAGGTAAATTTTTATACTGCATATAATATACAATGTGTCCCATTTCATGATGTATCGTAACAAAGTCTTCGTAAGTTACTTGTGCGCACATTTTTATTCTACGACAAAATATATTGGGTGGTAGCGTGTAATAACATAGTCCCGCGATTAGCCACGATTAACGCCATTAATCGTTTCTTAAACTCGCGACTAAATTGATACATGCTACTACAATGTGTACAAAGTGAAACAGTTAAAATTAATAAATCATATACAATTTTTTTTCTATTAATTTAGCAGAAAAATTGATATTCCAATATCGAATTAGTCTAGATGATACTTATACAGGGTGATTTATGACGTTGGGGAAGTTTATTAAGTTTAGAAGTTTATTACATGTAACATCAATCGCATTAGCCTTATTTATTATATCAGAAAAAAAAAAGCAAGTCATAAACTTCTGAATAATTGTACTGATTGATTTTCTAACATTTTGTTTAAACGCTAGTAAATAAATATTTAATAAACAATTTTCAATAATTAAAAATCGAAGATAATTTTTGTCGGGACCCAGGAAGTCATAACTAGTAAATTGGTTTACTAGTGTTTAAACAAAATGTTAGAAAATCAATCAGTAATTTTACAATTATTCAGAAGTTTATGACTTGTTTGTTTTTTTCCTGATATAATAAATAAGGCTAACGCGATTGATGTTACATGTAATAAACTTCTAACGGCTACAGTTCCGTTAGAAAGCATTTTCGGACATATGTTTATTTGTAGTTTTTTATTTAGATTACTCATAGGAATCATCCGGTGTAGTTTTTCCCCAACGTCATAAATCACCCTGTATAAGTATCATATAGACTAATTCGATATTGGAATATTAATGGACCATCGCAATTTTTAAAGAACAAGGTAAAAATAATAAAAAAGGTGATAGTAAAAACGAATTACTGATAACGAATTTACCTCTCAAATAATAATTAAGCAATACTGATTAATTAGTACATTACTAGAGTTTAAAATAAATTAATCGTTTAATGTAAAAATTAAAGGAATTATTATCTAGCTTATGTAATGACTTTTACTAAGGCGTTTTAAGGTTTATTGCCTCCTTTTGAGGTGTACTATCGCCCCTAAAAGGAAACACCCTGTATACAAATGACAAATAATACACAGACTAAACATAGAAACAAGTTACTAGGTAATAAAATACAAGTAAATAGATTACAAAATTTTTAATTTATTAATTAAAGTACTCTTGGTAACTTGTTTCTATGTTTTGTTTGTTTATTATTGATTGAAAAAAATGTTGTAGCAAAAGTTGGTGTTAGTCAGTTAAGATGGTTCGGACATGTTGAGCGAATGTCTAATGAACGTTTGGTTAAAAAGATTTATTTGAATGATTTTGATGGTTTACGTTTGCGTGGACGTCCAATGAGTAGTTGGAGTGATATGATTGAGAGTGTTTTGCATGAGCGAAAGTTTCCAAGTAGTAGGAATAGAAGAGCATGTATGAGAGGAATTATGAATGTGGATGAAGCGAAAGTTGCTTGTTTGGATAGGAGTGTTTGGAGGCGACTGATTTCGGGATAATGAAAAGAGTTTGTGCCACACCCTTTTGGGTATATGGCGTGATTGTGTATGTATGTATGTATGTATGTATTATTTATTTCATTTGTAAATATGGTATATATTTTCTGATGACGATATAAGTGCAGTACCTATATATTAATTACAATTTTAACAGCACTAAAACCTGAAATTTTTTTATTTTAATATAATGATTTCTGAAAGATTTTTTACTACATTATTTATTATTGACATAGAAAGCAAAAAAAAATGAGATATTTGACTTACATTTAGAAAAAAAGTTATCGGAATGAAACTTCATTGTAAAACGGGGATACTACCTGTAATTATTTACCTGAAATCATTCCGACTAAACATATCCCAAGCTGAAGCATGGCATACCATTTCGCAATAATGTTTCATATGAAAAACAGAATTATTCCAAAATTTTTTCGTCATTGGTTCGAAAGTTAATGATGTGAAAAATGATTCGGCCGTTTTCAACATCTTATCAACTGTATAATTCTGATGGAAATAGAAATTTTGTTTTAGTAAATTGTAATCAAGTATATCAAAATAATATAAATTTGATTATAATTAAAAATTTACCGATTGCTTTAATTTTTCTGTAATGTCTGGTAAATGATCTTTAGGATAAGGACATGTTATATTGTATATGTTCAACCAACTTTGTCCAAATATATTTCCTATAAAAATCAACTTAACAGTAAAGTGTGTCCACAGAACATAAAGTCATTCAATAGAACTTACTTACGAAAATGTTTTCAAATATTATGACCCGTATTCCCACCTTTTTTGTTTGCTTTTGATTTTTTGCTTTAAAATAAATTTTTATTTCTACCTCTTATCAAATATGAATAATATTTCTATTTTTGATATATTTTTTATATCTAATATTATAAAATTCAAATAAACTAATTAAAATTGCTTAATAAGTAACTTTAAATGCTTTAAGTAAACGTCAAAAGTACTTTTGACAAGAATCACTTTTAAAAGTGACGTGAGAATACGGGCCAATATTTTTACAAAATACTTTTAGTTACAAATTCTTTTCAATCATAATACAATGAGTTTATAATGAACAAACTATAACTATACAGAATCACAGAATGAGTTTTTGTCATACGTACATATTCACGTCAAGTGCCCGTAAGAGTTGTGGCACAAATATTTTTCATTCAAACAAAAATTAATTTTCGTCAAACGTACTTATCCAGATAAGCAATAACTTTCACTGTATTTACATTTATAATACCTCTCATATAAGCTCATTAATTTTTACCAATTGGAAATATTCGCTCACGAAACACACTCTTATCATGTCTATTCATCTACTCATCGGACATCCATGTCCATGTAAACGTACATCAAAACACAAATAAAATTTTTTTTAAAAAAGAAATATACGTATTTCGAAAGCTAAGCTTTCACCATCAGTAGCAAAAGATAAAGCTAAAATCTTAATCAGTGATCTAAGGTTACCAAATACTCAACGTACCCGTGGTCAAAGATCACTAGTTCATTAGATATTTGCATAGAATTTTTAAAATCTTTTTTTTTTGTATACCTAAAAGATAAGCAGGTATTGGTTGATCATTTTCGACAATTTTATCGTAAAATTTTGCTAATTTCCATCTGACGTAAGCGTGCAATTGTATATAAAGTGGTTCAACTGTTTTCCATAATTGTAAAATTTTGATCTCAATTCTTTTGTCATCATAATCATCTAGCCACATATCAGCTGCATCTTGATAACCTTAAAAAAATATATAAATGAAAAAATATATATTTAAGGTAAGTGTTTTTTCATGAGGAAAAATATAAGAGTTTATTCAAACCAATACAAGCCAAAAAACTACACTGTTCGATAACCGGTTTCGAATATTTAATGTTCATTCTCGCAATTTAAAATGAAATTAGGTATTTCTTAAAGTAGAAAGTGGCGAATATTATGTTGGCGCACATTAAACTGTAGCTAAGCATACCCCCTAACCTTCTAACATTTTTCAGAAGGCAAAATCCGCGAAATTCAATATTTCATCGAAAAAAACATTCATTTTTTTCAAAGCTATCTAGTATTTATATTTTTTTTAAATGCGATATGTTTACACTATTATAGTATACAAGCAGTGGCGTAGCCAGGGGGGTGTTAGGGGTTAACGACCAAAAACATACGTATGTGAAATATGAAATATGTTATTTTACTTTCATTTTTATAAAAATAATTTTTATTGCTCTTTATTTTTTATACAAATTATAGTATTATCTTTATTGATTTATTTCGAACAAAGATTTGAATAAGAAGGCGATAATGGATCAAGAATAAGATGTTTAGTTCTTATATAGTTATATTTTTTTCTCAAAATTAGTACGTTTCGGCCATTTTAAACATGTGCCATCTTCAGCTAAGTTACAAATTCATTTATGTTACATATAGTACATTATAAAGTATTAAAATAATTACAATTGGTCTACATACCTTTAAAAATACATTTTCGTTGTTACATTATGTTTGAGACTCAAACATAATGTAACAACGAAAATGTATTTTTAAAAAAAGATTTAATAAGAATTAAACATCTTATTCTTGATCCATTATCGCCTTCTTATTCAAATCTTTATTCGAAGAAAATCGTGAGGATCAACAACTTAACTTCATTAACAATTTATTGATTAATATTATATCATTTCTTTAGTAACCCCCCATGACAAGTTTCTGGCTACGCCACTGACTCTCTCTCTCTCTTTCTTTCTCTATTTCTCTCTCTTTACGTAAGCTGTATTATTTCACGAAAATGCAGTGTACGAAACAATTATATACGCTGTGTTTAAGAAAATTATCTAAATAAATATAATAAATATAATCGATTAGACATATTATTCTGAAAAGTGTAGTTTTGACTATTATTGGTATTAATAAACCATTACAGTTTTCCTCATCATAATTCAACTACACTTGGACCATCTCATTTTAATTAATAACTGTATTTATTTACCATTTAATTTAGCAGCTTTATTCGTAAGTTCAACAAATTTCGGATAATAGATTTTCGATTTATTTCCGGTTGTATTATGCCATGCGTCCCATACGTAACTTAATACGTTTGAATTTCGATTAGTTGCCATGATATTTGTTATATCTGAAGAAAAATGTTTATTTTTATTAAAAAAAAAAAGTTTAATATACAGAATTTTATTCTCGGTCTTTAGCAACGAACGTGTTAAAAATTTAAATATGTACTTGATTGTTTTACTATTATATATATTTAATAGTTAAACAATCAAGTACTAGTGGTTTTTATTTTTATTTTTAACCTTTGTTAAAATTTAAAAATATGTTTCACAAAGAACCGACTACAAACTCAATTTCGATTATTTAAATATGTATTTTTACCTGGTTCCAGGTGATATATTCTTTTACTATCATCACAAATACTTGGTATTGTGGCTGTACTATATATTGTTTCCATATTGCGTAACGTTGTTTGTAACTGCACAAGTTAGAAAGAAATTATTATTAAATTTATTCGAAAATTGTCTTCAAATATTAAAATGAATGTGAATTACTTGATGATAATCGGTTGTTGATAAAGCTGCATCGCCTAATTTTAATAATATTAAAAACTCTCTTGATACAACTTGATGACATTTATATTTTTTATCAAATTTCAACGTTTCAACTGCAATATCTTTTAATTTATTCGCTAAATTTGTTTCAGCCGCAATCTAGTTAAAAAATTTATTTAAATGTATCATATTAATTAAACCTATTATCATTTAAGAGCAGGAAATAGTATATTATGTTGCCTTTCTATTCTTCAAGTATTCTAAACGAAACTAAACGAAAAACAAATAAAAATACATGCCAAGTAACCTTAACTTAATTAATAGTGACAGAATAGTATGTATATGTATATATTATTTATATTTGTTACGTGATTTGTAAGAATTAATCTTTCTTTTGTCGAATATACAATTTCTGACCACCCTAGGCGATATATATTGTATTTCTTGCACTTCTTCACACATTTTCAATAATCAAATTCAAACTCAAGCGAAAATAAACAATGCAATTGTCAATTAAAATTAAATTTATTATAGTTTGATAAAAATTTTCAATCTATTCAAATTACTCATAAGTTGCTATTATTTGTAATCATTGGATACTGCCTAATAGGTACAGAATTAAATAATGAAAAAGATATATTTACTGATAATTTTTTTGTAGTTTCTGTAATATTTGTTTCGTAGTTCCATTGTACAATTGTATTTGAATGATAAAGTTTTATTAATTTTCCATCAATATTGTTTAAAAAATTTTTCTGAAAATTAATAAATTTTTTGATAAAAACACAATTACTAACTCTTTCTTGAAAAATAATTTGATTAGCAAAAAAATTCAAATAATCAAAATAAAATACTTCTAAGCAGACAAAATCTCTAAGTTCGAGGTCGCTTTGAATATATAGTAACAAGTACAAATCCATTGAGATATACAAATTTTACTTAAGTTATAGTTTAGGATAACAAAATAGTTCACGAATAGTAACAACAAATAGTTAAAAATTAAATAAGAATATAAAATTAACTGAAAAACGATATTACAAAGTAAAATCACACAAATAACGATTTATCAAATTACACTATCAGTGCGCAAATTTTTAAATAAGACTCCGCTTAAAAATTTTAAATTTAGTTCATATGTTTCCGGGGATTTTGTTCGCTTAGAAGTTTTATAATAAAGTTGTTTTTTATGGAAGTTGTAATTTTGAAATTACTTAAAAATAAATAAAAATTTCTATCGTTATTAAATAATCTGTTTTAATTATATTTATTTATCAATAAAGAAACGAAATTATATCTACAAGTTTTTATTAAACTTGTAATAATGAACCATAAATTTTAAAAATATTATAACAATTTTTATTACATACACAATTATAAAATTGCTGTTCTTTTGGAGTCATTCGAAGTTTTTCTAGTCTTAATTTTTCACTTTTCTCTAATTTTTTATGTTTATGCTTTTTCTTCTTTTTCTTCTTTTTTATAATTTTTTTCACTACAAAACATAACAGAAATTATTAACTTTAGTGCTTCCATTGTATTTACATGTAACATTAAAAATTTTTAAAATATTTATTTATTATACTAATTCATAATTTTACGTTCATTTTATATACCTATATATGAGGCGTATAGATGCAAAACTCACTATTCGACAAAAAGTGAAAAATGAGATTTTGCGCGATTTGGACGTAGAATTTTACAAGGAATACGATATTTAGGTTAGTTAGAAAAAAAACTCAGTATTTAATATGAGAAACACTCTTAAAAGTTTAGTGTTGGATGCAAAACTCACTACTTGCGTTGATAGTTTAGATGCAAAAGTAACTGTTTGCTTTCTACCAATAAAAATTTTATTGGTGGAAAGCAAACAGTTACTTTGTATGAATTAATGATGTATAAAACCAATGATTCACGATTTTAAATAAGTATTGCCATCTAGTAACAAGATTTTATCATCAAAATACAATTACACTTAGCTATAACAATTTTTTGCAAATATCTCAGAATTTAAAATTTGCAAATAGTGAGTTTTGCATCTATACGAATCATATAATCACGACATATACTCATGAAAACTTGACACAAACTTAAAATTTAAAATAAATACATTTGCTGACTGTAAAGTAAAATTTTACCAAAAATAATTATTGTTTATATTTACTTTTCTCATTTTTACAAATTGCACTATTGGTACTTTTTCTTATTCTATGATATATTTGATTCAGTTTCAAATTTTTAATTTTTTTACATGAACAATACGGACAGTTACAACTGCATTTATCTGTAGAATTATTATTTTCTCTTCTAATTTTCCATTTCAATTTATCTAAACTATTTTTGCATCTTCTGAATTTTCTTTTCCGATAATATTTTGAAAATGCTTTATATAATTCGGGCACTATATCATGATTTGTAGTAAATTTATTTTGTTCTTTGCTTTTACTAATTGTGTCATTCATTCCATTTATCAATTCGAATTTTGAAAATATTTTCCTCTTTGAAATCTTGTGGTAAAATTTTTGTCTGTCAAGTTTGTTATAAGCGTATGCAAATACGATGTCTTTTAATATAAAAATTAATATAAATATTGTTATTGTGTTTCTCATATTTCGATGACATTTCGTATAAATTTTTCAAAATTATTATAGATAAATTTAATATTGATTTACTGTAAAATATTAAAAAAAATCTGTTTTTGACGTATTTGAAACATGACATGTACTCGTACTTCATTTGTTTTGAAAAACAGAGCTGTCTTTTATTAGCATTGCTTTCGTTATCAGAGCTTAACGCTATCTATATTTTAAAAACTATTATAATATTTTGTTACAAAATTTAGTATATCTATAGGTATTCCGACATACTTATTCGAAGTAAAATATTATCAATAAGATGCCACTTGCAGTTTAACTGGAAGTCGATCCTAACTTCCGTATTTTAAATGGAACACTCATCGATATTAAATTGATAAGAGGATCAATAGAAATTTATTAAATTTTATTAATTAAATAAACACGCCACACACACATATTTGTTATTCTTCCAAAAATCACTTTAAAGAATCATAAGTAAACAGAAATTTCATTTTGTTTGTACTGATAAATGAAAGTTGCGATTAAACAATTACAGGTTTTCAGCTTATTTCAGTTTCAGTTTACGAATTATTGCTGATGTAATCAAATCTGTTTGATGTATTGATTATTTTCATATACAGATTTGAATTTGAAACAGATTTTGATTTCCTGGATAGGGTGACAATATACAATTTTTCGAGTGTGTTTATTTGCACTTTTATTTAATTTTATTTTAATTGTTTAATCATTATACAAGCAATGTTAATCAAATTTTTTAATTCTTTTTTAGTTATACGAACTTTTGTAACTTGAGAGTTTATCTAAAGCATAATTTCAATAATGAGCTTTGATTTCATTTTAGCAAAAATAAAACCTCATATTTTGTTTCTTAAAAAATCTAAGAACAAAAAAATTGTAAAAAATAAATGTAAACAAAATAAATTACAACAATTTTTGTTTTCAATTAATAAAAAAACAAGATTAGAAGTATATGGGTAAACCCATATATAGACCACTTTGACATTATCACATAAATGATAAAAAATAGAAATAAAAAATTTTTACCGAAAGTTAGCAACATTGTATTTTGATAATATATAATATTATAGGCGATAAGGGTATCTTCTGTAAAAATTTGATTATAATCGGATAAATAATGCGGGCATAACAAATTTTTAGAAAATTAATTTTTTTTGGAAAGTTGGCAACATCGTATTTTAATAAAATTGTAATTTATGTGAGCACTAGGAGAATCTTTCCTGAATATTTGATCAAAATCGGATAAATAATGTAGCCACAATGAATTTTTAAAAACTTTAGTAATTTTTTTCTAGGAAAGTTGGCATCACTGTATTATATTAAAATTATGTAATTTATGTGGGTACTAGAGGAATCTTCCCTGAAAATTTGATCAAAATTGGATAAATAATGTAGCCACAATGAATTTTTTAAAATTTTAGTAATTTTTTTCTCGGTTAGTTGGCATCACTGGAAAAATCCAAAACCACATGACCATCTTGGGCACTAGGCAAATTTTTCCTGAAAATTTCATTAAAATCGGTTGAACCGTCTAGGAGGAGTTGCAATCACAAAATTTTGTCTGAGGACCGAGCGAGCTGACGACGCACATCCATACACCCATATAAACTAAGTACAGATTCGTCATGTAAAGGCTATATGAAGGATTTCTATATAATTTTTTATTTTTGAAAATGTTACAGACACCGTACCAAACGCTATACCACTTTTTCCTTGCAGTCAAAGTGGTAACATATATTGGCGCGTTTTTCGAGTATATGATGACAATTCTAATAAGTACTATTCATAATATATTTTACAAATGTATTACTTGAATATAATAAATCACTGATAAAAATTTGAAAACTTTTAAGTTTGAAATTTTTTTTTTGCTTTTAACAATGATGCAAATATTATGTTACAGTAATAAATTTCCTGTATTTTTATAACTTTGTAAATATGTATTATAATGTAATTAATTAGCCAGAAAACAAAATAAAGTTTATTAAAGAAAAAAGGGTACAATACAGGGTACAATAAGGGTATGAACAGAAACTATTGTAATAAAT
This sequence comes from Clivina fossor, assembly GCA_963966155.1. Lineage (NCBI taxonomy): Eukaryota > Metazoa > Arthropoda > Insecta > Coleoptera > Carabidae > Clivina > Clivina fossor. Next base: position 5,652,213 of record OZ014560.1, read on the forward strand.
TTGTATACTGATACATCCACGAAAATATGTAGTTTTGTTTTTAAAAATCATTTTTATTATATACCCGTCGTTAAATTAATCAATAACATATGCCAATCTTCAAATAAACCTAAAAAATAAAAAAAATATTAGATATTAGTAATTTATAAATTGTGTTAGAAAACACAATATAATAATAAAATAAAATAATTTCCCTTAAATTATAAAATAATTTAATAAGCTAAATACCCATTTCAAAAGCTAAGCTTTCATCATCAGTAGCAAAAGTTAAAACTAAAATAAACTAACACAAGTATATAATGTAAAAATATTCAAATAACCTAGCGATCTCAAGATTCTATCTATCATTCTATCGTCGTTATACCAACGACGGCGACGTCTGTTATATCGAGAAATAACATGGCCATTAACTGTGTGGTTGCGTTCTTCCAAATTAAATTCTTTTAAATATGCTCTCATTTGTTTGCCGGTAATGGAGCCAATAAATTGAGGTTTATTAGTTGTATTCGCCAGTAATTTAAAAAACTTGCACGATTTAATAGTACAGTTTACTAGTTGAATTTTCTTTAGATTATTACAACGTTGTAGTATTTTACATATGGTTGCAGCTGGCAAGCATTTTTGCTGTAGTGATCCGCAGCAATTTTGCATGTTTAGTTCTTCAATCTGTCTGTTTGTTTTTGATATCTGAAATATTAATTATTTCTCACATAAAAGGCTTTAGGTATTTAGTATGTACAATGAAGTTTTGGTGCCTAATTTGATGTATGGTAGTGAATGTTGGGTTTGGTTGCAAAAGCATAAACGGAAAATGATTGCTGTGGAAATGAGATTTTTACGTGGAGTAGCTGGGTGTTATTAATAGGAGAGATCGGGTACGAAATACGATTAGTGTATGATGAGTGTGTTGTAGCAAAAGTTGGAGTTAGTCAGTTAAGACGATTCGGACATGTTGAGCGAATGCGTCTAATGAACGTTTGCTGTTCAAAAGATTAATTTGAATGATTTCGATGGTATACGTTTGCAGGTGAACGTCCGATGAGTAGTTGGAGTGGTAGATGATTGAGAGAGTGGCTTGCATGAGCGAAAGTTTCCAAGTAGTAGGAATAGAAAAGCATGTATGAGAGAAATTATAAATGTGGATGAAGTTGTGAAAGTTGCTTGTGCTGGATAGGAATATGTTTGGAGGCGACTGATTTCGAGATGATGAAAAGAGTTTATGCCACACCCTTTTGGGTAAATGGCGTGATTGTGTATGTATGTATGTATGTATTAATATTTAATACACTACATATATCACTACATATATCATCATCAAAAAATAAAAATGATGATACAATAAATTACTAAATAACTTAAAATTAACACAAAACTAAATTTTAAAGCCTTTTTGTTTTAATTATAATTATTTCTATTATGTGACAAATTTTATTAAACATTAATTCTCTAAAGATGAATATAAAATATGCTTGAAGAAATATTTGCAATAAATGGTTATCATAAAAATTTTGGCAAAAAAAGCAATACTGCTGAGATGATCTAGATCTATAGTTGTTGAAGATTTACTTGATAATAAAAACATAATTTACGCTTTTTTGCCTTTTGAAAAAATTTTACCGATAAAATAAGTCGAATTTTATCAAGAAAGAATATCAAAGTTTCCTGTTCTCCGTACATGAAATTGCAATGCATGCTGGTCTAAAGTACAAAGTCTATCAAAACTATTTAAACATAATCAAAAATACAAAAACTTACTTGTTTTAAAATAATGGTACCATCAGATCGGTCTTGCATGTCCAATGTTTTCAGTTTGGGTGCCATCCTCAACCAGTTAACAAGTATATTTGTTGGCACTTCTTTCCCAGCAGTAATCTGGCGCCATAAACATGAGCATTTTGTAATTCCATTCCATCTCGATGAGACAGAACGTATACAAGTTAAATCTTTTTGAGATAGGTAACCGAATATTTCTAATAACATTTCGTTGGGAATATTTTCTATTGTTGCTTCTGTATGATTAGATTTGAATTTTGTTGTATGCTTCAAAGGAGTATGTGATAGTTTTTCTGAACTAGGATTTAATTTAGTACGTGTCATTTTGGTTTAATTTGACGTATGATTTCGAAATAATTTCAAAACGTATGAATATATGTTGATATGGTTACTATAGCTAAAGTTCATTGTTTACTTTCATTTATTTAAAACTATGTACAAAATGTTTTCTATTCTTCATCCATCATACTTCATTCGCGTCTTCGTTTTAGATAACAACATAACAGATAAAAAAAATTCGAAAAAATTTAACCAATTATTACATTTAAATATGTTTAAATTTCTTAATATCAAAATTTATACAAATATTCAATAATATTCTATAATTATATTAAAACAAAACGGCTTTATTGTTCTATTCTTCATAATTTTCAAATTTCTTAATGCATCTTAAATAAAATAAAAATTAAATTATTAAATAACTAATAAATTAATCTTGAATACGACTGATTTTCTTAAAAATATTTCAAAAGAAAACAATAAAAATCTATTTATTTCCAAACATCAAGCAAAATTAACAAGATTAGAAGTATATGGGTAAACCCATATAGAGACCACTTTGACATTTCTCGGAAAGTTGGCAACACTGTATTTTAATAATATTATAATTTATGTGGGCACTAAGAGAAACTTTTCTGAAAATTTGATCAAAATCGAATAAATAATGTAGCCACAATCTAGGAGAATCTTTTGTGAAAATTTTAGTAAAATCGGTTAAATAACATGGTCATAATAAATTTTTTAAAATTTTAGTAATTTTTTTCTTGGAAAGTTGGCAACACTGGACATTAATAAAATTATATTATTAATGGGAGTATTAGGGAAATCTTTTCTGAAAATTTAATCAAAATCGGATAAATAACGTAGCCAATATAAATTTTTAAAAACTTTAGTAATTTTTTTCTCGGAAAGTTGGCATCACTGGAAAAAAATAAAACCACATGACCATCTTGGGTACTAGACAAATTTATTCTGAAAATTTCATTAAAATCGGTTGAACCGTCTAGGAGGAGTTGCGGCCACAAAATTTTGACTTACGACCGAGCGAGCGAGCTGACGACGCACATCCATACACCCAAATAAACTAAGTTCAGATTCGTCATTTAGAGGCTATATAAAGGATTTCTATACAATTTTTTTTTTTTGAAAATGTTACAGACACCGTACCAAACGCTATACCACTTTTTCCTTGCAGTCAAAGTGGTAAAAAGATAACATCACTCAATGTGAAGCAATTATTTTAAATTAACTTTGGCTTCCTTTAATTACAAATTTAGAATTTTTATGATCTAGCTATCTATTTTGTTACCTAGTAACTTGTTTCTATGTTCTGTTTATTTACTGTAAATGACATTTGTATATTTTTTCAAATGAAGATGTACATTGAGTATATTGAAACGTCGATTATTAATAAATATTAATACAGAACTACAATCTAAGGCGATTTTATTTTAGTATTTATAAATGTACATACTTTGACTGCATATATGATCAACTTTTACTTCATGTATTTGCAACAAAAATCTTTTATAATTTTATAATAAAAATATTAATACAGAAATATGTTTTGAATACCCAAAGTAAAATAAGTATGATAATGTAATTATTATTTGTAAAATATGAATACTAATTAAGTCAAATGTAAATCAAAATTGAAACCTTATCATTTCTTATAAAATTTCAACTTTTTGACTATGTTTTTAAATTTAGTAACATATCAAAATTATCTTAAAAATTATCGTAATTATATGTTTAATCAAACTTAATTATAAATTTAAAACCTGCTTCAATTGAAAGCTTGGTTAGTTATTCATGCGCTTATTATTGTTAATGAAATTTCAACTTTTTGACTGTTTTTGAATTTAGTAACATATCAAGATTATCTTGGAAATTATTGTAATTATATGTTTAATCAAACTTAATTATGAATTTAAAACCTGCTTCATTTGAAAGCTCGGTTAGTTATTCATGCGCTTATTATTGTTAATGAAATTGCAACTTTTTGACTGTTTTTAAATTTAGTAACATATCAAGATTATCTTGGAAATTATTGTAATTATATGTTTAATCAAACTTAATTATAAATTTAAAACCTGCTTCAATTGAAAGCTCGGTTAGTTATTCATGCGCTTATTATTGTTAATGAAATTGCAACTTTTTGACTGTTTTTGAATTTAGTAACATATCAAGATTATCTTGAAAATTATTGTAATTATATGTTTAATCCAACTTAATTATAAATTTAAAACCTGCTTAATTTGAAAGCTCGGTTAGTTATTCATGCGCTTATTATTGTTAATGAAATTGCAACTTTTTGACTGTTTTTAAATTTAGTAACATATCAAGATTATCTTGGAAATTATTGTAATTATATGTTTAATCAAACTTAATTATAAATTTAAAACTTGCTTCAATTGAAAGCTCGGTTAGTTATTCATGCGCTTATTATTGTTAATGAAATTGCAACTTTTTGACTGTTTTTAAATTTAGTAACATATCAAGATTATCTTGGAAATTATTGTAATTATATGTTTAAGCAAACTTAATTATGAATTTAAAACCTGCTTCAATTGAAAGCTCGGTTAGTTATTCATGCGCTTATTATTGTTAATGAAATTGCAACTTTTTGACTGTTTTTAAATTTAGTAACATATCAAGATTATCTTGGAAATTATTGTAATTATATGTTTAATCAAACTTAATTATAAATTTAAAACCTGCTTCAATTGAAAGCTCGGTTAATTATTCATGCGCTTATTATTGTTAATGAAATTGCAACTTTTTGACTGTTTTTAAATTTAGTAACATATCAAGATTATCTTGGAAATTATTGTAATTATATGTTTAATCAAACTTAATTATAAATTTAAAACCTGCTTCAATTGAAAGCTCGGTTAGTTATTCATGCGCTTATTATTGTTAATGAAATTTCAACTTTTTGACTGTTTTTGAATTTAGTAACATATCAAGATTATCTTGAAAATTATTGTAATTATATGTTTAATCCAACTTAATTATAAATTTAAAACCTGCCGGTCCCTTAACCAGAACACAAAATACCGGCCCTCAGTGTATCAATTGTTTAAATATTGTCAAAGCTATCCTTATTATCAAGTTATCAAATTAATTTCGAACATTAAGTTCTCTTGTATTTCGATTATAATTATAATACAGTGGAAGCGAACACATGTTAATAATACCGGAAATAATTCTTATTGGTTACCGGATTAAAGAGCCACGCCTTCATTATATAAGCACCGCCTTCCCGACTATACTTCCTATAACTGGGGTGATATACCACCAAATATTCTATTCAAAATCAGAAGAATCACAAGCTTTCAAAGTTCATCTAGCTACTCTGTTGGTTAATAAGTCAGTTTATTTAATATAAAAAAAAGAATTGCTTTAAAACTCATCGAAAAACTGTGGCTCTGTGATTTAATTAATTTGATTGTAAATTAGACTTTAAACAAATGTTTTACGATTCAAAATTTAATCGAAACTTATTTTTCAATAAATAAAATTATTTAATGGCTTCCGAAAACAGTTCGACTTTGAATTTGTCGTCGAAACAATGTGATAGTGTCGAATTGAAATCGTTAAATACGAATGCGAAACCTTCTTCACCTAGACAGTTTTTCGCACGATTATACGGACACTTAGAAGATGATAAAGTGAATGATAAGAATGTGGAAAGTGTGAAAGACAGTGATATTTGTCGACCGCAACCATTGGTGTCTTCCGGATTGGGATTTCCTGTTTTTGGGACATCTTTCAGTGGTTTTCCTTTTGCGTTTCCCGGCAGGGATGATGCAGCAATACGTCTGGCTTTATCCACTTCGTCTGACACACATCTTGCTGGTTTTTCTGCTTTTCGTAAGAGATATTTTATGTGTGTTTATAAAGAAAACAATCATTTGATTTTATTATGTACGAATGTTTGTAGTTTTAATAATAATGACTTTATTACCCAACAGTTATACAACCAATTACAGAACAAGATATATATGTAAAAAATGACAGTTAATATATAATAATATTAATACATATACAAATATATTATTTTAAATAATTGAATTATTTAAGCTATTAATTAGTGAATGTAAATTTTTATGAAAAATATCAAATTGGTGCGTTATAGAAAATATTTGTTCTAGAAGAATCACAATGAAACGTTCGAGTAGAACAAGACACTAAAGTCTTGAAACTGAAAAATTAAGCTAGGACAGTCCACCATATTATGCAGTAATTTGTTCAATATACCTGTACTAGTTTTAATTTGTCTCTGAAAATATAAATACAGAACTATAACTTAAAGCCGTTTTATTTTAATGTAATGAGTTTTGAAAGATTAGTTCATTAGCTATTCTTCTATGATATGAAGTAGAAACACGCATTTAGTAAAAAAAATTAATCCAGTTTGAAAATTCTTTTGGTGGCAGTGTTTTTCCTACTTTCTGGTAATTTATTGTATAAATGAACACCCCAATAATCTATTCCTTATTGAGTTCTGTGTAATCTGTAATGATGTAGTTAAAAATTATTTTTTGTCGCGTATTGTAGTGTATGTCGGAACGTAGATATTTAAGTAAAATATATACAGAACTTAATCCTAAAGCTTTTTAATTTTCTTTATTCATAGGGCAATAATTTTTTTTTCTCCTAACTAGTGAATAATAAAAACAATTGATATCTGTCACTTGATTCGAAATTTCATTATCAATAAAAATATAGCACAATACAAAAATATCTACTAATTTTCTTATAAAAAATGTTAATAGAAATTATTCATTTATTTTCAAAAATGACAGTTTCATGACCTGTCTTTTTTCCATTATTCTTTATGTAAATTTTTAAATTTATTATCAATATTAAAATGGTTTAATAATAGAATTAAATGTGTTAGTAGTGAAAAAAAATGATATATAAGAAGATTATTATAACCTAGCATTCGTATAGCTCTTGATACTAAGCATCTCGTAAAATAATACAGCTTGGTTCTAGCGAATGTCTTCTAAATCTTGTTATATAATTACTATTAGTTTATTAAATGTTAGCTATATAAAACTGGTGCAAAATTTGGTGGAGGCGCTGCAAAATTTCAAAAACTGATAATTTTTCTAGGAAAAAATGTTTTGCGTGGAAATAAAATAAATTGTTATTTTTATTCAATGATAATTTCAATATTAGTATAAGCTTATTATTATACATTTTCTACAAAAACACATAAATAAACACATAAATAAAATTATTTTAAAACTGCATTTTAAGATAATTCTGTTAACATAGTAAGAAATATTTTATTAAGATAAAACTGCTTTAGGATTAAAGTTCTGTATTAATATTTATTTAAAATCGACGTTTCAATGAAACTCAACGTCCGTCTTCATCAGAAAAAATGATATAAAATAATATATTTTTTATCTTGTTGAAGACAGACGTTGAGTTTCGTCGAAACGTCGATTTTAAATAAATATTAATATAGAACTTTAACCCTAAAGCAGTTTTATTTTAATATAATTCTGTTATTTATAAAAATAAACAATATTTAGATATCTTAAATAGTATATATATAAATAAAAATAAGACAGTTTTTTCCTCTATTAAATTTATATCTATTTTTTATGATTTTTGAAATATAACACAAACTTATGGTTTATTCTTTAATAGAACCTTAAATTGACAGGTATATTACATATATATTACATTGACAGGTATATACATATATTCGTAAACGTAAGGCTAACTGATATAAGCACAAATATGCGTCTCGCGACAGTTTATTTATTTCTGTTTTATCTAATGCCCACTTTCTCTCTCTTCTTATCTTGCGCTAATGATAGTTGCAGTCTCAAGAGCCTCATTTCTTCACAATTATTTTTTAACGCCCCGACAGCAATCTTATTGCGGTTAGTACTTGGGACTGATAACCGCTAAGTTACACTACAGAAATAGATGAAAACACAAATTGCGACTCGTTTGAGCATAGACCCTTCAAGAGTTGTTGCGCCACAGATTATTAAATATTGTGTACAAAATCGACCAAAAAAATTACACCAATCTCAAGATCTCAACTGATACACTGTAAAAAATCAATGTAAATTTACATTAATAATTATAGTAATTTTACTGTGATTTTCATTGTAATTTTAGAATTTTTTGATTATGATTATCAAAGTAAATTTACACTGATTCTTTACAGTGTATAGCTACGACACTGATCTCAATAAACTTTTAAAAACGTGGTATATTAAAAATTTTGTTTTTTATTTAAATAATTATTTTGTGGTTATTAGTCTTGTTTGTTTGTGCGTTTTCTGTATTTTTTATAGTTGCTTTCTGTAGTTTCTGTATAATTTGTTTGTCTGAATAGAAATGTTTGGAGAAAACTAATTGCGGGATAGTGGAAAGACTTTGTGTCAAACCATTTTGTTGAGTATGTATGTTAATATTGCATTGTCATTCAGTTCTAAGCTATGTTTCAAGTTTCAAGTTTCTAACTCATCGGGAAATTAGTTTAAAATCGATTGCCAAATTTTGTATTGAACAGACAAACAAAAAACGTGTTAAAAATACAAATTCATTTATTTTGTGTGATAATAACAATCGACCAATACTGGTTATTTTCTTTGTAAATTTTTATTTATAAATTATAATCCCAATATCAATATATAAGTTTATTCAAAACAACAATTGCGTATTTATTTGCGAACGTACAGAAATAAAATCTGGACAACTTTGGAGATAATAATATTTGTTATATTTCCTCTATAAAATTCAAAACCGTCACCAATTCATTGGTGAAGAAAAATCCTTATAGCGTCAGTGTATCGCGCTCGGTTTGACAATTGTCCAAACAATGGCGCTCGCGCGTTCTCAATCGATTCTAAAATGTAAAATATTATTATGATGCGATTACCGGTTAACGGTTGAGCGATCGCAACCGTTTTGCACACAATGTGATCGGGCGATTGAGCGGGAAACCCGCGGAAGAATAGCGGGATCGGGTGTGCTTTTACCCCCACCCCCCACCCGTGTGACGGCCGAAAGCTTCGCGATGCTGACTTGTTTTTGGAGGAGTGGGGGATGGGAGCGCGTCACGTGTAGAGTGACGGCGGCGCCACGAAAGTTTTCCTAGGAGTGGGAGACAGAAAGAGCTTTCATTTGTTTGTTGTTTTACCTCCGATGACGTCACGTAGCTCTTATGGTGTTCTGCCCGCCAAAATGATGTTTTATTGTTGTTGGAAAGCTGATTTTATATAAGAAAAGGTGAAAATGATGTTGATTTTATGTCTATTGTTTACTCGATTTATTTATACAGTCAAAAATGTATTTTTTTATATTCGTTGCATTGAAATATTTCTATCATTTATAATAACTAACGTACAATTCTTCTCGAGATAAAAATTAATAAAAATTTATCATAGCAAATCTTTCAGAACTCATTATATTAAAATAAAACAGCTTTAGGATTTAGTCCTGTATTAATTTATATTAATAATCGACATTTCGTCGTATTCTATGTACATCATCAACAGGAAAAATGTGTTAGTGCTCATAAGTATTACAAAATTTTATTTTTATGCAATGTTGCCAAACTTTGTAGAAAAACATTATTCAAATGTTCAAAGTTTTATTTTGAATTCATTATTTATTAGAATTTCATAGAAGTTTCAGAAATTTGTGTTTATGTTTTACATATATTAGAAATACAATTAGAAATACTATTCATATTTGATAAGAGGTATCAGTAAAAATTTATTTTAAATTTTTTCTAATCATGCCTTGATTTTTCGTAAACATAAATGCTTATATCAAATAACAATATTATCTGTCTATATAATATATAACAATCACATTTTTTTCTAACGTTTAAAAGCAATCCAAAAAAAAGAACCTAATAAAATAAATTGAGGAAGTCTCCAATGTTGTAACAATAAATTGTAAAGAACGAATTGCAATCGGATAAAGGAAGCGTTACTGTCGTGCGTCGCCGTCGCCTCGCGTCGGGCTGAGAGAGCTCTCGGCTTGTCGTCGGATGAACGGTTTTTCGACGCCAACACCGACGCCGAACATCGAGGAACAATAATCTCTCATTGCTATTGTCATCATATTATCGTTTACCGACGAACAAACCGCAAACCGCGTGTCCCAAAATATAATCTTTCTTTAGCTATTGTATGTAATAATACGATATTTACCGTACTCATGATGTATTTTCTATTCTACGAGTTTGTTATTCGGATATTTTAAGCTTTATTTTATTGTAATTTTCATTTGTAAGCATTGAAACGGAAAATATCCGTTTTGTTTTACAAATATTTATATTTATTTTCGTTGAATATGATTATTTGAGTGGATTTATATATAATAGTATTATTATGGATGACAAATATGATGAAATTTGTATTTTTCAATATAGTATTATTGAAATTTTACACAGAATCGCAATTTTTATATTGTATTAAAAATATGTATTTTTGTTTAATTTTTATTAGATTAGTAGCTACAATAGTCGGCGTTGCACGGGTGCTATGAATTTAATTCTTTTACAAAACATTTTAATGTAATGTAATACATTGACACATAATATAATGAATAACAAAAGTGCTATGATATAAATAAAATCATGAATTTTATCATTATTGCTGTGATAATTAAAAAATATGACTAAGGCCCGTATTCTCACCTCACTTTTTCGTGAAAAAGTGCTTTTATCATTAATTGCAAAATAACTTTCTGCTTCTGTTTTTGATCAAATATAAATAGTTTTTCTATTTTTGATCATTTTTATTATATTTGGTATTATAAAGTTTAAATAAACTGTTATAAAGTGCTTAATAAATAATTTTAAGTAAACGTCAAAAGCACTTTTGGCAAAAATCACTTTTATAAATGAGGTGAGAATACGGGTCAGAGTATTTAAATGCTTTGGCTCGTATTCTCACCTCACTTTTTCGTGAAAAAGTGCTTTTATCATTAATTTCAAAATAACTTTTGCTTCTGTTTCTCACCAGATGTAAATAGTTTTTCTATTTTTTATTATATTTCGTATTATAAAATTTAATTAAACTATTAATAAATAATTTTAAGTAAACGTCAACAGTATTTTATAAATAATAAATACAAATATTCAAAATAAGAAATTATGATTTGTATATCACCATCTATCATATTCAACATTCTTTAATACACTACTCATATGATTATTATAGACGCAATGTTAATTGGAATAAATCATTCCTTTTCGAATTCGATTGTCCGCATCTGATAATGATGATGATGTGTTCCATTTGTCCGTCCTGCTGATGATTTTCACACGGCAGCAATAGTGAGCGATGCATCCCAGTTCTTAATATGACGTGGGATGCATCATGCATGATGCATCTAACCCAGAAAAAGGGGCGCACAGGGAGATTGTTTGAAAGCAAGCGTGAATAATTCGCTAATATTAGCTGGGCTTCCGGTGTTTCACCTTTTGCTAATTCATTCACATTTAGGGGCTCTTAGGGTTACGATATATATATATATATATATATATATATATATATATATATATATATATATATATATATATATATATATATATATATATATATATATATATATATATGTACCTATACTATATAGGCTGTTCATCAAGAAAAGCAATTGAAAACATTTTAGAATTTTTAATAATTTTTCGTGCCAAACCAGAATGAGTTTGAGAAAAAAGTTACTTAGCTATTATGTAGCTAATTTTTTTCTCTATTTTACTGAATTTTTCAGATTTTTTTGAGCAAATTTTGAAAAAAGTCTTATTTTGAAAAAATCTTAAGGGTATCCCTTATCAAATTTTCAAAAATTTAATTTTTAATTTTTTTTTACTAAACGATACATCGCAGAATAATGGTTTCTTCACTCAATTATCATACTCATTATTTCGCAATTTTCCATATCATGCTTATTTTCCTACACCTCATAGTTTTTGAGAAAAAAAATTAAAACCAAAAAATCAAAAAAAAATTCTAGCGCCCAAACGCCACATGCTAGCAAATTAAAACTAAAAGCAAATTATAGAACTTTTTATGCCCTATCGAAAGGTATTCTTAGTATTTCTTCGAATTTTACTCGAGAAAGTAGTATATCCCAATTTATCGAAATTACATGTTAAACGCCCATACGAACTTGACAAACGAACACCCGGTATATACCTATATTATATAGGCTGTTAATCAAGAAAAGCAATTGAAACACGTAAACGAAACGTATTAAAAACTAAAATATAAACTTTAATTTGTTTATAGTAATCTTCAGGCTTTCACAGCTGGTATATATTGAATTTTTAAAATCTTCTGGGCTGGTATGCCGTGATCGATCTGTCCTCGTTGCAAACATTTTGCCATACATCGTACATGGTATCCTCAGTGCTTGTTGTATATATCAGGTATATACCTGTACCCCTTGTACCTGTATCTATTTGAATAGATAAATCATCTAAAATTTAGTTACTTATCTAATTTGAATTAGATGAAACAGCTATTTTACTTTTTTCTAAGTACTTTACAATTTATTTGAAAACTGTTGTGTAAAAAATTTTTACAACTTGTTCTTTGCTAATAGTAAATTATTATTAAGTACAAATAAATATAGATATCAATTTTCAGGCTTTCACGGCCGGTATATCCATTGAATTTATAAAATTTTATGGGCTACCGTGGTCGATCTATCCTCGTTGCAAACGTTTCGCTATACATCGTAGACTGCATCCTGAGTACTTGGTGACTGAATGACCAAGCACTGAGAATGCCATCTACAATGTATGGCGAAACGTCTGCAACGAGGATAGATCGACCACGACATACCAGCCCAGAAAATTCTATAAATTCAATATAGATACCAATTAAATTAGTTCCAAACATAATTTCGTTAACATAGTAAAAAAATCTTTCAAAATTTATTTTATAAAATGAAACGGTTTTAAGTTCAAGTTCTGTATTAATATTTATTAATAATTGACGTTTTGACGAACTCAACATCCGTCTTCATCAAGAAAACTGATACAAATGACATTTACAGTAAATAAACAGAACATAGAAACAAGTTACTAGGTACCAAATAAATAACTAGATCATAAAAGAAAATTATAAATTTTTAATTAATGAAATTAAGTCACTGTGAAGGCAATGACTTAAATAAAATTTGGCTTCTATTAATTAAAAATTTTATGATCTAATTACTTATTTGTTACGTCTAGTAACTTGTTCCTATGTTCTGTTATTTACTGTAAATGTCATTTGTATGTTTTCGTGATGAAGAATTGAGTTTGTCGAAACGTCGATTTTTTTTAATAAATATTAATACAGAACTTAAGCCTAAAGCCATTTTATTTTATAATTGCGTTAGTTCTCCGCAGAACGATCTATATATCATATCACCCACTAAACTGTCAAAACTAGTACTAATTAAATTAAAATATAAAATAGATTTCAAAAACAATATCCATATAGAGAAGAGAGGATGGTTCATTACGAAACCTTATGTTTATTCCCACGGTAATGTAATTCTAGAATATCACAATATATATATATATATAAAATGGGGAGAAATATTATCAAAACATGCAAGGAATATATAAACTAATCTCGGATGTGACGGTCAATTGGACAGCACTCGTCAACCAGATGGTGTTATATGTATATGACAATAATAAGAGATAGGCTGCATCATACAGTATGACCGATATAATGCAAGTCGGGGACCGGATGATCACTCAGGTTTCGTTGAAATCATAAAATACTTCCGTTGCCAATCAGTGTTATTACAGAGCATATGTTGTTATTTTTATTCACTGATTTTACAAGGAGTTTGTTTACCAGTTTTATTCGAAAAAGGGATTAAATTTTGCTGTCAATTTGAGTTTTATTAGATCCATTGACTTAAATGGCAGTATGCTTGCATGATTTTTTTTATTATAGAGAAGACAAAAATCAAATCACAATATTTTTTTGACAAAAATTTTCAGTTTAAGTCTCATATCAAAACAATAAAATATAATAAAGTTTTATATTTCAAAAATAATTATATACTGAAAAATATTTAAATTAGATTGTAAAATTTTAAATAATTTAATTCGGAAGAATTAGTTTTATTATTTACATTCGAATTAGTTAAAATAAAATTGTTATTTCAAATAAAGTCCAAAACTAGATAAATAATAAAATATATGCAACAAATCAGATTACCGTTGAAATTCTGAAGTGATAACATTACAGAATTAATGTCTTTTTCTATCGAATAAATAATTTTATTTAGTATTAAAAAAAAACATCATGTAATGCTACAGAACTGTTCAGAATCCTACCATATATTAGATTAATATATAAAACATAAATGTCTACCGTTTAGATATTTCATCTAATACGATATGAAAGTTCAAAATCTTCTGTTGTTGTAGATAAGATAATTATAATATTAAAATAAATCATCTAATGTTTTTTTTTTCTTATAAAATTAGATAAAAGTTTGAAACGTGTTACATACTAGGTTCTGTATTCAAGTAAACCGATACGCATTCAATAAATTGTATATAGACCTTATTACCACGGGTTAAAAAGTCACACTTTTTTTTATTAAATACGTGTCGGCAAACCAAGCTAGTGTGTAGGGCCTTTAATGTTTGCAATTAACACAAAAGTTTGCATAGTTATTGCTATTATTGTTAATTTTTTATGTATTTTTGTTAGTTTTCAAAATACAAGCAGAGATGATTTTTGTTAAATTACAATACAATGATCAAATTGAAACAATATTGATATTATAGGCCCACCTCTTTTGTTTATGACAAACTTTGTCATAAATTTTTTACTTTTAAATAAAAAATTTCTTCTACCTTTTATCAAATATGAATAGTATTTCTATTTTTAATATATATTTTTATATCTAATATTATAAAATTCAAATAAACTAATTAAAATTACTTAATAAGTAATTTTAAGTAAACGTCAAAAGGATTTTGACTCTTAAAAGTGAGATGAGAATAAGGGCCATAGTATTTCATAAACATAATTTTGAAAAAATATACAATAAAAGAAAAATAAGCCACAAAAATATATTAAAAAATTATCAAATCATTTAATTTGCTTATTTAGTCAATATCCGTATTAGCCCGAATATAACGGGATATTTTTTGACTAATTATTTCCCGTTATAAAATTGACTCGCGCTAAATTTGAGGTTTAGGTAATGGAATGTAACAACTTTTGCATTTTATTTTCTTTGAATTCTTTTATGAAAAATGAATGAATCGCGTTAAATTCGGATTATATTTTTATTTCTAAATACACCAATACCTCGCTTTGCGTCGTTTCGTTTTGCGTTTTTTCGAAGTTGCGTCGCTGATGAATTAGTACTAATTTTCACTGTGCGTCGTTAGATTTTCGAAGTTGCGTTGTTTTGGGTTCGAGTCTTTAATTTTTTTTTTTAATTTTTTGAAATTTTCTTTTTTTTTCTAAAAGATGGCACGACTTTTGTTTCTAATTGCGCCATGCCATCATCAGACAGTGATTAATTTCTATTTTGTTTTTATAAATTAATTGAATATTTTATTTTGTTTTAATTGAATTTGTTTTTTTTTTGTTTTTTGTATGTATGTAATAAAATTTTATATTATTTTTGTTTTATAAATGTTTACTTTGTTCAATTTTCTTTTTAAAAAGTAGTATTTTTGTAACCTTGGAACCTATCTTCGATCTTTACATGGTTTGCTATAGAAAATCATAATTCACTTTGCGTCGTTTCAATTTGCGTCGTGTTTTTTTGGAACGTAACCACGACGCAAAGTGAGGTATTGGTGTATGTTTATGAAAAATTTCGGGCTCGCGTTATATTCGGGCAAATACAGTAATAGTTATTTATGTATTAAAGATGTTACAGTATCGAGGCTGATAAACTATTATGGACCAATCATGCATAAATAAATCAAATTTTTAATACAAAAAAAAACACATTAATTTTTTATTTTTTGAATAAAATTGAGAAAAGAAAAAACATTTCTTAGTTGCTCGCCGTAGAAGAAAAGAAGGTCGCCCAAGACGACAACGAACAACATTTAGCAGTGAACAAACAATGCGCTTAGAAGTAGAATATCACAGAAGCGAATATATTTCACGAGGGCGACGATTCGAACTTGCCGAAGCTCTGCATCTCACAGAAACTCAGATTAAAATCTGGTTTCAAAATCGTCGAGCCAAAGATAAACGAATTGAAAAGGCACAAATAGATCAGCATTATAGGTAATTTCATATTATGTGTGTATGACATTTACTACAAAAAAAAAGTACACAATCGCTAGAAATAATTTAATTACTTTTGAATGATTTAGTTATTTTCATATATCTGCTTCATTTAAATCTAATTATTTTTTTTTTATATAACTAAAACTAAATTTATAAAAATTGCTACAAAAATATTAATTTTATACCATTATAATGAAATTTTTTCCTTTATTTTTAATTCAATCATTTAATCTATAATATAAACGTATTATTTAATTGAAACAATTAATAAAAATCTACTATAATCAAATAATAATAGAAATATCTAATTAAATAAGTATATTTCATGTTAAAAAGCTATCAAAATTAATTTAGAAAATAAAAGAAATAGACAGGTGTTGATATTATCAGATACATAATTACGTCGTTAATTATAACATTTAACAACTATTGTCAGTTTTACACTAATCGATTTTATCTTCTGTTATGACTCTTTTTTTCAATATTCTTTCATAACATATTGTTGACTTTTGTTTTGAAGTAAAACTGGAAAAGCAGTTTCAAATTTACTGTTACTGTTAAATATTTTTTCCCGATTATGATAGGATTTTTTTTATTTCTTTTAACAAATTTATATTCAGAATTCTATTCTTTATTAAAACAACTAGTTCTTGGTGTGTTAACATATTATCATATATCAAAGACATTAAAAACATTCATACGCTAAGCGGGATTTGAACCCGGGCCAGAGTATACTTTTTGTTCTTTTTATTATTAATGTAATTATTTTTCTTGTAAATATATTAGACAATTTTTTTAATGTTTGGATATAGAATCATACATTTTTCAATTATGATTTAATAAATCTTCGACTTAGATTTAATGTGTTCACCGAGGAGCCAAACCCCTTCCTCAAATTTTGTACACAGATTGTACAAATTATATGTATGATTGTTCAAATTGTAGTAAATTTTTTGTTGATTTTACGGATTTTATACAATATTTCTATGATTCTGAGGATTTTACGTGATTTTAAAGAAATTTTAAATTGTTTTACCATAATTTTACAAATATTTTAAGGGATTTTTAACTAATATGTACCTACACCAGATTGTACAAGTGGTTTTACCCTCGGTGGTCACCATTCTTTTTATTTTAACACATTTTCATCTAAAACAAACTTTTGCTAATATCTACTTGATATATCCTCTTTATTTAATCTTGACAAAAAAGGTTTAATCTTCACAAATATATTTTAAAAAATCGTTAAGTATTATCAATAATATAAAGCTAAGTTTTTAGATCTTTGGCCCACTTTTATAATAAACAACAAAGCAGTAGGAATGAAAGGGCAAAAGTTATTTGTCTAGATAGGAATGTTTGGAGGTAACTAATTTCGGCATAGTGGAAACCTTTCGGGTACATGGTGTGATTATGTATGTACTAAAGTTGGCAAAAAAAAATGATTTTATGGGCAACAATAATAATTATGACAGTAGAATTTAAAATCGAAGCTTTTTATTCAGCTCGAAATCAACTTTAAAGAAAATGTGTATTATGAAAACGGGCTTTAATATTTCAATTTTAAATTTAGGAATCTAGCTGTGGCAGGAAGTATAATAAATAATTATCCAAACAATGGCTTCTGCGCACTTTGCATTTACAAAGATCCGATGGATGGTCCGTGCATACATGGAACGCCTTTACCATCTTTAATTAATTCACCAAATTCTTCTTTTGTTTTACCACGACCATCTACCAGCGAAAGTCAAAGCAGCGACACTTCGGAACCTTCATTTTCATAGTTTTAGTCTTAATTTGTTTATAGAATCAGATTTTGCAATAACATAGAGAAGCAGTCACTTTGAAGGTTCTGTTGAAAAGTTGGTTACAGGAAAAATTATTGAAACTTTTACTATTTTGACTCGGCTATAAATTTGATTAATTTCTAACATAATAAAAAATCTTTCAGAATGCATTATATTAAAATAAAACGGCTTTATTTTCTAGTTCTGTATTAATATTTATTAATAATCGACGTTTCGACGAAGTCAACGTACGTCTTCATCAAGAAAAAAGATACAAATGGCATGTTCTGTTTATTTACTGTAAATATAATTTGTATCTTTATCCTGATGAAGACGTACGTTGAGTTCGTCAAAACGTCAATTATCAATAAATACAGAACTAGATCCTAAAGCCGTTTTATTTTAGATTAATTTCTATTTATAGTACTTTTTGGTATTCTCTGCAAATTTTGTTTTTGCTCTTTTCCATTACCGAATAAATCAATTATTTTTGTTATATCTGATTTTTAATGAAAACAAAGTTAAATACATATTTTGAAAATAATTATATACCACAAAAAACAAACTTTTATTTAAAAGTAGTTGAAAATATAAATTTATAATTAATTACATTTTATTTAAGAATTTTCTTAAAATTCTTTAATATCACATTATTCGTTTAAAATATATTTTAATCTTAAACTATTCGCAGTCGGATTTCATCAACTAATTTTTGTGAATAAATTTTTAAACAAATATATATAAAGACTATTAATTTTTCACAAATCCTTTAAAGTGACCAAAAATCTTGTAATCTATCAAATTTTAAAATAGCAAAATAATAATCAGACAATAATATTAGTATATATATCTATGTAGTATTACACGTAAATAAAAAGCAATTATAAAATGTTCCTTGAAATGGAAAAAATATTTAAACTTTTGGAAAATTCTGTTTTTCTAATACTTTCCTTATCTGAATATATTTTTTTAATATTAATTTTTATTTTATTTATTTCTTAGTAGAAACCAATATACCAAAGTAATAAAAAAAATGAATTATGTCAATTTATTAGAAGATAGAAAGTAAATAGAATTTTCCAAAAGAAACAACAATATTGTACAATTTAATGTAAATTCTATTTCGCACGTTTGTTTCACTACATATAAAATAATTAATGCACTTTTTGTGATACAGAATAAGGGCTAAAAAGCATCAAAATAATGACCCTTATTCGTAGCTAGTCTTTGTAAGACAAATGTAAAAAAAAAAAAACTAAATGTATTTATTTAATTTAATTATATTATGTATTTCATTCGAAATAAAGATTAAGAAACAACAATACAATTCGTATGTTGTTTCAGAGTTGAACATGTTTATTGTATTATTTCTAAAAATGTTGTTCTCCTAATAGTATGATTACTACGTATAATACACAGTAATATCGTGCTAAACAATCATTTTGTTTGAAAAACGTTTGAATAGGTCGGGTAATCGTTCCTAATGATCGCTAAAGCGAGCAAAAGATGTCTAAAGATTAACTCAAAACAGATGTTTAAGTTCCCTTAAATGAAATATCATTCGAATTATACTCCTCACTTAACAGATTATGCTTTTTTAAATGGCTATAAAGATGAGTACAATTTGATAACGCCAATTAACATAAATATATTTTTATTTGTACAGTAAGTATAAATGACAAATGCAAAACACTTTTAAATTAAATCTCCTAATTGCATTGATATTTTAACTATTTTGTTTTCATAAATTCTATTCTAATAATAATGTTGTAACTTTTAAGAACCTTACAAATATAAGTATATTAATTTTTAATAATGAATTGTTACTGTTGAAAATCATAGCACACCTTACGTAACATTAATTATCAAATTGTTTGTTTAAAAATTTTATATTTATTCTATTGCTTTTTAACAAATTTATTATATAAAATTAATATTAAACAATAATTTTATTTAAAACATTAATTTATATTTCATAAATAAATTAATAACATAATTTTTTGTATCAACAATATATATTATTTGAATAAACTATTTGGTGCAATTTAATACTTAAAAAAGAAATTTTATTGTTTAAATTGTTGTGCATAATATTAATAATAGGTTAATATTAATAATAATAATAAATAGGCTGCTATGACTTTTGACAGATGTGTATTGTTAAAGAATTATTGTCATTATTATTTTTACATAACCTGCTTTAAATATTAATAGTGTTTAATAATAATTCTTTATTCCAGTCCAGTGAGTGAGTGTTATAGTGAGAGACAAATATTTCATCCTTCAATATGCAGAATCAGAAGTTAAAGGTCAGTAATTTTTATGCATTTTTTTGTATTAAACTAGAATTCAAACATACGCTATATCTGATAAATTCATTTTCGAACTATTTTTACATATCTAAATTAGATAATTCATAGCAATTTAGGAAATATTTATTTTTTACATATCATAATTTTACAAATTTTTTAGATTTTCAAATATAATTTGACTTATATTGCAAAGGAGCACAATATTTCTACTTTAAAAATTAAAAATCATTCTTCGAAAAATAATCACAATAATAACCAATCAAAATATCGTAAGATTATTTCAAGAAAATTGAAATATTTCGTATCCATCAGTTTATATTTCTATTCTTCAATAGATTCTTGAGTTATTCTTATTACGAACTTGATGAAAATTTTGCGTTGAGCCATAAATGACCAACAATAATGAAACCATTGATGCGTTAACAGTGGATGCATTCTTCATTTTGAATAAAAAATCAATATCTTTGTTATCCGTTACAAATAGAAAAATTTATTCAAGTCATAAATTTCCTTCGATTTCTTAAATATAAATAAATAAAACACATTTTTGTATTAATATATTTTTATTCAAATAAAATTCACAATTTACCTGCATGTATAAAAAATAAATTATTTTGTTTTCTGAAAATAACTGAAATACATTTTTAAAGCATTCATAAAATTATTTCTCACATATGGGTTGACACAAACTCTCCTCATTTGCATACAACACATTCAACAGTACACGTATACAATTTTCCATCCTGACATTCGACACGTATATAATACTTCTTATACATTTTATCAAGAAAAAATGTCGAAGACCAAATTAATGAAAAAAAAATCTGTTTGTCAGTTGATTCTTAATGATTTTTTTACAGTAATATCATAAAATTTAATTTTGTCTTCGATAATAATTAACAAATGAAACGAATTTCATATAAATTTTACAAGCTAAGTCGCATAACACATAAAAGCTGAACAAGTATTAAAGTTGTTTAATGTTCAAATTGAAAAATTGAAAAGAACAAATCATGCAGTGTACTCACCTTTTTTTTGGGAAGTTCCCCCAAAAAAATACGTTCAGGGTGAACAACCTCTCGACCGTGGCCAGGTCGATACGGTACCATAAAAATAAACAAACATAACATAATATTAGAAATATACTCATTATTGCTCAATAAAAAAACTAATTTTTCACCTATTTTTGGAAAAAAAATATTTCAACTATATTTTATTAAATCTAATCCTGAAATTAATTAAAAACGAAACCTATTATTAATTAATAAACTAAAAGAATCAAATTATAAGTGATTCAACTAAATATTAATTATAATATTCCTGATTTTTATTCGAGCAATAAGATATAATTTGAATTTAACTAAATTTTTCAAATTATGAGATATATTTTTATTAAATTTAAAATGAAATAAAAATCAAAAGAAAAATATTGGATTCTTTTCTTAAGGCCTGAAAAGAAAATTATGTAATACATCAGAACAAAATTATTTATGCACCTCGAAATATGGGTACTTAAATATTTTGAACCAAGTACAGGTAACCCTCCTACAACAAGGTATCCTACAACAAGGTATCCGACAACACGGTTTCGTTCTAACACGTTTCGCTTAAATGCACTAACGCTCCTATAACACGGTTTCGTTCTAACACGTTTCTG
Organism: Clivina fossor; assembly: GCA_963966155.1. Taxonomy (NCBI): domain Eukaryota; kingdom Metazoa; phylum Arthropoda; class Insecta; order Coleoptera; family Carabidae; genus Clivina; species Clivina fossor. The sequence goes on from OZ014560.1 coordinate 5,674,297, forward strand.
CTTACAACGCAGTTTTCAGGTTTTTATTTGTAGTAACGTGTATGTACATAAAATATATCCATTTAATAAACGCACCAAATATTTAAAATAAATAAAAGTTTGTTATTAAAGAAGTTTTTGTCAAACTACGACTTTTGGTTTTACTTTTACCTAAGAGGCAAACAGTAGTAAGTTCATAATCACCTGCATGTGCTAACATAATGTGTCTGTAACTGTCTCAATTTTAATCTGTACGACTATTTTCTTAAAAATAGCTCCTTATAATAATGTTAGTTAACTTACGCCGGCATACATAAAAAAAAAACTATATAATTTTTCGTTTTTCGCGTCTACTGTAAAAATGACAAAAATAGCTGTTTACCTCTCAGGTACATTTTTAATAAAATTGAAGTTATTTCTATGTATCTTTAAAAATATATGTACATTAGGGTGGTTCTTATTTTGACAAAGTCGGAAATTTGTTGCTCCCACCCGCCAAAATTAATAATTAATCATTATAGCTTTTTACTGTCAGAAATCATATTTTTCAAATTCACACCACTCCGTTAATAATCATCGGAATTGCATGAATTTTGGACTACTAAAAAGCATATTTCATTAGCTTTTTAGTGATTGTTTTGTAATATTTTTAAAGTAAATACAATAAAAGTTATATCCCAAAATGTCTAAAAAGGCGATTTCCCCATTTAAGCTAAATGCAAATTTTGAGCCTTCAACAGACACGGGTTAATATCATCTGACAGGTCTGGGAAGTGTATGGACATTTTTTTTTATTTATTTGGAGTAATTTTGGCGGGTGGGAGCAACAAATTTCCGACTTTGCCAAAATAAGGACCACCTAATGCACATACATATGCGTTTTAATTTTTGGAACCTAACTCCCTTTTTTCTATTGGCTCTGGGTCTCATATAACACGGTTTCACATAACACGCCGTTTTCTTGGAACCTATCTACCGTGTTATAGGAGGCTTACCTGTACTTGTCCGAAATCTACCTGAAAATAAGTTCTAGATACATTTGATATATGTTCAATAAAAATAAACCTGTCCAGATAAAAATCATTCATATATATATGTCTAGCTTTATTAAAAATCTACAATAGATCTAACACATTTTGTGACAGAATTAATTATATAATATATGCATATAAAATCCTAATTAAAGAAAAATATATATATTTATTAAGGAAATATAAATTAATCAAGTAAGCCTAGATAATTAAAAACAAAAAATTGCAATTGAGTCCTAACGTAACCCAATATTAATATTTTTCCAATTTTAATTCTATATAAATTCAAATATTGTGTTAGTAAGATACATCAATTACACAAAATACACCTACACAAATAAGACTTGAGATATTTCTTCACATTTAATTACATTTAATTTTTTAAAAAAATGTGTTCATTGTAGTTTAACCCTAGACACTAACTATATATATTAGATTATTAAATATAAATATAGATAATATAGGGCTAGTGACGCATCAAAAAGTCAGGAATCAATCGTTTTAAAATACTGTTTTTTTTTCTTCTTGAATTTGAATTTATGAAACGTCACAAGATGAAATTTGGGCCGCGAAAACCCTTACACTTTTCTGAAATTAGTTACATCAACTATACTCTTATTTCACTAACTTTTTTGTTACTAACTTTTTTGTTACTATAAAAAAAAATTATATATATATCATTGTGGTGTTTACCCTTTGATTTCGCGCAACAATAATTAAAATTAATTTATAATCTAACGTGTCGTTCGAAGTCAAAGGGTTAAACATCTAAATTGCTAAAAAAAATCATGATTCAAAAAAAAAACACAAAGCTTAATAAATAAAGTATACGAAAATTATATATACAGGGTGATTTATGACGTCGGGGAAAAACTAGACCGTATGATTCCTATGAGTAATCTAAATATTTGTTATTGTTTTTGTTTTATTTTTCCCTGATAAAATAAATAAGGCTAACGCGATTGATGTTACATGTAATAAACTTCTAACGGCTACAGTTCCGTTAGAAAGCATTTTCGGACATATGTTTATTTGAAGTTTTTTATTTAGATTACTCATAGGAATCATCCAGTGTAGTTTTTCCCCGACGTCATAAATCACCCTGTATATCAACTATATTATTATAAATGAAGTTCTAACCTAGATTTATAATGGGAGGGAGGATGTTTTTGTTTTTACGACAAATCACTACCAAATATTCCGTGTTTTTGTACAATATTTTTAGTTGTCAATTAATATATTAATAATATTCAGTTCTTAGATTGATTTGGTTCAGTCAAGTAGGGCACGTATGGTCACGTGATATTAGATTTTTTTCTCAAGGATAATTTATCATTTTTCAAATGAAGCGCCTCCCTGTTTTGTAGATATAAATAAATAGACCTATATCGTGTGCCTGCTTCTCCTATTTTTCTCTCGATATATATATACCTATGTATTAAAATTGATTCGGTTTTAAGTTTTTTTTGTTTTTGTTTTAAATTGAAAAACTTGATTGACCAACCAACCAATCGCGCGCCTGACTCTGTGCCTGCCTGCCTGCATTTTGACTTTAGTAGAATGTGGGTAGGAGAGAGATAGTACCTACAGGTTCAAAAGCAAAAACTGTTAGTTTCTTTCCACACACAGAAAAACACGCTAACCAAAATAAAAACCGTCTGGCAGTGTTTATTTGTTGATAAATTCACCGCCAGATACGGAACAAGGACTTGAAAATGATTCTTCTTCCTTTTCCTAATTGTTATATACATCGTGATCATTATAGCCTCGAATTTTGCTTTCTAAATTTCAAGTTATAGAGTATTGATAGTTAAATGGGAAAAGTATTCGAAATATTGTAATTTTCTGTGTAACTTTCTAAAGATATTCTAGAACTTACTACCAATTCCTAACATGGAATTTTAAATATATCAACAACCTGTTTTGGTATTTAATAGCATATAGGGTCATTAGTATTTTGGTTCAAAAACTATTACAATCTAACTAAATTTTTGTTTATTCATAACTTAGATATAAATATAAATCAGGCCTTAAATAAACTGCTGAAATTCCAATTATTTGAATTCTACTATATATACTTATTTAATACTTTTCCTATTTTACCTTTCTACTATATATCTCTCAAATAACTAAGTTAGCTATACTGAACGCGATTACGATTAACTATAGAATTATGTAAAAAAAATCTAAAACATTTCCTAAAAGATCTAATTTTTTCCTCTAAATAGGTATATATTTTTCAAGTCCTGTACCGCGAATAAATACAAGGTAACTTGAATTCGAATAAATTGAACTTACATGAGCGCGGTGTCTAGTAGCGTCGGCCGCCCATATTATTCTGGTTACCGTAGCCACCGCCGCCGCCACCACCGCCTCCAGTGCCGCCATAACCGCTGCCCCCACCACCACCGCCGCCTCCTTGCTGCCCGCCTAATTATAAACAAAACAAAAATCTTAATCCTATTTATACTAGCAATTCTAATAGATTTAATATCAGAAAGACCGACCTTCGCTCGTTTAATAGTTTAATAGTATAGAAAGGATATTATAATTGCATATTTGTTTGATTTGATCGCGAATTTCAATTCACTTAAATAATCTCTGTTCTTGTTAGTTTTGTATATTTGTGTGGATTAAATTTTATCTTGAAAATGGCTTTAACGATTTTGATGAAATGTAATGAATCTACGTTTTTCGATGTGGGAAAGTGATTTATTGTTAGCTAGATCTCCACTTTAGGAAAACTCATTTAAAATTTTGAAAAACTTACTTTGAAATTCGTTTTTAACACAATATTTTAACAACATTACTGTCATACAGTCCAATTTATTTTCATTACAATATGTTAAAATATATTTTTTTAAGTGTCATTTGTAAAACAAGTCAAGTGATATTTTTATGTGGTCATTTTTTCTACTTCTTTCAATATCAATAACAGATTAATATAAATGAATTTAATGTTGAAACCAAATCAAACAAATGATGTAAGAAAACATTAGACATATAAATGTTATGTGTCATTATATCCATTTTATATTATTAAATCAACAATTCTTAGTTGATATTTATTACTAGTATTTAAAATAGCAAAAAGCATAAATGTCGCATAATTACCATAAGGTGCAGATCTGCTGTTACCATGGAAATTATTTCGCATAACACCGCCGCCATAATTCTGTTGGTAGCCGCCTCCGAAACTATCGTTTCCACCACCCCAGCTTCCACCGTTGCCGCCGCCGCCGCTGCTGCTGCCACCGCCGCCGCCACTATTATTATAACCACCCTGATTGTTTCCGCCCCAATTACCTCCACCCCCTTGACAAGTGTTATCCCACGGATTGCCTGCGTTATTACCCCAGCCGCCACCACCACCACCGCCTCCATTGTAGCCACCGCCGCCCTGATTCATCGGTCCATTGTTCCAATCGTTGCTACCGCCCCCACGATTTCCACCCCAATTACCGCCACCCTGATTGTTCATATTACGATTACCACCTCGGCCGCCGCCGCCCCCACCGCTACCTCCACGGCCACCACCTCCACCGCCGCCGCCTCCACCACCGCCGCCGCTCGTACGTTCCATCTCCGATTTGCTTAAAGCTTTTTTAACGTCGATATGTTTACCGCGAAGTTGATGATTTCTCTGTACTGTAAGAATTTTAATTTTTTTTTAAATCTACGTGTCACAATATCTCGTTCTCTAATAAGTTTACAATAAAAGCTTTACGCAGTAACTTAAGCTACAAATTGGAAATATTTTTCAATATACACACAGTGATTCATTTGTAAGGAGTGTACCAAAGTTTTTCTTTTTTTATTTTCAAATTACAAATTGAACTGAAAAAACCAGATGTTTCTAAGATTACAGTTAAAAGAAAGAAAAATTATCATGAAAAACTAAACATACTGTACATTCTTAATTTTTTTTACAAAAATACAATTTACAATATTAACAGTAAGTGTCTTCGACGTTTTTGCCACATAGCTACTTAATTACAATAAATAATTACTTTTAAAGTTCTCTCGTATTCGGCCTGTAACTTTCGAACGAATAAACTTAAGTAAATTGAATTTTCACAGTTCAATTTGTAATTTAATAGTGGATCCATAACTAGAAAAATATACATTCGAAAGTACACTTATCCCCCGATTTACATGGCACTTGTTTTACGGTTTATAAATTAACGGATTTCAAAAAACTGGTAAAAAACGTATATTAGCATCAAGAAAACTCATGTCATGAAAGTGATATCAGGAAGAAAAGACTGATAGTTCATGAAAGTGATGACAGTAATTAAACTTATAATTAACTTATGGATATTTTTGTTTTTTTTTAGTTTTTGTTCCTAATGTAAAATGAATTAAATATGTACTTATATTACCTACATATATTAGTAATTTTATGAAGGAAGTATAATTTTAAGTTTTTCAAGATGTCTTACTTTTGTTTTACGTAAATAAATGACTGAAAATAATACACATTTTTGGTTTTATTTTCGTTTTACACGGTAATTTACTTAGTAAAATCCAAGATTTTTGTGCGGAACCTATCTTCAGTGTAAATCGAGAGATAGGTGTATTTCAAATTTGTAGCTCAAAAACCTGTCTTTCTTGTAAATTTATCATAGGACGAGATAGAATTATAATAATTTACTTACAGCATATTTTGTCAACGGGATCATAATCGTCAAATTCGACAAAGCCGAATCCTCTTTTCTTGCCTGTATCTTTATCGGTAACGACAGTACAAGACAAAATCGATCCGTATGATTTAAAATAATCGCGAAGATCCTCCTCTTCCATATCTTCTTTCAATCCACCTACAAATAATTTCTTCACTGTTGCGCCAGCATCAGGTCGTCCAATCTCTTGACGAGGAACTGCACGTTTCGGTTCCACGACTCTATATAATTACAATTAGTAAATGTCGTTGTCAGTAAACGGGGGGGTTGGGCAAAGTCTCACCTGCCATCGACCCTATGTGGGCGTGATGTTTGAGCATCATCTACCATATGAGCACGCGAATAAGTGATAAAGCCGAAACCACGAGAGCGTTTCGTTTTCGGATCTTTCATAACAACCACATCGACAATATCGCCCCATTGCTCGAAATGCTTTTTTAATGAATCATCTGTCGTTCGATAATCGAGACCACCGATGAAAAGTTTTCGAACGTGTTCCGGTTCATTTTTATGATCCTAAATATGCATTTGCATTAATTAATGGTAAAATAAATATTCATACGGGTTACAAACGAACATTTTAATCATACATAATTTATTTATCAAAGTAACGCGTTTTATTAATGGCTACCCGGCATTAAAGAATGACATGGCGTCCCTTTTCTCGAATGACGCTACACTAGAAATTTGAAACGCTGCATCTATCTAGAGTACTTACATTTTAATAATTACAAAAATACTAATCATATAAATAACATAATTTATAAAATCTTCAATAACACTGTTTTCCAATATTAGTTAATATCTACGTGTCATAATTGCAGCTTTTAAATTGAAAAAACACCATATACTTACATCATCAATTGCTGTGTCTCGCTTCATTTTTGAAAATTAACTAAAATTTGTTAAAAATGAACTTTTTATTTGTTTATTTAAATGTAAATGATGTAGCACAGCCGTCACACAAAAGTAATGACGGAAATGTACATGAAATGTACATCAAACACAGAAAACAGCGTAACAGCAGCGCACGCACTCAGCGCCACCCAACCGGATTTCACGTCATTAATCAGTTTTTGGCGGAAAATATAAAAAAAAACACTTATGAAATATTTAAACACTTTATTTAATATACAAAAATATTAAATATATAATAATTTTACGAATTTATGAGTTTTCAGTTTCCTTATATCTGAAATTAAAAACGAAATATATAGAAAACAATATAATTGGTGCATCTTGTATATTTAAATACTCACTTGCACTTAGTGCATGTATAAAATACAGTTTGCCCTTCATCAGCGGATCGTAATTGCAATGTAGCGTAAGACATTTTATCATTTCCACATTTTGGACAACGACGATCAACAACAGGACCTTCATCAGAACTATTTTTACTCTTTTTAGATTCTTCCGTATTTTTTGCATAAGATTCTTGTGAATTAAAATGTATTGTATATTTCACTTCCATATTTCCAAATACTAAAAAAAAAATACAGTACAAAATATATACAAAATTAATTACATAGAATTAATGTTTTGGTACCTCGAGGGTTATATTCTCGCGAACATGTATAGCAAACAACAAATCCTCTTGCTCGCAATAATGGCAAAATAGCTCCGCAATCAGAACAAAATCCAGGTACAGTTTGAAATTCATCTGTATTAGTGTCTGTCATTTTTAAAAATTAAACGATTTTGCCGATTGATGTAAACATGCACAAAATCTAACCTATAATATTTGCTATCACAGTTGTCGTTCGGTCATGCTCATAGTGGACATTGCGTACGTCATAAAATGATCCAAATCATTTTAATGTAAACAAAAAAGTATTTTGTAATCTTGTCATCTGTCAATGTCGTGTTTTATATATTTTTTAACAATAGTTTTATCATTATTTTATTTACTTACAATTAAGTTTTTAGATGTTTTTAATTTATATGTAGAATGACGTCTGATAAATGTCCACAATGCCAAAAAGAAATAAATGAATCTACAAATAGACTCATACAAGATACTTGTGGGCATAAAAAATGTCGCGTTTGTTTACTTCAAGATGAAAACGGCTGTAAAATATGTTATCAAAAGTCTTTAATAACCCTATCAAATAATCATAATTTAAATATTTCATCAACTACCAGTGTAATTAGGTATGATTTAAAATCTAAAAATTGTACTAATGAAAAAGTATTGATTCGTAAAACTACAATAACAGAATGTGACAATACTATTGAAGATAATCAAAATAGTAAAAAACTTCCAAATCATATTCTAATAATATCAGGTAATATTTGCATATATGCTTCTGAATTGATTTCTATGTATGTGTAAACAAATTCTAGATTCGCCAGTATCGTATAAATGTTCAATTTGTTTAAAATCATTTAGTACAACAGCAAGTGTTAAATATCATGCATATTGTACGGGAATTGAAAGGCCTTTAAAATGTGAAATTTGTCAAAAAGGATTTATTAGTCGTTCACATTTAGAAACTCATAAATTAAAACATTCCGGATTGAGGCCGTTTTCGTGTACAGTATGTCAGAAAAGTTTTATGCAGAAAAGTAAACTTAACAGACACATGAAATTGCATACAGGTTTTTAGTATTTTTTTTATATATATATATATATATATATATATATATATATATATATATAAATTACGTGAAACTAAGACTTTTGCGTATTATCTGATTTTTAAAATAAATATTTTATTAGGAGAAAAACCGTTTGTCTGCTCGGAATGTGGCAAAAAATTTTCAAATAAAGATGCTTTAAACGGGCATTATCGAACGCACAATGGTGACAAACCATTTTCCTGTAATCAGTGTGGAAATACTTTTAATAATAAATCAAATTTAACCAAACATTTAAGTACTCATATAAGTAATATATTTATACAATTAATTTATATTCTCATGACTTATAAATCTTTAAAAATTGTAGAAGAAAAATTATTTATGTGTGAAGAATGTGGAAAAAAATTTACTAATAAATGGGCACTAGTGGCACACGGAAAATATCATAATCAAAAAAGGTCACATGTTTGTCAAAAATGTGGGAAAGCGTTTACTAATTTAAAAGATCTAAAACGACATGGACTCATCCATTTAGGTAATTTATTTAATATATTTGATATTTTTTTCTAAGTTATGGACATTATTATTTTATTTTAGAAATAAAACCATATGGTTGCAAATTATGCAGCATGAAATTCTGTCGAAAAGATAACTTGGAACGCCATTTAAAAAATACGCATTCAATAAAAAATATCGATGAGATTAGAAAAGCATGTACAAAAATAACAGTTAATAAAACAGACAATACAACAACTAAAAAACAAGATAGTATAAACATAAAATCAACGATTTCATTTATACAACCATCCGTTCAAACGTCATTTACAGAAAAACCAAATGCGATCAACGTTATTAAAATGTCCAACGAATTGCCACCAACCACACAAATGTCTGTTCCTGTTCCTGTCATTAACGGTCCGATTAAATTAGCATTTAAAACAGACGCGTTTAAAAATAATTATAATATTTTAAAACGAGATCTGGAGACACCACCGCGTATACAAACGAAAAAATATGATATGGCCGAATCTCTAAATATTTGCCAAAAAATTTTACTTCCGATGAATGCACCTTCGTTAAAGCCGGAAACGATTATTGAGAAACCAGTTGCTCCGCCACCGGTAATAATGAGTGTAGGTAAAGTTAACGAAAAAGATTCGTTAGAAATTTGCAAAAAAATATTAACACCCAGCGAAACAACTCCTATACATTACGAAACATCATTTGAGCATAAGAAACATGCCGAAATCAAAAATATCAAGTTTAAATTACCCCCAACTTATACTAATAATGCTATTAAAATGTCCACTGATTTAAATTCGATGAATTCGACTTTTGATAAAGATGATACGACTGAAAAAGATTACATAGAATTGCAGACGGTTAGATCAAATTTTTCCGAAAATTTAAATTCGGAAATTAGTTATTATCAACAAAGTGTAATTGTAAATCCGCATTGCTCAGACGTTAGTAATATGCATTGGAGAAGACGAACTTCTCAAAATTTACAACCGAAACTAAATACGTTATAATATTGTATTTCATATATTTCTAGTCTTAATATTATTGTGATATGTATATAATTTTTTAAATAAATATTTTTAAATTTTTATTCAATATTTTATGTCAAAAACGGATCATTTAGCTTGATTAGATTCGATCCAGTTCCAGGTCATTTGATAAATACATAAACAACGCATCGTTTGATGCCCATATATATAAAATTAAAATAATTTTAAAAATGTCATCAAATGTTATAGTAGAATGTGGAGATTTTTTAGAATTTCAGGTAAATAATGCATTATATTATCCAACTAAATTTTTAAAATATTTTATTTAAACTTATTTCATACATTAAAACCAAAATAAATACATATAACCTAACTTTTGCAACATGATCTATATAAAAAGTATTTTTCTATTATATATTTAATATAAAATTAAATAATTTTATTTAATATATTTGTTATTAAACTTAAAACATTTGATATATACATTACCTATATTTCATTTAGTAAAATATTTTATTCCGGTTCATGTATGTATTTGTAGGATGCATTAAAGACAATGCGAACAGTAGATGATAAAATTGAAATTGCATTAAATGCCATACCAACAACCTCGTTTAGATCTCAAGTAGATGCCCGACAAACTTGCAAACAATTGCACGATGAATTAAAAACCGGGCAATCGAAACGAGAAAATTTTATAAAAAGATGTATTACCATAACAGCTAATAAAGTACAAACATTAAGAGAACAGCGAGAACAAAATAGTGATGATATTTCATTATTAAAAAAACTAAGAGCTGAGCAAACGAAGGTTTGAAAATTGATATAATTTTGCAATACTATTCCTAAAAATAAGATACGTATTATAGGTCCGTTTATTACAAGTTGAATTAAGTGTAGAAGAAGTCGTTAAACAGCGAACGTCTAAAGTTTTTAATGAACGTTGTAGAAGTTTTTATCATGCAAATGAAGACCAATGACGTCAAAGTGATTCGATCCAATCCGATCAATCTGAGACTGTTTTAGGGTTTCATATGTGCTCTAGTATATTGTAGAAAATAAAACGCTCGTTTGTTATTAGTGATATATATTTTTTTTTTCAATTTTATGTATCCTAATAACTTGTCAATAATTTTTCAAATTTTTATACAATGTACATAGTATTTGGGAATTAGTCATCTGTGCAAATTTAATCATTGTTACATTTATAAGTAATAAAAAATTACAATCATGTTATTTATTATTTTATTTCGATAAATCTAATTTGGCCAACACACTCGACTAGGAATTATTTTACCAAACAATAAATGAATAAAATTCTTTTTAATTTCTTTAATTCTACTACTACTGTGGTAGCCAATAAAAATAATTTTCGCACAATCGTGTTGTTATACGTATTTACAATCATTATTAACAGATCGCGTAAATTGAATTTACTACATTTCTAAAAGTTTCCATAGCTATCGGCAAAAATCACAGTACTGTTACAAAAAAACAAACACTGTTTTTTTCATATCCTTTTAGATTTCACAGTTCGGAACAGTCTCTAAGCCTCTTCTTTCGGAGTTATTTTCTGACATGATTCACAATAAAATTATTTAAAAATTATTTTTTTAATAAATGTTACACAAATTTGCTTTTCGTTCTATCACTTTTAAAACGAAGCAGTTGTTTATTTAGTTTATTGTGAAAAATTTGATTTGATACGATATTAATTTATTGTGATTTTTTACTAACATTTGCAAAAATAAATATAATTACCCATTCTATTATTACATTTCTAAATTGATTGTGCGAAAAATAATATACGATACACGGTTTGTTAAGTGCTAATAACAAAATCTCAAATCTCACGATTTTATCTCCCTTATCCAAATCTTTCTTCGATTTTGTTAAAGTATACTTACCAACCTTATACCGTAATATACTATATACAAAATTTTGTACTGTTATATATATATAAAATTCAGTTATATCATTAAATACAGATTTAGTTATATAGTTATATTTTATGACAAGAATATTTTATGTACAGATACAGAACAATAATTGTGCTACATTTAGAATTTAATATTACCTATTCTAGAACAAAATAATATCAAGAATTTACTTATTTGATTTTTCTTCTTCCTCTCTAACCCGTTTATGCCATTCAATATTGGCTTTTTGAACAGAGTCGCCGCGTTCAACAGCTTTTTTACCACTGAAAATCATTATCACACAACCGACAGCTGTCAGTGCCATCATTATGTTGGCCAGACGAATACGGGTTCGATTACGGGCCCTCTCCATTGTTTCTTGACTATAGTGTAGACAAATGATGAGAAATATTGGTTGATTATACTGATATTATATTACTTACGAAACAAATGCAGGGACCTCTTCCACAGATTTATATTTCTTAGTCCAAACAAGCATGCGTTTTTCTAAATTGTCGGGACGATGTGTTCTTTTACTCAAAATATCGCCTGCAGCTGCTTCTTCGGCGGCTTTCACAGGTTTATCATAGCGAATTGCATTTTTCGAAAAGTTACGAAACGAAGTTAAACAACGTGTTGTTGCATTTCGTAGAATACCCGACATTATTCTGATAAAATATATATTTTTATATTATGAACACTATCAAAATTGATCAAAAGTTACGCAACTGTCATTTATTATTTATAATAACAGCAATATGATTATCATATTTTTTAATCAATATTTATTGAATTTATTTAATATGTTACGTTTTGGTATATTTTGACTGATAAAATGAGTGTAAACACTAGGCACTCACCTCCTTATAAGCGAAAGTTGCCTATTTAACCTAACCTCACCCTTGCAATATTTCTGACAATTGTGACCTCAAGTTTTCATCTTGATCGTGACGTGTATAACGTCACGTTATCAACAACAAAAACGTGATTTTAGTCTTGTATACCTATCCGGTTTCATTTAATTGTTACAATTATTGTATAAAAACAATACCTCATGCCTCAAACTTTACCGCCTCCAGTGATCGAATTCGGATTGAAAACGCATGTGCCCTTGAATATACCGAGTATTATTGGGTACAGAGTAATAAAACAAGTAATAAGAGAATTAAAAATTATATTTATTAACAGGAAAATAGTTACACAAAATTAAATTACTGGTTTTATCATTCCTAATATATATATACATATTTTATCAATTTCATAGACACAGTTATAACGCAATCAATTTCTGTTTTGGTTTTATTAGAACAGGTTTCGACAAATTGGACATGTGGACTTGTTGCTTGTACTGAACCATTTGTACTGAAATAGATCAATATGTTTTTATTAACCCTTATTTTCTATTTAAATTAAAAAAGAAAAGAAAATGGTGCTTACGAGACAAGGTGAATGGAACTTTTTTCGACAGGTTTGGCATGACAATTTTGGCAATTGATATGTCGCATTATGTAGAACAGAGAAGCATATATAACATTCTTCGACACCGTCGAATTTCTTGTCTAAGTTGCTCTTCCATAACGATAAACCGTCCCATATTCTACCGTTCTAAAAGTAAATGACCAAATCAATATATATATTTATATATTTATATAAGAAAAAAAGATTTGTTCTTTTACTTGATGTGTTAAAAATACAGTCAGCTGCATAACCCAGCTACGCCATTGAGCTGTTCCGCCGATTTGTTTACTGCATTCAACATGAACAGCTCCTAGAGGATGATTAACTGGAAGTGTAATTACTAATTCCATACGAGCTTCATCTACCGTGTATGTAGCGGCTACTTCACGGGCAGATGGATGTACCGATACCTAAAATATTAACAATTTTATGTGCAAATTTGTCATATACATTTTCTATAGCTTATTTTCTGAGAATGTATCGTTAAAACTTTCAAGTATTAAAATGAAAACATTCATACACACAAACAACTTTTGCTTCATCCACATTCATGCCTTCTCATACATGTTCTTTTATTCTTACCACTTGGAAACATTCGCTGATGCAAAACACTCTTATACCTACCCATCTACTCATCAGACGTATATCTTCGCTCAAAATGGCCGAACCATCTTAACTGATCCAGAACCAATTTTTGCAACAATATTTTTACCAATTTTACAACTCTTCATACACCAATTTATTTTGCATCTGATCTCTTCTATTTACACCACCATACCTCATGCAAAAATCTCATTTTTATCTCATACATGATCTTTAAAATGTAGAAATATTAAATGATAAAAATTAGTTACCCGCATATTATCACCAGCAGCTCGCCTTCTTTCGGCAACATCCCGTAATTCATGAGCGCATAGAACGGGACTAACGTGAGTCGCAGTCACCTGATCGGCAATGTGGGCAGCGCGTGGCTCAGCTTCAGCCCACCACTGACGCACTAAAGCTGGTAAATGCATCAATGTACGTGCATAAATCCAACATACTTCATGTTCGAGTCGTTCGCTTGTTGGTGGAGCTGAAATATTCATTCAATATACACACAAAAATATTGTTCATTCTAGGATATACCTGTGTATAATCTTACCTGATAGTTCGAATATTGGTTCGTTCGTAAATAACTCCATAACACTGTTCTTTTTACCATCGGTACAATGTAGAACTTCTGTTGGCATTAAACGAAATACATTGTTTAGTAAGTTCTTTAAATATTCGCCCGATCTGAAAAATAAGATATTTGTAGTATTTCTTTTTTGAATGATTCGTTTTAGAATCGTACCGTAACCAATCGGAATACTGATAACGAAGTTCTGTAGAAGCGTGCTCGCAGAATGATAATAGAATATCCCATAACAAAAGATAACCGAGTGTAAATGTATATGAATCAGTAAATGGTTCCACCCGGCAACTATCCTCTCCAATTCTTAAAGAAGTAGCGAAATATTTTAGTTCAAATTGATAACTTACTTTTGTTTTAGTTAACCGTTTGTATGCCACGGGTCTTTGCTGTTTCCCTGCTTATTCCCTATCTAAAAATCTATTCTACATTATTTAGTTCATTATATTATTATAGTAATCGTTGTTTATAAGAATAAAAAGGTGTACATCTACCTAGATCGCTGGCACCTTTCGTGCGAAACCAGAAGAAACGCAAAATTGCTGCTTGGCACTCAAACGGTTAAAGTAAATATATATATAATACTAACTTGAAATCGGAAAGCATCATTTGAACAACATCTTGAACGGTGGTGAGTACATGTCCGAGTTGCGAGCACATTAAACCATAGGCACGTGGTTCATTATCGTCCACAGATCTATCGTCCATTTCGACAAGTAATCGCACAGATTGTTTCAAACCACGATAACCCCAAAGTTGGAGGACTGGTTTTGGGGCGCGTAAAAGATTACCGCATACTTGAACCACTTTCTGCCATTTCGGTAATCGTATTTCATTCGATTGAATTAAATAGCTTTCTTCGAAATGTAATAAAACATCGCCGATAATTTCTAAAGCTGGCAATACCACTAAACAGTTGTCTTTCATTTCCAGTTCGCTTTCTGAAAAATCCAAAAATATTAATTTACATGCCTCATACAAATTTAAATTATTATTATTACCAGCAATATGTATCCAAGTAGTAATTAAAGAAATATGAACATCTTTAGCAAATAAATCGCTATATTCGATAACAATATTAGAACAAGATTGATTTAGTTGTGCAACTAGATCATTATTTTTAATAAATTTATGGAATGCAATGTATAATTTGTAAACAGATGAAATAAATTCTATAACGTGAAGTTTTCGATAGTTTAATTTGCTTTTTTCTACACTATTTGCCCATGATGTTAACGATATCAATATAAAGTCCCAATGTTGCGATGATAATTGTAAAGGTTTATAATCAATTATCGATTTTAATAATCGAATTAATTCAACTACTAATTGTATATCTTCCCACGACGATGTTGAAATATCCCTAAATAAAAATAAAATTTCGTTTTACTATGCATTTGTAAAATAATCGATATTTGTTAAACTTACTTGTTATAAAGTAGGGCAATTACATTTTTTTCTCGAATATTCATAGCTAAACTTAACGATTCGGCTATTTGTATTTCAATATCATTGCAGTGTATTAAAGCACGATTTACAATCATCTTTTCGATTTTTGTTTTTGTTTCTTTAACATGATCGTATGTCAAATGTTTCGAAAATAATTGAGTTAATTGTACACAGGATAAATTCGATGAATCATTATGACATTTTATTAATTTTTCATATATATTAGGTAATTTACTACTATCATCTAGTAAATCATCATATAATATATAAACAGTTTCCGAACAAGTATTTTCTATGCTTTTTATTATAGTTTCTAACATATCTTTTGAAATTATGTTTATTAAGAAATTGTTGTATTCGTTTTTCATTTTTTCGAAAGTTTTGGATGTCAGGCAATAGAACTTTGTCTAAAAAAATTAATAAAATTGAATATATGTATACAGAATAAACCGTGAAAAGTTAGAATTAAAAAATTGAAATTTTCTTTTAAAAAATTATGTGCTAAAATATAAAAAAAGATAAATTTTTGTTTTAAGGCCATTTCAAGGCACCGTTCAGACAGGTGGTGAGAATCCAAAAATGAATAATTTTACATTCGATTTATTCGTTTAATACTACATATTTATTGTAACTAATTATTAGAAAAATTAGCTAATTTATGTACAATTAATAATTTAATAACGATTTTTATATATTTACACAATTAACATATAAGAAAATTAATCAAATATTTAATTGTCAATATTTTCATTGTTTATTATTATTTTGATTTCCAAAAAATATATGTGTTGTTAATTGTAATAAAGATTAATCATATTTTTTTCAAATAAATTGTATGTGTGAAATAAAAAAAAAACAATTTTCATCATTTTCCTTGAAAAATGCAATTTTCTCTTATTTCACACATACAATTTATTTGAAAAAAATTATGATTAATCTTTATTACAATTAACAACATATATATTTTTTGGAAATCAAAATAATAATAATAAACAATGAAAATATTGACAATTAAATATTTGATTAATTTTTTTTTATATGTTAATTCTGTAAATATATAAAAATTGTTATTATATTAATTGTACATAAATTAGCTAATTTTTCTAAAAATTAGTTACAATAAATATGTAGTATTAAACGAATAAATCGAATGTAAAACTATTCTTTTTGGATTCCCACCACCTGTTTGAATATAGCCTTTTGTTTGCCTTGAAATGCACTTAATAGTTCTACTTTTTAAAATAATAATATTAGTCTATTTGAAATAGACATTAAAAATGAGTGACCTTGTATATATTAATATACTAAGTGAAAAAAATAATATAAAACTTACAGTTTTGTAGTTATCAGTAAATATTCTTCCCGACGCATAGACATGAATCGAAGAAATAACAAGATTATTAATATCATCAGTAGTTTCTTCTAAAATAGCTTTCTTTAGATAATCATTCGTAGATAGATCTTCATCTTCATCATCCTCATCTTCACTACTTACTTTAAATAAATCACAAATCACATTCATAACAAACTGATACCATAAAAAGTATTTCAAAGTTTTCATATCATCGAAAATATCATCAGGTACCGGACAATAATTCTCAGCCCAACTCATATCACCTCGGATAATTTTCGCACTATAACAAACGCTAGTTAATTGCTCTCGTATTGGTCGCAATACAGCTGGTAGATTTAAAATCATTTTAATCACTTGATTTAAATAATTCTTATTGTCATTTTGCAAGATACACTTGATTAAATCGACTACAACTAGTGTTAAACGGTGGTCGGTTGAGTTATTATTTGACATAAATTCGTTTTCCATAACTTTTGTGAATTTCCACAAAATATTATCGAATTCCGTTGTTAAATTAGCACTTAACAGCATGATTAAGACATCTTGCCACGATGTACTAACCTCCCATAATGTATCTTTCGATATAGTTTCAAAATCGTAGTTTCTATTGCAACTTAAAGAAAACAATGCGAGTATTAGTTGATCGCCGTATGTTAAAAGAGTTTGTTCGTTATACAGAGTGGCTGATAATTGTGCGGCAAAACTTGCACAAATATCAATTGTGAATGGATATTCGGATGGTGCCAAAAGGCAGCCACAAAATATCAACATTACTTCTTGGCAAGCTTCCTTGCTTATGTATAAATCTAGAAGAGATAACTAAAATGAAATCATATATATTTTTTTATTTTTTGGAGATTTTATCCTTGATAAAAATTATTTACTTCCAAATTTTTACTAACGTTAAAACAATATATTACGATATAAAAAAGGTTTGAAAAAGCACTTAACAATCATGAATTTTATTCTGTTGTTCGCACAATCGATTTAGAAATATAATAATAGAATAAATACTTGTATTTAATTCGTTTTTGCCAATGTCAATAAAAAATCATAATATCGTAAAGTCGCATGTTGTTGCTATGAATATGTAAATTTTCACAATGAAATAAACAACTATTTCGTTTTACAGTGACAGAACGAAAAACAAATATGTGATACTTATTAGAAAATTATTTTTTTAAATAATTATATTATGGATTGTGAGTCAGAAAACAATTCTTAAATAAATAAAAAATCGGTTGTAATTCGTCAATACTTATGAAATCTAAGTGAAGATATATAAAATAAAAACATAGTGGCCCGTATTCTCATCTCATTTATAAAAGTGATTTTTACTAAAAGTACATTTGACGTTTACTAAAAATTGTGCGAAAAATATTTATCATATACACAGTCGTAACAAAATTTAATTTTTTATTTATAATTACCTCCGGATTCCTTTTGACTGAAAGCCTGTTTTAAAAGTAGAGATTTATCCGGTGATATTTCGTCTTTTAACATATCTGTTGCAATACTGACAAGCATTTTAGTAACATGTGTTGTTGTAAGCCATTTTTGAATTGTTGAATCATTACAATATGGATGAGAAAGTGATTTTGCAACACACCAACAGAAACAATCTTTATTTGAAAGCTGAAAAATTCAATTTCAATATTTGTAAATTTTATAATAAACTTGAAAATTTCTAACTTACTTTAACAAGCGAATTTAAAACATCCGATTTTTCTTCATCATTTAAATAATTAAATAAAATGAAAACTAAATCAACAACCGATTCAAAACACGTTGATTGAACGCAAAGAAAATTCATAAAAACATTTTCATGTAACAGAGTGAGTTTATGAATCTTGTCACTAGTTTCATTTAGATGATCATTCAAGTATCGGAATAATTTTTCATTTTCGAAATTTTGTATCAACAAACATAACGACGAAATCAGTTCGTTTCGTCGATTATCTCTTATAAATTTCAAATAAAAACAACAAATTTTATAAACCAAAGTATTTAATTCGGTAATATAGGTATTGTTCGAATTAGTCAGTTCGGTATTATGTCCAGAGATATCATCCGAATCGGGTTTCTTTTCGTCTGACGTAAATTGTACTTTGTGTTTCTTTTGCTTCGAAACATTCGATTTTTTCAAACATAATAATAATTCAATGTGTTTGTTAACAATTGATAGAGATTTAGTTTGATCATTTACAGTTAAACTGTCTTCAATGATCTGTTCAAGTTGATTCCAAAATATTTCGATTAATTGATTATAATTTGCAAATTCGGGAATCGAACGATTTTTGCCCCAATATTGTAACAAAGATGATATCTCACTGTACAAAGTTTTTGTGCTGATAGTTTCTTCAATAAATGACCATTTTATAGTTGGCAATAAATGCGATGTTATCAATGTTTCGCAGAGTGTTCGATCGGAAATTTGTTTCATTGAAATATAACGGAAGCATTCGATAAATGCTGTAGCAATTGCGCCGAATTCTAGTCGACTCTGCAGTACTGTACGTTTTTTCATTCTATAAAAGAAATATTAATTTCTAAATAAAGAACTTAAATGATTGGTTAGTAATAATAATATTACCCTATTAGGATGTTTTCAAAGAAATTTCCATATAAAGATATAGTGTCTAGAGTTGATGGAAAATGTGATATTAAAGGTAATAAATTTGGGTAAATTATAACGGCACTGCCTTGACCAGCCTCTTTTAAAACTTTCCATAATTTCGGCAAAACTAATTTTTCAACACTTACGTATTTCCACCATTCCTTAAATATTAATACGAAATATAATATGAAAAGTTAGTTTGATGTTGTTTTTTAAGATTATTAACTTAAAAATATTTAATTAGAAAAAAACATACTTCAATGTTCGAAAAAATAAATAGTGCAGCTTCCCATGTTGGATTAATAACACTCGGTTCGGATTCATCTAGATTGCAAAATACCGCATTTGTAACATGTTGCACCTCGTTTTTCAATAAAAACGAAGCATTTTGAAACAATGCTGCAATACAAGCAAACCATGCGGCACGTATTAATGGTATTTTTGTTTTTGACAATTTCCAAAATTTTGCATTGGAAACAATACGTAAATTCAATTCTTCGGCTGTTTGTAATTGTTCCGATGATAATTTATTTAAGTACAAAGTGTAACCTTGTAAACTGGCAATTAATAAACGTTCGTATTTCGCTTCGGCATCTTCGGGTGTTGTCGTTCTTAAAATTTCATTTTTCAATTAGTTCAGTGTTTTTTTTTTCCTTTAAAATTTTGACTTACTTGGGGTTGCTTAATGTTTGCGGATTTTGTACTGTTATATTATCACAGATATAGGATAGAATTTCTTCTTGACAAAAAACAATCGCTTCTTGCAGTTTGTTGCTTGGAAATGCATCCTAATAAATATATTATTTTTATTTATGGAAAATAATAATTCAAATATTATTAAAATATAGTGATAATACTATTAAATTATAAATAATGTAAAACATCTATCAATCGAATTCTTATTAGAATTATTTTCGAAATATTTATTTAATTAGTTTTTCAAAGTTTCAATTAAAATTATATTTAAAAATGCAATTATAATATCTCATTTAATAACTGAAGATAATTATTTAAATTGAATTCTTATAGATACTATGATGAAATATTATGAAATTATATTTGTTTATTTTTTGTTAGTTTCGGAATTTTGAAAAAATACAAATGTCTGTTTTACAATTCTGGTAAAAGATCTATTATATCTATTATAACCTTTGATCTATTATATAATATAATGTTAACATAATATAATAACGATAATTATGAAATATTTTTATTATCTATTATGTATATATATATATATATATATATAGTTTTACAAAACTCCATAATGTATAAGCATTACGTAGTAAGGTCTTACATATTGCTTTTTCTAAATTGAACTGTTGAAATTTCGTTATATTTAATTGTGGAAAGAGTATATTTTAATTTATAAAATATGAGAATTGTAACAGTAAAAGTTATAAAACATTATCAAGTTTGTCTTGTAAAACGTATATTTCCTTAATTATTGATAATTGTATATCGTAATGAAAAAATTGATACGAATGAAAAATTGGACTTACTTGAAAGGCTTGCGTAGCAGCTGTGGCTGCCGGTGCATAAGTATCATATTGAGAGGTAAACCATGGTCCAGCCAATTGTTTCAAATACGGCGCTAAATCACGTCGTACTTTCAATACAACGGCACGATGTGCACAATGCGTCGCTTCACGCACTCGATGTTCCGTATCGACAGCCAAAGCTCCGTACAAACGCGGCCAAAAAGCTAGAACAGCTTTTACGGCTTCCGGTTGACTCGAACGCACCAATTCAGTGAATTCTTGTAACGCCTAATATATCCCCCCCCCCACCAATTATTATATTACATAGAAAATAATGATCAATTGGTTACCTTTAGTTTTGTAGTGGCATCTTTTTTATTCATTTTCTTGAGAACTAATTGAAAATTTGTATCCAAACTTAGTTCGGCTTCATCGGTAGACGTTGAGCTAAATGGAAGCCCGGGCAAAACAGGTAAATTAGTATCTTTAACGGAAGAAAAACCGACGAATGGATTTATTGATGTGCCTAATAATTCTGCACTACGTCCACTACTTGATGGCTATAAAAATTATTGAAAAATTTACGTGAAATATGTTCGTAAAATTTGGTTATGTAAAATCATATTTTACCCGTGCATTATTTTTTGTACGTTGAGCTTGTTTATGTTTACCACCCATTTTATTAATCAAAATAGAATTTTTGTACGTGTAATATTAGATTTATTTAAGTTCTAAATTTTTATATGTGTCAATTTTATGCTTTATGAAAATAACAATTGATAATATAATTCACATTAAATTTTGACGTTTGCAGTTACTAATTTGTTGCCAACCAATCTGTTCATGTTCATACAAAAATGTCCCTAGACTTTTGACAACTAATTTTTCATTGTTGTTTACATATATTTTATGAAATAATATGAATATATAGTTTTATAAATCAAACTTAAAAATCATATAGACTGATACGAATAACAATGTTTGTGCGGTAATATAAATAAGATATTTAATTCATTCTTAATACAATACTTCCTATCTGAAATATTTTTTACAGATTCAAAAAATAAATTATTTTCAACAATGGCTGTAATGCATAGAGCTTTATTTACATGGTTTATATTCCTTGTTTTTCTGGTATTGTTATGTTTAAGACTAGAATCTCGAACACATTGGAATTGGTTTATAATATTCCTTCCGATGTGGGTGTATGATTCCATATTACTTATTTATGTACTTTTTCATTTAATTTCACATTGTAAACATGGTGTTGAAATACGAAGTTCTCTTCATAAACATGTATTATATGTGTGTGCAATTGTTTTGAAAATGGCAGCGCAAATTGTCATTTGTTTAAAATTAGAATATCAATCACTGAATATTTCCATTTATCATATGCTTATACCTGTATGGTTATTACTACCTGTTATAGTTACGGATGTATTTGTAATGTTATTTAAGTATAGTAATTATTAAATATATATTTTTAAATATTTTGTTATTTTATTTCAATCACGTATTTATTGGTTATATTTTACATCATATGCTTTTATATTAGGGTTATATAAATAATTTGTTCTTTAAATTATGGTTCTATTAAAGGGTTGGAAATATGCTGCTTTTATTGGAACTATCGTCGGTGGAATTGGATTAACAATATATCCTATTGTTGTACAACCAATGATAAATTCTGGATATTATAGTGAGTATAACCTCAAAATCTAAAGTTTCTTGTTTATAATTAAAACATTTTAAGTTATATCAATTATAAATTGGTTTGACGTATATAATATTAATGTTGTTTATGCGAGTATAAGTTGAATTTAAATTATGTAAACTAATATATATTTAAACCTAACCTTAATTTTTATAGAAGACATTCAAAGAGAAACCAGAAAAAATGTAAAACAAGAAGAAATACAACCTGGAAGTATGTTAATTAGTGAATTAATAATGCACAATAATTTCATTTAATAAAATTGATTTCAGATATGAAAGTGTGGAGTGATCCGTTTGATAGGAAAAAATGAAATAGTCATTAGTTATAGAAATGTTTTATATTTTTATTTTACATATAGATAAATAATGTATATAACTAATATTAATTAAAAGAATTATCTTCAATGAAATCAATATTTGTTAAAAAAAAATATCACGTAGAGCTTAAATTTACTTTTAGGTACAATCAATTTAACAAAATTAGGAGGAAAACTATATAATAGTATGTATGTATACAAACTTTTTAAATTATTTACATTTGTTTTTTGTATGTTACAAAATAAAACAGTATTTATTCGTCATCGTCACAGACGTCCAGGAAAACGTCGAAAGCCTCTCGATTGCAGTTCCCATCAGCATTAAATACGTATTTATGAAATGTTCCATCCAAACATATAGCTGGAGAGAAAGAGAGAATCCACTCAGAAAACATATTTTTAATGCTTTTGAATTTTAGTAACTTACCTATAACTGATCTATTTGATCCGAAAGCACAAATACAAGCACATTCGGGTGGAACAGTAAATGTTGCTAGAGCCCATTGTGAATCACCATAGTTACCTAGAATTCCCATTTTAGAAAAACTGTAAACAAAAGAATTCAACAAAGTAAAAAATCCTTTCAGAACTCATTATATAAAAAAGCTGTAGGATTAAGTTCTGTTTATTTTAATTATAATATTACTTTTCGGTTTACTACGCGTAAAATAAATTTGATAAATAAATAAACAAACGTAAATTAGAAACAAATAACTAAGTAACAAATATATTATAAATAATTATTGAAGATTTACGCGAAGTAAATCGAAATGTCGTGTTATAATTAAAATAAACAGAACTTAATCCTAAAGCTTTTTTAATTTTTTTAAAAAGAATTCAATTTTAAATTAATTAAGCCCGGTTGTACAAAGCATTGTTAACTTAGTTAATTTACGAAGCGTTTAGAAATGCTTTGTGCAATCGGGCCTTAGTATTTCATTTTTTTTTTTCAATTTATGAACAAATAATCTTTTCATGGTAAATATTGATGTGATTTTGTTAGTAAAAAAAGAACTTTTCTTATTGAAACTATATTTGATTTAAAAACTTACGTTGACCGCCTATTTAAATGTGTGTCCTTTAATGCAAAAGTGTGTATTGTTCCTTTATCACTTGAACAGCATAAAAACTCTGAATCTCTACTGAAATTTATGCTATAAACAAGTAAAATATTAGATAAAATTTTAAATTGATATAAATAATAATTACCAGTAGAGAGTGGCCGTATCTGAACCTCTTCGTAATTCTACGAACAATGTTTTTTTGATTGAATCCCATACACGAATCAAAGTACCTTTATTTGATGCGGTAGCAACTAAAGTACCTTGTTGATTTAGTGCTAAACAAGCAAGTTCGCCTTGATGAGCGTTTATTGAAACTGGTGCACTTGAAATGCCCATTTCTGTATTTGATAAATCCTAGAAGAAATAATATTAATGAAAACTAAACTTTTAGTTGAATCAAATTCGATTTAAGTACTTACAACAAGTTGAATGCTGCCCAATTTATGACCTGGAAAAACCAGTAATTGCCTTTCGGCTGACGCCAAAGGACTTAATTCACACAAACCTCTTGGATTTTCTCTAGTTTCTAAAGAAAATAATCTTTGTGTAGGAGTTGGAAAAGAAAATACGTGGATTTGCCGTAAAAGTGCAACTACCATTCTGAAATAAACAATAAATAAGCAATCGAGTTATTTATTAATATTGCTCATTTACTAACTTGTCTTTTCGGAGTCTTACAGCTCGTACAGATGACGAAAAAGTTAATTCCAAAATGAATTTTTTTGCTGCATCATCGTATATTAATAATGTATTGTCCGCAAATTTTGGCCGCGAACCTCCCGATATTATAGCTAATAGATTTGATCTTTGCAACATTTCACATTGTAAAACGCTGCCCATTAATTCTGAATCTATATTAACAAATAAAAATAGGTTTGCACTAAATAATAATAATAATATAAAACAACTATACCATAATGTGCTTTTTCTACTAGAGGATCGACATTATAAATTCTTAATCCACTTTCCATGCAGCATGTAAAACAACCTAAATTTTTTTTGTTTAAATATTTTTGATATAGAAATCAAAGGCATAAACAAATAAATACCTTGATCTTGGTTGAATTTTAAACTAATTACACCTCGTTCACTGCTCATGTTTTCTGGTAGCTTCATTTATGTAAAATTATTTGTAGATCTTGTAAGTTGGAACATATTTTAAAAGCATGCACAATAAAAATTAAATGCGTCATATATATATAACCTTCTCACATGTTGTCAAATATAAATATTAAAATATAACTATACGTACAAAACTATTACTTTAAAAATAACAAAAAATATATATATATATATATTTTCATTAAAATTTAAATTAAATGATTTATAAATATAGTTAAAACTAAAATATTTATAACAAAATTAATCAACAATATGCCAATACAATAAAAATAATATTTTTCTTGCGTGCACTTTCAATGTACTTCACTTCGACAGCTAGTCATTGTGAAAACAAAGAACAGCTGATGTAAAGCTGCGTTTACAATATCAAGTAATAATTTTTAAGTTTTGGCAAATAAATAATGTTTTATGTATAATTGCATTAATTTAAATAATTAGAAAAATATGTTAAGCTATTTTATATAATTGTATTTATTTTTAATTTGAAAAAATATTTTATGACATTGATTTTTTTCAAAATTGTACTTCCCCTAAATATTACAAATTAAATACAAAAAAAATGTAGTACTTACTATTAATTATTATATAATACGTACAAATACATAATTGAGACATTTATATTTTATCAAATATTTTATTTATATTAGAAATAAATTAGGCATAATATATTTATATTTTACAACAATAAAGAATAACATTTTTATTTACATTTTAATACTGACATATTTTATTTAACAAATATTAAAACACGTAATATATAATATCAAAACATCATGTTGTTATTATTAGGACCTAGTTTAAAATTATTGAGATCTACATTATCGTCATCATCATCTTCAAGTATTAGTTGCGTTGAATTATTTGTACCAAATATGTCTGGATTTATATTATCCTGAAAATAACATAAATTTTATTGTAATTATTAATTTTATTCAATTATATTATTACTAACTTCGTTATTTGTATATCCATATTGGAATTCAGGATTGTCTTCCACACCAATTAAATCCGAACCTCCACTAGCTTGGCTAAAACATTAATTAATATTTTTTTGTAACATTTATTGAATCTGTAGTTATAAAATAATTACAAAAAATTTACAAATGAAATAATATTTTTATTTAGTAAATTTAACAGATTAATTTAAATATTAAAAAATTATTTTTAGCTCTTTGTAATTTTTTTAAAATTAATTTTAAATATTTTATTAATTTTCATACTGCAATTGTAATGAAGAATTATGCTTTGCAGTTTACTGTTTTTAAAAAGAATAATTCAATAAATGGCGATTGATAAATCCTTAGAAATTAATACCTAATTGTGTCTTCAAATTGTTGAACTTCGTTTCCATCTCTATTCCATACTGGATTAGCCTCAATGGCGTGTCTGTTAGTTCCTGGAGCATTTGTAACTATACGATTTAAGTCTGATTTTGTTGAACCAAATACATTTGTTGTCATAGAATCAAGTCGTTTTTGTAAGCTGAAAAATTAGAAAATATATTTATATCAGTTTGAAAATTTAACAAAATTAAAATAATTTACCTTCGTGTTCGTAATACAAACGCAATGAAAAGTACAATACATAATGTGCCAAGAACGACTGAAATTACAATTAATAAAATTCTAAATAATTCAATCATATCTTCCGTGGTCTCGTCTTTTTTGGCGTCCGATAAATCATTAAAAATTAAGTTTTCTTCTTTGAATTTTCGTTCTAAACGACTTATTGTTTGTAAGCTATCAAGTTTACTAAAAAGAAAACATTGGATAAACAATATCATATAATGTATATTTTCTAAAATTTTGTGTTTGAAACAATATTTATCATCCATTATTTTATATGGTTAATGATATTTCCAAATTATGCGTCATGGTTTACAAAGGCGTTGCGAAATATTTCAACATTTTCACTAACATAACAATTAGCTTATGTAGTTTTAGAATCTACGGAACATCTGAGTTTTCAATTTTGAAGCTATGATTAGAAGATAAGATAGAACTGACTTTTGGATATTTTTAAAAGATAAGTTGAATGGCAAAGCTCAGCAAATATTAATATTGTTTGTTACGTTATATTTGTGCGAAGCTGGGTTTTCGATTATCATACCGATTAAAAGTAAGTATCTAAATAATTTATTTTATCTTTTTAGTTAGCCAAACTTACTGCAACTATTAGATTCTGACTTCGAGCATAATGCAGGGCCAGTTTATGGGTTATATAAGACTGTTGAAAATTTTGGGCCGATATAAAAGTTCAATTTATGTTATTGTAAGTTTTATCTTATAAATGAAGTCTATTGGATACTTAAGAATATGTTAAATAATTCAAAAATAAAAATAAATTTTAAATTGCATATACATATTGAGGAGCACAAAATATTAATAATATTCGAAGAAAAATTTTCTAGGTTCTAAGGCTATAGCCTTTTTAGCTTAAAGGATAATTCGGCCTTAGCGCCATTTAATAATTTTGTATTGTAACAAAACAAGCTGGCCAGAACCTGTCTGTTTGCGGCAAGCGAGTGGCCTTGACCGCATGAGACATACTAGAGAATTCTATGTGTTTACAAACGTGCTAATACGAGAATATTCTACAGGCAACCAGAGTTGCGTTCGAGAAAACACGATGGTCGTATTTAAACGCAGCGAATGCGATAGACAGGACAGTTCTTACGCGAATCTTAAGCTTGAAACAAGTTCACTTCGAGTGCAACAGTTATATAAATAGTGAAATAAATATTTAGTGTTAGTTTGATTACTAGTGTTTAAGCTTATAGCCATTTAGTTTATAGTTATATTCATACTTTTATATTTTTATACTTACATTCTATATTTAATCGTTTTAAATAATAAATATCTAGTTAATAAGTGTATATTTTGTTTTATTTAATTATCTCGTAAAAAGACGAACAAAACGCATTACAATTGGTGTCCGGTGTGAAGTACGAGATAATTTTAAAAATAAATAATAACGTAGAATTAAGAACGCGTAAAATATTGTGAAAATGGCTACAAAACAAGTTAGTTTGAATGAGTTGAAAATTCAACAACTGAAACAAGAACTCGAAGAACGTGAATTAAGTACAACAGGGGCTAAAATCGTTTTACAAGAACGACTTAGAAAAGCTATAGCAGATGCAGGTCAGAATCCTGAAACATATCTATTTGAAATACCAGCGGATATAAGCGCACTGATGAGAAAAATGGAAGAAAATTTAACAAAAAATATAACAGAGAAATTTGAAGAAAATTCTAGAAAAACAGAAGAAAATTTAACAGAAAAATTTGAAGAGAATTCAAAAAAAATGGAAGAAAAAATGACAGAGAAATTTCAAGAAAATTCTAGAAAAATGGAAGAAACTTCTAAAATTACAGTAGAACAATTGAAAACAGAAGTAAATCGTAACATAGAAGTTATTAAAAATAACATCTCTGAATTAGAAGATCAAGTTAAAAATAATATTTCCGAGTTAAATAACAAAATACAAGTTGAAAATAATGAAATTAAATCTGATATATGCGCATTGGAAAATAAAATCAGAGCCGAAATGGAAAATAAAATCAGAACCGAGATGCAAAACCAGATTGAAGCAATCTCGAGTGCGACATCCGCCAACGGTATTATAATGAAACAAGAAGCTGGTCAACCAAGTCCTGTCCCGAAACTACCAACTTACGATGGGAAATCGTCATGGGAAGAATACTTGACACTGTTCGAGACGACAGCAATAGTCCACGGCTGGTCTGATTCAAGAAAGGCACAAGTATTGAGTTTGTCTCTACGTGAGGATGCACTACGTGTATTACAAAGTGTGCCATTGAGAGACCGTACGGACTTTAGCCAACTAGTCGAGCAATTAGAGCTACGATACGGACATAAGATTGTAAAAGGGTTGTACCTAACACAGTTAGACAGTCGTGTCCAAAAGGCGAACGAAACATTGCAAGAATTCGAAGCCGACATTGTTCGCTTGATACGAATGTCTTATCCAACGGCTCCAGATGACATCTATGAAAACCTAGCAATTAATAAGTTCTTGAATGGAGTTCGCGACCCAGAGCTACAACAAGCCGTTAAGCTAGCCCATCCTCAGACGGTTAATGAGGCATTAACGCAAGCACTCGAATTTGAGGCCATCAAGGCATCAACACGGGGCCACGCTCGAGTTTGTGCAGTCAACAGCCATGAGGAGGAGGAACACCATAATGGCTCGATTGAACAAATCGTGCAACAAGTACTGCAAGCACTGAAAAATCAGAGGAGACAACCTCGCTGTTGGAACTGTGGCGAAATGGGGCATATTAGACGCCGGTGCGGAAAGCCCCAACAGCCACAGGAAAACTAAAACGGGTTGATGGGAAGGGGCAATCTTCAACCCGCCGTACACAAGCCCCACGTAATGCACGAGTGGCCATAATTAAAAACTGTTCAAAGAGCGTGTTTATCGATGGTGTTGTTAATGGCAAGAGCTGTTACCGACCAACTGGAGACTACGCACAGCAACTGGAGACTTGGCCAATGTGTGCGGCGAGTTGGATGCCCACTTTACCATCGGTGGCACCAGCTTTTTACATCGAGTGCTGGTTGCGGATATAGAAGAAGAAATAATTCTTGGAATGGATGTGATGACAACGCACGGTTTTGAATTAAATCTGAAGCTAGGAATCGTGAAGATTCATGACGAAGAAGTTGTTCTACATCAGCGAGAAGACACGATGGCACAAGCAGTTTTGCTGAACGACATTGAGCTACCACCACGCAGTGAAGTATTTGTGGAAGCAAAACTAGACCGTCTGATTCCGGAAAAACAAATTATTATGTTGGAACCAAGATACGGTGACAAGGGTCCGAATAAAGGAGTGCTGATTGCAAAAACTATAGTTAGAAATACGAAAAGCATTCCAGTACGGCTGATGAATATCAACAATTATTCCGTAACATTACGTAATGGAACGTCGATTGGTTACTGTTCGTCACCGTCATCTATCGTCCGACAAATTAATAGCTCGGCAACCACGTTAACTAAATTTCCGGAACATCTGAACAAAACGGTCATGAGTGCTTGTCAAGATTTAACAAAGGAAGAACAACACAAAGTTAAAGATCTATTGTGTCGTTACCAAGATATATTCAAAACCAAGGGTGGTCGTACTGGTCGAACCAACATTGTTCATCATCGAATCGACACTGGTGATGCGAGACCTATACGCCAAACTGCGCGAAGACTACCACTGGCGAAACGTGAGGAGGCCGAACAAATCATCCAAGACATGGAAAAGGATGATGTGATAGAAACCTCAAACAGTCCATGGGCGTCGCCAGTGGTTCTGGTGAAAAAGAAGGATGGGTCAACACGATTTTGTGTTGATTATCGCCAGTTGAACAATGTAACAAAGAAAGATAGCTACCCGCTGCCAAGAATAGATGATACCTTGGACACGCTGGCCGGATCAAGAATATTCTCGACTCTGGACCTGAAAAACGGTTACTGGCAAGTTGCCATGGATCAAGGAGATCGTGAGAAAACAGCGTTTAGTGTCGGATCGGGACTGTGGCAGTTCAAAGTAATGCCGTTCGGACTCTGTAATGTTCCGGCAACCTTTGAGAGGCTGATGGAAAATGTCCTGAATGGACTATCCTGGAAAACGTGTCTAGTATATCTAGACGACATAATTGTGATTGGAAAGTCCTTCGAGGATCATGTGAAGAATTTGGAAGAAGTGTTCCAACGGCTGCGACATGCCAATTTAAAGCTGAGTTCCAAGAAATGCTACCTTTTCCAGAAAGAAGTACACTACCTCGGCCACGTTGTTTCCGGAAAAGGAGTAGCTGTTGACCCGGAAAAGACACAAGCTGTTAAAGAATGGCCAGTACCGCTAGATAAACACGAACTCAAAAGTTTCCTTGGTTTGTGTTCCTATTATCGACGGTATGTCCTAGGATTTGCCAACATAGCCAAACCACTTACACGTCTAACCGAAGATGGTCGTAAATACAATTGGGATGAAGACTGTCAGAACGCTTTTGATACCCTGAAACAGGCCTTAGTGGGTGCACCAGTCTTAAGCTACCCTCTTCAGGAAGGCAAATTCATATTGGATACGGATGCGAGCAACGTAGGCATTGGCGGAGTCCTGTCGCAGATTCAGGAAGGACAAGAAAAGGTCATCGGCTATTACAGTAAAGGACTGTCAAAGCCCGAACGCAATTACTGCGTAACTCGGCGAGAATTACTGGCAGTAGTGAAATCCATCGAGCATTTTTACAAATACTTGTACGGCCGCAAATTCTTGCTGCGGACCGATCATGCTGCCCTCAAATGGTTGCTGCGATTCAAGAACCCAGAAGGACAAGTGGCACGATGGATTGAACGATTACAAGAATATGACTTCGACATTGAACATCGCGCTGGTAAAAGTCACTGTAATGCCGATGCCTTGTCAAGAAGACCATGCTTGCCGGATTGTAAAAGTTGCTCCCGAATTGAGGAAAAAGCGACCACTCTCCTTAGGACGACCGCCGTTGATGACGACTGGCAAATAGGGAATATTAGCCACGAACAAGATATGGACACTGATTTAAAGCACTTAAAACGGTGGAAAACGATAGATCAACGGCCAACTTGGGAAGAAGTGGCACCACATAGTCGCACCCTTAAATCGTATTGGTCGCAATGGAACTCGATCGTACTTAGGAATGGGCTCCTAATGAGGACTCTGGAAAATGAAGAGGGATCCCAGGAGAAATTGCAGCTACTGGTTCCGAGAAACAAGGTTTCGGATGTACTACGACAACTCCACGACGGGACCTCTGGCGGGCATTTAGGAGTCAAGAAAACGATCGAGAAAGTGCGAGAACGATTCTATTGGGTCGGATGCCACGAAGATGTGAAAATGTGGTGCAGAAAATGTGTAACATGCGCTACAAGTAATGGCCTGCATAGAAAACGTAAGGCGCCAATGCGACAATATAACGTTGGCAGTCCATTCGAGCGAATAGCCATTGATATAGCTGGTCCTTTCCCGATGAGTGAGCAAGGAAACAAATTTATCCTGGTAGCCATGGACTACTTCAGTAAATGGGTAGAGGCGTATGCACTACCAAACCAAGAAGCTACCACAGTTGCCGAAGTCCTAGTGAAAGAGCTCTTTAGTCGATTCGGCATACCGATGGAATTACATTCCGATCAGAGACGAAACTTTGAATCCAACATCTTCCAGGAAGTTTGTCGGTTACTAGGAATACGGAAGACTAGAACGACTGCATTACATCCGCAGTCTGATGGCATGGTAGAAAGGATGAACCGCACAATGGGTAAATACCTATCAAAAGTCGTCTCCGACCATCAAAAAGACTGGGACCAATACATTCATCTGTTTCTATTGGCCTATCGTTCATCCGTGCACGAAACCACTGGACAAACCCCTGCAAAAATTGTTTTTGGACATGAGCTACGCCTGCCTTGTGATTTAAAATTCGGCTGTAAACCTGGAGAGGACCTGGCCGGAGAAGACTATGTCGACAACCTACGAAAGAAGATGGATGAAATACATCAACAGGTTCGTTCCAACATACAGATCGCAAGCGATCGGATGAAGGACGGCTACGACATTAATGCTAATATGGGAGGTTATAAGCCAGGAGACTTAGTCTGGCTCTATAACCCGCAACGTCGTCGGGGACTGTCTCCTAAACTGCAACGCTGGTGGGAAGGGCCATATCAAATCATAAAAAGGATTAACGATGTCATATACCGGATCCGTAAGACGCCCAATGGAAAACCAAGGGTCGTCCACCATAATCGTCTAGCCCCGTTCGCTGGACAAAACGAGGAAGATCCTAATATTCAAGAAGGCCACGCCCACCAGTTACGGAGCGAAGAGGTGGACTTCGAGCAATTTATGTCCTCTTACGCTGCAGGCCGCAAGGCCCGTCATGGCGTCACCCGAGAAGTTCAACAGGACCTGTTCACCGTACCCGAGGACTATGCACTTGCACATTGCGTCGCTCGGGACCTGCAAATGTCCAGAGGGATTGCTACCGTTTTCCGCAAGAAGTTTGGCGGGATCACCGAGCTACGGGAACAGCTGCCTGCCGTTGGGGCCGCATTACATCTGGAAAGGGAACACCGCAACATCTACTACCTGGTTACAAAGGAACTGTCTCAAAAGAAGCCCAGTTACCAATCAATGTGGAACACACTGCAGACGTTACGCGAGCTACTCCTGCGGGACAATATCCTAAAATTGGCAATCCCCAGAGTAGGCTGTGGCCTTGACGGTTTAGATTGGCAAATTATTAGAAATATGCTGGAAACTCTTTTCCAGCATACCGGCATTGACATTCTTGTTTGTAGCTTCAATCCTCTGGAAAACAAGAAAGCCGAAAAGACCGTGGAATGCTACTTTCATCATACCTCCCACTGCGCTCGCGGGACCACGTGTCGATTTCGCCATGACCCCTCACCAATAATTCATGAGTGTCCCGGGACGGAACACTCTAGGGAGGGAGCAGTGTAACAAAACAAGCTGGCCAGAACCTGTCTGTTTGCGGCAAGCGAGTGGCCTTGACCGCATGAGACATACTAGAGAATTCTATGTGTTTACAAACGTGCTAATACGAGAATATTCTACAGGCAACCAGAGTTGCGTTCGAGAAAACACGATGGTCGTATTTAAACGCAGCGAATGCGATAGACAGGACAGTTCTTACGCGAATCTTAAGCTTGAAACAAGTTCACTTCGAGTGCAACAGTTATATAAATAGTGAAATAAATATTTAGTGTTAGTTTGATTACTAGTGTTTAAGCTTATAGCCATTTAGTTTATAGTTATATTCATACTTTTATATTTTTATACTTACATTCTATATTTAATCGTTTTAAATAATAAATATCTAGTTAATAAGTGTATATTTTGTTTTATTTAATTATCTCGTAAAAAGACGAACAAAACGCATTACAGTATTATAAGAGCGCCATGAACCAAAAAAAGTTTGGAGAAAAAAAATTGGAATAAATATTTTGAGTTATGAATGGTTAACCAATTGTGTCTACATCGAAAATTTATAACGTCTCATTTCTACTTGCAGATCGAGTGTGAATGTTAATGGTAAAGATATATTAAAATAAAACGGCTTTAGATGAACTTTCGATGAACTCAACGTACGTCTTTATCATCAGGAAAAATGATACTTATTTGTTACTAGGTAACAAAATAAGTAACTAGATCATAAAATTTATAAATTTTTAATTATAGAAAGTCAAATTTTATTTAAATTAATGCCTTCACACTGATTAATGTTATCTCTTTCTTTATAAATTTCTATTGCTAATTCTAAAGCTGTTTTATTTTAATATAATGAGTTCTGAAAGATTTTTTACTATGTGAAGATATACCTATGTAATAAGAAGATAAATTAAAATGTGAAACATATTTTATTTATTTTGTTATATTTCATTTTATGCTGGTGTGTTGATGTAGACACAAGAGTTAAAATTTCAATAAAATTTCTACGTACACTTTAATTACATCTGGTGATACTGGTAGAAAATCTGAACTGTCAATAAAATGTGCTTTAACATCGGTTTTATCATCCAAACCCTGGCCATTTGAGTCGACTGTTTTAGTTACATCATCTATAGTACAGTTATATTCGAATTCTTCCGCGAAAACTTGCGCAATCTGAAATGTTATTTTATAATTTTATATGAATGAAAATAATTGAAATAATTTAAAATAAATAAATCTTGATACGTACAAAAGCACGTTTTTTATTAACTGTATCCCAATCATTTTCAAATGTGAAAATCATACGATTTTCATCGGATATTATGAAAATTCTTACGTCTGCTGTTGCAGTATGACTCTCAGCTAAAAATTGAACGACATAATTAACGTTTTTTAAAATAAAATATATATTTTACACAAAACGACAAATTTGGTTTATGTTTCGTCAGTGGCGCAACCAAGGGGGGGGGCGACGGGCCTCGGCCCCCCCCAAGGCTAGCAGAATTAGCACAATTTTTATTCGTTTAGTCATATATTCAGCAGTCACTTCTAATGCTACAATTATTTACCCCAAAATATTGAGCAAACATTCATTATTTTAAACTATTAATTATTCGATTCATGTAAGATAAAGTGGAAATCTGATTAGTATTTGCTTTTTTTTTTGCTTCTCCAAAATAAAAATTTTGGGCCCCCCCCAAGACAAAATCCTGGCTGCGCTACTGTGTTTCGTTATAGCCAGATGATAACATTGATTGACAAGAACAACAATTTTTTATTGTAATAAAGTTGCTATGATAATATAATAAAATATGAAAATCAAATTAAAGCATCATTTTGATTTTTTTAACACGTTTTTATTAAGTCGCTTTCTTGTCTGTCTGTTTGTTCAGTAGTGCAATATTAACTAATTAATTAATAATATTAGAAATATTAAATTAAAGTTAATTAATTTATTTAGTTAATTATAATTAAGTAAATTAATTAATTAGGTTAAAGTTAAAGTTAAACAAGACTAAAAGCAGAAAATAATTATTTAAATAAAAAAATTTAATATAGCACGTTTTAAACAGGGACTAAGAAGTAAAAAAATAATTTCTCCTAGCCCCATACAGATTTATAACCCCATACAGAAAAACGTAATTATTTTATACATTGTAGTCCGTGTTTAAAACGTGGTATATTATTTTTATTTATTTAAATAATTATTGCAAATATGTACGAAAGTACACGAATTTAATCGAGATATTGCCGACAAATGTATCACATTATAGTAGTAAAAAATTGTATTTTATTAATTGGAGGATATTTTTTATTTATTTTTGAGAAACGTAGGATTAAACCACTAAATTCTTTGAAAAATATATGAGAATTGTAGACAATATTAAATAAATACGTACGTGGTGAATCCACAACTTGAACTTTGAAAGAAAAGTAACCCTTCATTTCAGCTTGTGGCTGAAATTTACTGACAATATTTGTGCCTTCTAGATCAAAAGGATCTTTTACATTATTCAAACTAGCATCTGAAGTTTCAATTGTATCATACAGCATACTATATACTAATTGGCCTTCATCTACTGTATCTACATCTGTTGCCTGTAAAAATCAGTTGTTAGTTTTTATTTTCTAATTTTTTTATTTGAAATGAGAGTTGGAAAGTATAGTATTTAATACTGTACTGTACTGATGTATGGTAAAAAAGGGAAACATTTGTTGTAAAAATAAGTGTTTTACGAAGGAGTATGTGGTATATCTTAAGAGGAATCGTGTGCGGAATAAATTGATGTATGATGAGTACAAAATTAGAGAAAAAATGTTGTTGTAAAAGTAGGTCTAAGTCAATTGAGATGGTTTGGCCATCATGAACGAATGAAGTAATGATTATGTTTGATTAAAAGAATATATATGTAAGTATCTAGTATTGAACGTGTATGTCTGTGTGGATGACCGATGAATAGATTGATGAATTGATTAAATTAGACAATCATTTTTCTAATTTAATGTTTAAGTAATTGCAATCTTTGGAATAATTTTAAAATTAGCCAATGAAATGTCATTTATTCTGAGGATATATTTTTATTCAATCACAAATGATTTTTTTACTTATCTGAAGAATAAATAAAGCCGTATCTTTTATAGTTTTGGCGATTTTTATGCGTAACAGATTAAATTGATATAAGTATGAATCACTTACTAATATAGCTAAAATAACTTTTCCTGGTGGATCTCTGTCGGTTATACTTCCTGCAAATATGTCTTGTACAAACACTGGAGGATTATCATTAACATCTTGTACCTGAAAAAATGTTTTTATGATTTGCAGTTCTTTATTAAAATTAGATATTTTTAACATGGTGCAAAAAAATCTTTCAGAACTCATTCTATTGAAATAAAAAGGTTTTAGGTTATAGTTATAAATATCATTTGTATCTTTTTTTTGATGAAGACGTACGTTGAGTTCGTCGAAACGTCAATTATTAATAAATATTAACACGGAAGCAAAAGTCGTTTAATTTTAAAATATTTTAAATTATATAAGTTTATTAATTTACTTGAAAAATTTCAAAAAAATCTTTCAGAACTAATTATACATTAAAATAAAACGGCTTTAGATTATAGTTTTAAATGTCATTTGTATTTCTGTCCTGATGAAGACGTACGTTGAGTTCGTCGAAACGTTGATTATTAATAAATATTAACACAGAACTATAACCTAAAGTCGTTTTATTTTAAGATATTTTAAATTATATACGCTTATTAATTTATTTGAAAAATTAATCTAGTTTAAATACCTCAATAACTAACTTCAGAGTATTAACTTCTTCAGGTGTTGTAAGCGGTGGTGAATCTGTATTAGTTGCTGCGATAGTTAAATTATGATATTCAATATTTTCTCTGTCTAATGCTTTTACAACGCAAATTACTGACACATTCAATGGAGAAATTCCAAAATTCTTTTCATCTATCGAAATTGTATAAAGAAATTTTAATTAGTTTATTTGTAGCTTAAGAAGTTGTATATGTCTACGTGGATGTCCGATGAGAGTAGATGGGAGTGGTATGATTGAGAGTGTTTTACGTGAGCAAATGTTTCCAAGTGGTAAGAATAAATTCTTCATTTGTTATGAGGAGGAAATATGTACTAAAATTTAATAATATTTACCATTTCCTTCAATAATATGATAATAGGTTGTGTAACCGCAATTAATATCTTCTATACTACACTTATCATCAATAGCTTCTGGAAAATCATCACATATATCTATTTCGTTTTCTTTAAACGTTTTGATTGTATGTGTTCTGTCATCAAAATGCGGCCATTCGGATTCATCCATAAAGAATATCTTGAAACTGCTTGTTACGGAACTTGTAGCATTTCCTACACCATTATGCGAGGCTCGTATTCTAAGCTAAAAAGTAATTTTAAAATCGATTTTAACTAATACCGGTTCTAAGATAATGCAATTATTATAAGACCAGGACTAAACAAATGAATGCAATAATATTTTTTTTTTTACA
Source organism: Clivina fossor (assembly GCA_963966155.1). Classification (NCBI taxonomy): domain Eukaryota; kingdom Metazoa; phylum Arthropoda; class Insecta; order Coleoptera; family Carabidae; genus Clivina; species Clivina fossor. The sequence goes on from OZ014560.1 coordinate 5,712,785, forward strand.
TCGTATTAGAAAATACATTTTTCTGAACTTTGTTTGCGTTAGAAAATGGTATTTTTCCGCATTGTTGTTACTTTTTGGCACGTTTCCATTGGCGACGTACGGAAAAGTAACGAGAGTAACTAGAAAATAGAATGCTTCCGACGAATTGAGCTTGTGAGATGCAGTTTGTAAATTGTTTTGTTAAGTCTAACGCATACTTTTTATTTGTTTATTTGTTAAAAATAGTTAAATAATTATCATTTTTTTGTCCCAGGTGCAATAAGGCATTCTTTTTCTCTCTACATAAATGACTGTTAGAAATTTAAATACAGTAGAAATTTAGTAAATGTTTGAAAAATGGATAAAATTTTGAATAATGCTTAGAAAATCAAATAACAGAAAAACGATTTTTTTAATATAAATTTTTGTTGTATTTAATTTTCTGAAAAGTTTTTGGGCCATAGTTCCACACTGTAAATTTTTTTGATGAAATTTTACTATAAAAATGCTTTGTCACATTGTATAATTTTTTTATTATATTTTAAATTATTATTATTATCTTAAATTATTCTATAAAAATGCTATTATAATATATAATTATAATTTTAGTGCTACACAAGTAATATGGAAAAATACATGATATTATCTGTTGCAGCACAAAGTTACATAAACTGAAACTGAAAATATATAAAAAAATAATGTAAATCTGCTATTTTATTTTATGAAATATTTTAATTTCATAATAGTTTTATGAAATTTACAAAATAAATGTAGTAAATTTGCATTACAGAGAAGACTTTTACTATATAAAATTTTTTTTTTTTTACAGTGCATTTTAAACTGATATTAAGTTTTAATTTTTGTAAATTTGATATAATCCTTTGAAATGTTTGTTGAAATTTTTTTTACTTTTTTAAAAAATTTTATAAAAAGATACTTACATCATAATTATTTTCTTCTTGAGGTTTTTTTAATTGAAGTCGAGCTTGGTTACCAGCTAAATTTACCAGATTAAAAGTATCTGTTTCAGTTTCTAGTTCGAACGACATACTATATTTATTTTCCTGATTGTCAGTTGCACTAAAATCTTTTAAATATTTTTCGTCAGTACCAAGTGCTCCTAATCTACCATTTAATTCCTGCTCCTAAGAAATGTATTAATTTTTTTTAGTAAGTTATAAATTTACAATGAAATAAAAACTTACTTTATTTAATATTAATCTAGCTCCGGCACTAGGGAATATAATTGTTGGTAATTGGAAATTAAAAGGCATTATATTTATTTCATAATCTTTTTCATCTTCCTGCGGTCCTTCACCGTGATCTTGTGTCTAATTTGATAAAAGAATTGTTTATTAAAATTTTATAATTTTTAAATTTTAAAATTATATTTACATTACACAAAAACGGATCTATTTATTAAAAGATTATTGAATATGGTTAAAATATTATTTTGATTAAAATGATTCTTTATTCTGTTACAAGTAATGGCCTATTAAAATACAAAAAAAAATCAGATGGTTAAAATATTATTTTGATTAAAATGATTTTTTATTCTGTTACAAGTAATGGCTTATTAAAATACAAAAAAAAATCAGATTCCGTAAGATATCCTGTTGCATATAGCAAAGTAGTTCTCTTGCAGAATTTCAGGATTTTATTTTAGCAGAAATAAATATGATTCAAACACAAAATATCATTTTTTTTACATATTATAAATTTATTAAATGTAAATGACGTGTTTGTCTCTTAGTATAAGTATTGATTATATAATATTATATTATATAATCAATGGTAAAAGGCTCAATTGCACAAAGCATTGTTAACTTAACCAATGAGTTAACTAGGAAACTCAATTCTCAATTGTTTTCAAAACGTCTCATTGATTGGTCAATTGACAAATTAACAAGAGAGTTATTAACAATTTGTGCAATTAGGACTAAATCTACTTACGTGCAGCGTTATTATATGTTTTCCGTAATAATTAACTAATGATTCTTTTATAGAAAGAACTCCATACCATTCGCATTTTGGGTTATTTTTCATTTTACTTTCAATTTTAAAAATCTCTTCATCTACTGGTATACCTGTTTCATCTGTTACTTTTACAATAGAATAAGTAATTTTTGTATTATCCGTACATGGTTTATCACGATCTATTGCTTGTATTTCTGTTACTATTATCGATCCCTGTTTATTAAAGTAATTTGTAAAATAAATAAATAAAAATGAATAAAATTATTCTTACGGGTTCTTCATTTTGAGTTACATTGCGTATTGATAATTCTGGTAATTCTGGCTTTTTGTTGTTTATATCAGTGACATTTAAATAAAATGTTAGCATATCCGGATCATTCACTGTGTGAGAGTTTTCTGTAAATAGAAATATTTTTAATTACAAAATGTATTACATCGAGTGTACTTATTTTTAAAAGATTCTGTCCCAAAATCTTTGAAAAAAAAAACGGATTTAAAAATATGCAAGGACACGTCAATTTTTAATTGAAAGACGATCTTAAATTAGTGTTTTATAGATTTGAAGCAACAACAATAGAAAAAATACTAAGAAGAAAATTAAGTAAAACCTGGATTTAAAGAATCGCTGAAGCTGCAAAATTTAAAGGAATACTGTTTACTTACTTTTAGCAAATCTGGTAAGAAACAAAGCCGAAATAAAGCCGAAATCAAGAAACAATCAAGATTAAAGTTTTTGAAGAATATTCTTGACACCATTTGTGGTCAAGTAAAACATGAAAGTGGGAAATGTAATTAGTTAAATAAAAGAGAATGTATGAGAGACATTATGAATGCGAGTGAAGCAAAAATTGCTTGTCTGGATAGGAATATTTGGCGAAAACCAATTTATGTTTAATGAAAAGAGTTTGTAGCATACTTTTATGGGTTCATAACTATTTCACAAATTCTTTAATGCAAATATTATTTAAAAAATGTCTTTAAAATTTATTAGACAAAAACAGGACTAAACAAAAGCATCGAAACATATAACTATTTAATTGAAATATGTATTTTTATTCATAAACATTTCAATATTTTATTATTGTATATTTGTCTATACAGGGTGTAACAGAATAACTATTCCTAATTTTAACTGGAATATCCTGGGCTCAGAATATAAAGATTTAATGCAAATCACTGAGATAAAATGTGGCTCCTTACTGAGCTACAGGGTGTTTTATATAAAAATTTAAAAACGATTATTGCCCAGTACTTTAAAACTATTTGACGTATCCTTATCATACTTGGCAGGAAATGTAGGTACCGTACACCATACTAAATTATGTTAAATAAAAGTTTCTGGCTACTGCCAGTGGCGTACAACAGGGGCAAGTGAGAAGTTGATCCTTCCTAAATTCTACGCCACTGGCGGAATTGTCATTTTAGCACAATTTTTCGATTTTCCAATACTTGCTGTGTAAAAAACATACTCTTCTTTTGTAACGATAAAGTTACTGTTTTTCGAGATATTTAAAGTTAAACATAAGCTGCACCCTTGGGATTTTTTCAAAATTTGCTTAAAAGATCTGAAAAAATTCAGTAAAATAGAGAAAAAAATTAGCTACATAATATCTAAGTAACTTTTTCTCTAACTCATTCTGGTTTGGCTGGAAAAATTATTGAAAATTAATATTTTTTGCATTTTATTTTTTTTATTTTCAATAATTTTTACAGCCAAATCAGAATGAGCTAGAAAAAAAGTTACTTAGTTATTATGTAGCTAATTTTTTTCTCTATTTTATTGAATTTTTTCAGATTTTTTTGAGCAAATTTTGAAAAAATTCCAAGGGTGCAACTTATGTTTAACTTTAAATATCTCGAAAAACAGTGACTTTATCGTTACAAAGGAAGAGTATGTTTTTTACACAGCAAGTATTGGAAAATCGAAAAATTGTGCTAAAATGACAATTCCGCCAGTGGCGTAGAATTTAGGAAGGATCAACCTCTCACTTGCCCCTGTTGTACGCCACTGGCAGTAGCCAGAAACTTTTATTTAACATAATTTAGTATGGTGTACGGTACCTACATTTCCTGCCAAGCATAATAAGGATACGTCAAATAGTTTTAGAGTACTGGGCAAAAATCGTTTTTAAATTTTTATATAAAACACCCTGTAGCTCAGTAAGGAGCCACATTTTATCTCAGTGATTTGCATTAAATCTTCATATTCTGAGCCCAGGATACTCCAGTTAAAATTAGGAATAGTTATTCTGTTACACCCTGTATACAATTTGGGGACGCAATTTTAAAATTTGCTTCAGCTTCTGATAAAATAGGTTTCCAGATAATGAATGAATATATGTCAGATAAAGTTAATAAATAATATTATAAACTTATAATTTATACCTTGATTTCCATTATTATCTTTTAGCAGTAAATAAATTTCGTAAATTTCGCCGTTCTCATCTCGATCAAGTGTAGTGTTAACGCAGAAATCTCCAGTTTCTTCATTAACTTTGTAATCTTTACCTAAGTCTGGTTTTTTATCCAAATTTAAATAGTATGTTACTTTATTGTTAGGAACTGCAAAAAAAAAATGAAAAGATAATTTAGTAAGCGTGTTGTTGTTTTTCTATTTAATTTGATTTACAGTCTCTATCATCGTCAATGCCTTTTATAATTTGCAAACACTCATCTACAGGGCCTTCTTTTATTTCAATATTAGTTTTTAATGGTTCTTCTAGTGTTGGCTTTTTATTATTAATATCTTTTACGTATATTTCTATCTGAAATTAAATTCATGATGCATTATTATTTTTGCTAAATTAGAATAATCTATATATTTATATATATATATATATATATATATATATATATATATATATATATATATCTAAATATATGTTTAATAATGATAATAATAATAACAATAATGATTTTTGGAATATGTTGTTAATGAAGAAAAGTGGGAGATAAATATGAAAATACTTTTTCATTTTTTTTTTCCTCTAAATTGCATAAAAATAACAGTAAAGTATATTGAGTTTTCAGACTAAATTACTGAAATATAGTAATTAATTTCAAAAAACTGATTTTACATTTATCAAATGTAACTGTTTATCTTTCTAAAAATACCAAATTTTGTCAAAATATTTTTAAAATATGAGCACAGTTTTTACATTGCAAAACTGCTTTTTTTAGCTTGCTAATAACAGTCCTAAATAAGTATATATAATATATTATTTATATTTGTTACTTGATTTATGAGAATTAATGAATTTTTGGTCAAATATACAATTTCTGACAAATTTAGCGGTATACATTGTATTTTTTTACATAGTTTCAATAATCAAATTCAAGAGAAAACAAATAATAATTGTCTATTTATTATAAACTACGAATTTTCAATATAGCCGCCTTCACTGTAAATCCAACTTGTGTCAGCTGTGTTTGGTGCTACCACCAGTGGTACATATGGTAACCTAACTACTAGTACAATAATGTAAACATTATTGTATTAGTAAAATGACTTTCTTCTACATAGGCAATAGAGTAGCATAATATGAATATTTCGATACGTTTGAAGACAAGAATCTTTTTTATATTTAATGGATTAAAGCTGTAAAAGCTTTGTGATAAAATAGATTTATATATTTCAGTAATTTTATTAATGGTAGTAAAGAAAATAATAGTTTTTTAAACACAAATAAAATAAAATATGCTTACTGGTTTCGTTGTTTCTAATTCACCATCAGTTGCGGTAACATTATAATAAAGATAATATGTAGGAGGAATGTTTTCTTTAGCATTTCCATCGGCATCAATTGGTCCAGTAACAGAAAGTTCTCCACTTTCATAACCAATAGTAAAAAGACCATCTTGTGTATCATTGATTGGCCTGAAATATAAATAAAAAAATTTTAAGACTAAAATATTTAATAAGGAAAATTTTGTAATGAGTATGACATGCAAAAATTTGGAAAAGGTGCTAAACAAGAAGAAAACTCATTTTAAGATTCAAACCAAGCTTTCGTGGTATATTTTTGTCCACTTCATCAGGGCGTATATCTAAAGTTATCTTTTTCCAAAATAGAAATCAATAGTATAAAAACAATTTTTAGAAAAAAACAAGAACCAACCACAGACATGTGCTATTTCTTAATTTTTCTATGCCACGAACGCTTGGATTGAATCATAAATGAATTTTCTTCTCGTTTAACACCTTTTCCAAATTTTTTGACTACCATATCCATTAAAAATTTTCTTTATACAGGCTGTAACAGAATAACTATTCCTAATTTTCAGAAATGATAGAGTGCACTTAGAGAAACATTTTTTATTAATAAACTAGTGTCCGGAAATTTCTCGGTGCCAAGATACACTAGATATCGTTAAAAACAATCTTAATCAAAACATCAAAGAGTAGTTAAGTTAAGGAACATTTTATTAGAAATAATAGCGCATTAAACTTTATAAAAATTGTTCGAGGTTACGACCACCATTTTCGATACACAAGTTGTAACGATGTACAATCAACTGCCGAAAAAAAAAATAAAAAAAATTCCGGACACTAGTTTATTAATAAAATTTTTTTTTATGTGCCCTCTATCATTTCTGAAAATTAGAAATAGTTATTCTGTTACATCCTGTATAAATATATATATATATATATATATATATATATATATATATATATATATATATATATATATTGATTTTGTTGTTTAAATGTATTCGATATAAAACTTGTTATATGTACATGAAAATAAAACAGCTTTAGGATTAATTCTGTATTATTTTTTATTAATAATTAACATTTCGACGTACTTTACGTACATCATCATCAGGAAAAATGATATAAATGACATATATGTACAGTAAACAAACAAAACATAGAAACAAGTTACTAGGTAACAAAATAAGTAATTAGATTATAAAATTTATAAATTTTTACAGTAAAGGAAGCCAAATTTTATTTAAATCAGTAATTGATGTTATCTTTTTCTTTATAAATTATTATTGCTTCTCTTATCAATCTACTGTTAATATTGATGGGTCTTGGAATTATTATAGTATCTTCGAATTTTACATCATGAAGATTTACTAATGCCCGTTTTACACGACGCAATTTTCTGTGGGATTTTCCTGCGCAACAAAATTGCACAAGAAAATTGCTCGTGAAATACAGAAATTACACACGCAATTTCGTCGCGGCGACAAGTTGCACGGATTAGAACATGCTGTAATTTAATTGCATGGCCTTGCAATTTCTAGTTACTTTTTAGTAACTTTCAGTCTTACCAACTTTTATTATGAAAGGCACAATACCAGTATTTTTTTTATTTATATTTGTTTTTCCTATGAGGTGTGTCATACATTAAAAAAATAAATTACAATAAAAATTATTTATTTATTTTATATATTTCGTGTGTTTATTTTGAAGGTTATACAGTTATGATATACTTTGACGTTTAGTTATTTTTTTAATTAGTTGGCATCTTGGAATGAAATAACCAAAATCGCAATGCAATTTTTTTGCATCGTGTAAAACATACATATATTTTTGCAATTTTATTGCGCAACTTTCTTGTACAATTTTGTTGCGCAAGAAAATCCCACAGAAAGTTGCGTCGTGTAAAACGGGCATTACGCATGTTGTGCAATAACAAATTTATCTGGATGACTTAGACCTTAGACATATTGACCTTTTATGTTTTGATGATGATGTACGTAGAGTACGTCGAAATGTCGATTTTTAATGAAAATTTTTTACAAAAACTTAATTCTAAAGCCTTTTTTATTTTAATTGAAACTTACTTTAAATAATATTTGACTTGATTGAATTCGGGTCCATCTGCATCCGTAGCGACAATAAAACCAATTGTTGTTTGTAATGCAGCATCTTCATCTATTTGTCTCTTTGCGTTGATACTATCCGTAAATATCGGATAATTATCATTTATATCAATGATAGTTATTGCAAACATAACTACAAGTACAAATATTTAATTATATTATTTTATTTTTCAATAGCAAATATTATATCTACCAGTATCTGTGCCAATTCCAACTGTTTGATTTAGATCTGTGACGATTACATTCAGATAGACGGTTTCAAATTCTTCATAATCTAGTTTATCTTTATCATTTACTAATAAACGACCGATTGCTTTTCCTTTCATATCTTCATTGTTATTATTTTTCTGATACGTTGTTTGTATTTCAAAAATACTATTAATATTAATTAAGATTAGTATGTAATATATTTGTGAAATCAATTGTAATTTGATCTATTGGAAATTTCTGTCTGTTATTCATTGTAAAAAATCAATGTAAATTTTTATTGATAATTATAGTAATGTTACTGTGATTTTTATTGTAATTCTAGATTTTCTTGGTAAATTTGCAATAATTTATTAAAATTACAATAAAAAATATAGTAAAATTACTATGATTATCAATGTAAATTTACATTGATTTTTTACAGTGAATGTATCATCATTTTTTTAAATATCTGATTCTCGGATAATTTGAGATCCGGATTTGAGATCCAAATATGATATCCGGATCCGATATCTCTTTTTGAGATTTGGATCCGATATCCGAATCTGAGATCCGGATCCGATTTCCGAAGTTGAGATAGCTAATAAAATTATTACATATTTTTTTAATTAGTTAGTTAGTGGTTTTAAACCAAACTACATATAAGCTTATGGGGATACACTACACATGCGCGATTTTAGTTTTATAAGCCAAAATTTGGCCTGACCAAGGTTTCTTAACTAAAATTCAGTTATGTTTTAAAAATGGCCAATCAGATTTCAGTAAAATGAGATAGCGATATATACATTTTTTTTTTTATTAAAAAAAAAAACGTCAAATTTATAATATATAACTGACCACTTTGGAAGATAAAATTGATATTATTTTGATAATAATATTATTAATATAATAAAATGACATTTATTTAAAAAAATATTAGAAGAAAAATAATTAGCGAAAATAAAGAAGATGTTTAATTGATCCCATAAACCTGTAACATTATATATATGTCCGATACTATTCCAAATGTTCTGTTTTGCATTTGTATTTTTAAAATGATTGTACTTACAGGTTTATTTTGTATAATAATAAATTTTTCTTCAGGTATATTTAATACAACAACTTAAACTTAAATTGCAAAAAACTGTACTTAAGATAACCAAAAACTTTTTGGCATATATACAACGTAAACAGAAATGATTTTAATGGCATTTAAATTGTCATCATTGCTCAGTCGTAACTAAAAATTCATCAAGACACACAGGGAATGTTAATGGTCAAGATTTTGTGCTGTGTTAAATTGTGAAACTAAAACTAAATCATAAAACTGTTTTGGCAGACTGAATGAGACTTAAGAGTTTAATAATAATAATAATAATAAAAACAGATAAAGCTTTCCATTAGATCGATAGGATATTCATAAAAATCTGAGAATATAATTAAAAACGTTAGTAAAAGTTATTCATTATTGATGCGGCTACAGAATTATATAACTACTTCGGATTGAATCGGTTGGTTTTATGTTTTATATGAATGCCCGTATGGATAAACATTTTTGTTAAAATAACGGTTCGTTAAAATGAAAATTCTTGGATCTTGTAAGAAATTTTGTTGCAATATACATAGAAAGATTTCTTACGGAATCCAAGAATTTTCATTTTAACGAACCGTTATTTTTAACGAAAATGTTTATCCATACGGGCATTACTATAAAACGTAAAATCAACCGTTTCAATCCGAAGTAGTTATATAATTCTGTAGCCGCATCAATATTTACTAACGTAAATAATAATACGGTAATAATTATCAAAATTTTATAAAGCATTCTTAACGTGAGCACAAAAATAATCATACTCTTTAAATAAAGCTACGGTTGTGTTCTTTCTTCCCATCTTCATGACATAAGTTTTTTCCCAAATTATATCAAATTCCAATTCTGCAGTTGTATCAACATCTTCTGCTCTAATTTCAGCTACAAGTGTTCCTTTATCAGAATGTTCTTCAATTTCTGTAGCATCATCCGGCTATATAATAGTTATAAATAGAAATTAGTAATAGTAATCTTTATTTTCTGGGCTCATATGTCATGGTCGATCTATCCTCGTCGTAGACGTTTCTGCTCCGTAATTTGGTATATATACCAGATTGCGGTACCACGGTACCACCAAGTATTGAGGATGTCATCTACGATGTATGACGAATCGTTTGCGACGAGGATAAATCGACAATGGCATACCAGTTCAAAAATTCTATCCCTAAATTCAGAAATAAGTATATAATAATAATATTTCAGTATAGTAATTTAATAATTACAATCTATTGACATAAAAATATGCATAATTCAAATACTCAACAAGTACACATACTGAGTAAAGAATAAATTGACATTATCACAAGTCAGTGTCTGTTTCAAATATGGGTCGGAAAAAGACATTTTGTTAATTGATTTAGTTGAAAAAACAATTGATATTATGTAACAGTTATGGATATTTGATAGTTAACATTACAAGTTACATTGACTGTTGGGTGCATCGTACTTTGTCAGTTTGTCAGCATTTTTAGTCGTCGTTTAAAGTTCGATTGCATTCGATTTTTGTTTAAGCTGCATTTTTACTGAATCCAGTTAAATCGAAAACTAAATTATTTTAATTTAGTTACGTATCGACATTCAGAAGAACAATATTAAATCATAAGTTACAGATCGACGTATAAAAGAATTAGTTTATATAATGTAATAATTTTAGTTATTTTGTTAGTTAATTTTATTTCATTATTTTAATAAAATTATTTTTTTAATTGTTTTCGTTTTTTTTTTTGTGTTAAAACTTCAAGAAATCAACCACGTTTGTTGAAATTTATATTTCCGCTCGGACTTGCCGAAATCGTTTTTAGTAAAACTTATAGAAAATAAATATAATAAAAGTGGAGTATACAGATTAAAATGTAAAACTTGCAACTCAACGTATTTAGGACAGACAGGAAGAAAATTCATAAACAGACACAAAGAGCACAATACATTCTTTCAAAAATTACAAAACAAATTCACAATACGCAAACCATTTAATAGATAACCAACACGCCACAGGACTAATAGAAGAAATCTTAGAAATAGTAAAAATAAATAAGAAAAGCAATAAACTAAATATACTAGAAAACTTAGCAACACGAAAAGAAAAAAGAAATAACCCCATAATAAACACCCAAATCAATAGCCAATCCAATACAATATTCGAACCTCCACCAAAAAATAGAAAATATAAATTGACATGACAACACACGGACCAACGCACTTGAAAATGAAGTCATAAAACAACACCAAAAACTTATAGATTTGTTACAATTATACAATAAACGAAAATGTTTTTTTTTAAGATAAAACAATGCTATTCGTCTACTAGATGATAATAATAATAATAATAATAATAATGTAGCTAACACTATGTTATCATCAATTTAAAAACAATATTTCTTTGAAACATACCAGACAAATAGATTGTATAAAACTAGTGACGTTATCCGATTTTGGATAAGTGTTATACTTCAAAACTAATTAACCGCGCAAGCGTAATAAAAGTCTATACGTAAATGCTTTTGTTTTTAGTTTTGAAGTTAATATTAGTATAAGTGTTAATGTTAAAGTTAATACAAGTTTAAGTCGATCTGCATAAATTCACTTTTAGTAAGACTCGATTACTTTAACTAGTTTATATATACAAGAGAAAATAAAAGAACTTACTAAAGAAATTCTCGGTGGTTTATTATTTACATCAATAACATTAATTATTATTTCTTGAGAAACACGATGATTCTTTTCTCCTTTATCTTCATTTAGATGATCTATTGCAGTTACCTAAATAAAATAATTATTTAATAAAAAATAATTAAAAAAAAGATAATTTTTCTAATTACCTGAATTATAACTTGTGTCTGTTTCTCATAATCAAAAGTATTTTTAAATTTTGTTGTAATATTTGCAGATGTAGTACCGTCCGCATTGCATATTTCTATAGCGTTAAATTTTCCATTTTCAAGTGTAACTTCATATCTGAAAATTTTCAAATTATTATCGATGTATATTTGTAAGAAATAAAATATTAATAATAATTATTGTTATAGTAAAAAAATCTTTTAGAACTCATTATATTAAAATAAAAAGGCTTTAGGATTAAGTTTAAAATACTTAAAGATTGACTTTTCGATATACTCTATCATCAGGAAAAAATTATACAAATGGCATATGTAATAAATAAACAATATATGTAGTAACAAGTAAGTAAGTAAAGAAAGCCAAATTTTATTTAAATCAGTGCAAAAGCACTGATTGATGTTATCTTTTTCTATATAAATTTCTATTGCTTCTCTTATCAATCTACTGTTAATATTGTTGGGTCTTACAAATTATTATAGTATCTTTGAACTTTATATCATGAAGATTTTCTAACGCATGTTGTTCAGTAGTAGATTTATTTGGATGGTTTAGACGAATACGTCTAAACCATCCAAATAAATACCCTTTTGCGAAAAATATTATCAGAATTTCATCAAAAACAGATATTAAAGTTTCCTATTTTTCATACATGAAATTGCAACGCATGTTGAAAATTGTACAGGATATTATTTCTCTACAATCTTTGGGTGTATATAGAACTCCATGCAAATGCTGTAAGATTTATGTTGGACAGAGAGATATAACTATTTCTACTATATTGACGTAACGTAATAACGTTACGTCAATATAATTCTGATAATATTTTTCGCAAAAGGGTAGGAAGAGTAAATTATGTTTTCATCAAGCAAATCTTCAACAACTCTACACTGTAAAAAATATATGTAATTTTACAAGTTTTGTGAACGTAATTAATTAAAAGTGAACGTAAAATTACAAAATGTTGATATTTTTACTGTTAAAACCTATGTAAAATTTCTTAAATGTAAGATTTTTTACAGTGCAGGTTCTCTCGGTTGTATAGTTTTCTTGATCAAATATTTTATAATTATTGTTATAAATGGATTAAAAAATTGTTTTCTTTTGCAAAGTAAAGTTCAGTAGTAAAGCGATAACAATTTTGTTTGCAACAAATTGACTTAAACTTAGGGCATAATATGTATTCAATAATACTCAACGTCTGTCTACATCCGGAAAGAAGATATCTTTTTTCCTATTGAAGACGGACGTTGAGTTCGTCGAAACGTCGATTATTAAAAATATGAATACAGAACTGTAACCTAAAGTTGTTTTATTTTAATATAATGAGTTCTGAAAGATTTTTTACTTTATTAAATAAAATACATACGTAACCCAATCGTCTATATCTCGGTCCGTTGCTCTTACAGTAATAATATTGAAATCTTCTTCAACTGTTTCTTCTACTTCTCTTATATAATCATAGGGATCGATATCCCAAATAGGAATTTCATCGTTTAAATTAATTAGTTCCACATTTATAATAACGGAATTATGTCTAGGTGGATCACCGAAATCTTTTGATTGTATCTAGCATAAAAATAATCTTACATTAAATGATAATAAAGTAATATGTCGGTTAATGGATTTAATTCGTTCTGTGATATGTTGTTTTGGTGCTTACGTTGATGTGTAGTAATGACTGCAAAAACATAATAGAAAAATGACTGCTGTGGAACTGAGATTTTTACGTCGCATATGTGGTGTAATTAGAAGAAATTGGGTGTGAAATAAATTAATGTATGATAAGTGTGAAATTGAAAAAAGTCTCACACCCCAAAAATTATATCATATCTTTGCTTTATATGCTATCTATGCTTATGATATAAATATAAATGTATGTATATCTATGTACATTTGTTTTGATATCAAAAACATTAACAAATCTACTTTTTACAATTAATATGGATAAAGCTAGAACTGTTGGTTTAAATAAAAATATTTGGAGAAAACTAATTTTGGGATAGTGGGAAGAGTTTGTGCCACACCCTTATGGGTAAACGGCGTAATTTATTTGTTAGTCGAAGCATTACTATACGAGTTTACTAATATGTACCAAATGCGAATAATGTACACCCTGAATTACTAATATGTGACAGGAAAATATTGAAATATACCAAAAGAAATAAAAAGAAGATCACATAAGAATAAAATTTGTACTAAAAATTAATTACATATTAAACGAATATACTGGAATGTGTGTCATAAGGCAAGATTTTGGTTGGAATTAATGCAGGATAGGTTAGGTTAAAAGATTAGTTTGTATTTTTGTAATGAAAATAGAGGAATTTATTAAAAATACTGGTGATTTTGCAAAAATACAAATTATTCCTGCTACATATATACAGTTTATTTATATTTTTATAATATCAGATATAATAAAAAATATCTGTAATAGAAAAATAATGTATTTCTGATGAAAAAAACGAAGTGAAAATTTATTTTGAAATAATTGTATGATAAATGCATTTTTTCACAAAAAATGTTTGATTAGTTTTTGCGTATATTATTTTCGTATAAAAACATTAAATGAATATTAGTAAACTTACCTGAAGCTGAAAATTTTGCCATGGTAAATCTTCATAATCTAATTTTTCTGGTTGTGCTGTAGCAACTGTAAAGTCCCAATTTTTATAACCACTTGAAGGAATTATTTCAAATGCTTCATGAAATTGTTCATCATCTTCATCAATATCTACAAATGTCACGTCATATTGAGCGTTTTCTCCCTGTAAAATTAAAGAATAATTTTTGAGTGTTTTGATTTTTGTTTTAAATTTAATTTCATTCATCATCCATTATATTTGGTACCTAGGGAGAGTCTTGACCGCAAGTACGAAGTACTTGTTCTGCGATTATTATTTAGACATTTTTCGAAACTGCATTTATTTGCAGAAATAAAATGTAAATGACTTTATATTACATATTTACATATTTATATGTTAAACATATTTTTATTAATGGCAAGTCAAATGATATACATAGATTAGCATGGGACTCCTTGTTTGTGGGGCCCCCAGGCAAGTACCCAGCGGGCCCATGCGTTAAGACACAACTTTGTATCATAAAAAAAGTGAGGTTTACTTCAAATTTTATATACTGTTACTTTTGCACATTTTATGCATATAAATCGCAAAATTTTAATATATTTACAATGTTAAAACTTATTTTGAAAACTCGTTTTTAAAATAGATTACATAATAGATTGACATATATGGCTCATTACAGGATAGGTAAGGTAAAGAGGATAATTTGTTAAATGTTTAGTAAAATTAAAGCAATGTGAAAAATTTTTAGTTGTTTTTAACGTAAAAAAGTTAATATTAATAGTATGTAAACATGGAAAAATATGATAGCAGTTTTTCAACATTCAACACATTAAAAACGAAATTTCAAAATCAGTTTTTATTTTGTATATATTATTTTTGCACTAAAATTTCGTGATATATATTCATAAAATATGCTAAAATAATAGTCTGTAAAGTTTGAAGTAAATACATTTGGTAACCGTAAAGTGAAGTTTTACCAAAAACGATATTAAAAATTTTCTTTTTGTATACTTACTAAATCAATATCGTTAACGGAAAAAATATTTTTTATAGTTATATATACACCCTCCTTGAGTTCCAATGTTTTATATTCATCTTTTAATGTTATAATTGGATCATTATCATTGATATCTTGTACCATAAATAAAATTGTTTGATTTACGAACATTTCTGGAGTGTCTCTTTCATAAGCTGTTACAAGGCACGTGATTGTATTAATTTCTGGATCACCATCTCGGTCTATATCATTTATTGTAATTATTCCTGTTTCTGTATCACCGATTCCTCGGGGTATAGTTTCAACACTAATTTTATCTTGTCCTGAAATTTATTTGTTTATTATATACAGTACAATCATTATCATAGCAAAAACCTTTCAGAACTCATTATATAAAATAATACGATTTCAGGTTTAAGTTCTGTATTAATATTTATTAATAATTGACGTTTCGAGGAACTCAACGTCCGTTTTCATCAGGAAAACTGATACAAATGACAATTACAGTAAATAACATAACATAGAAACAAGTTACTAGATAACAAATAAGTAACTAGATTATAAATTTTCTATAAATTTTTAATTAATGGAAAGCAACTTTTATTTAAGTTAGTGCTTTCAGAGTGATTGATGTTATCTTTTTTTTTTAAATTTCTATTGCTTCTTTTATCAGTCTGCTGTTAATATTGATTGGTCTTGCAATAATGCGTTAGAGTATCTTTATGATGTGAAAATTGAAGGTACTGTAATTATTGCAAAACCAGTCAATATTAACAGCAGACTGATAAGATAAAATTTGCATCAAAAAGAGCTTAACAAGAAATAGATATTTTTACTCTGTGATGTAAAACACATGAATACTAAATAATATTAATTTTTTTCTAGTGATACTAGCTGGATGTTTCTTTCTAAACCTCTCTGAATATAATTTTTATTAAATACATACATACACAATCACGCCATGTACCCAAAAAGGTGTGGCACAAACTTTTTCTATTATTCCGAAATCAGCCACTTCCAAACATTTCTATTCAAACAAGCAACTTTCGCTTCATCCACATTAATAATTCTTCCCATACATGCTCTTCTATTTCTACTACTTGGAAACTTCCACTCACGCAAAACACTCTCAATCATACCACTCCAACTACACATCGGACGTCCACACAAACATATATCTTCAAAATCATTCATATAAATCTTTTTAACCAAACGTTCATTAGACATTCGATCAATATGTCCGACTCATCTTATTAAATACTTACCAATATTATTATTACATTCTATTTTATAATTAATTACGGCTTTAATATTTAAATCTCCATCTTTTGCACTTATTTCGTACTCCTAAAACATTATATGTAAAAAAAGTTTTTTTTATACATTATTAATTAATATTTGCAGAGCAAAAAAAAAACAACACAGTATATAAATAATTGAATAAAGTTTTATCATAAAGAGGTCTACCAACACACACACTTAATAACTACACTAATAATACACAAATACAAATAAGCATCTCTCGATAAAAGGTAAAGGTAGATATAAGACACGAGAAAACGAAAAATAAATAATTTTTTAACTTTGTAACATTTTCTAATGTACGGAAACACCATATCATATACCACAATATGTATTATGTCCAAACAATAAAATAAATAAAATAATTGACAAATTAAATAAAACAGGAATTAATTATTTTCTTGTCAAAAGTTATAAAAAAAAAAAAAACAGTTGAAAACAAAAAGAATAACAAATTTATATATGTATATCAGGTTACAATAACCACATGGTCCAACACTGCCCTGTTACACTAGTATCAGTGTATACTTATGTGTTGGTAGGTCTCTTTATTAAAAAATAAATACCTGATTAGAATGTTCGTCAAATGTTTTTGTGACAAAAATATTAGTCCAAAATGGTGGCATGTCATTCATATCTATTACTTCAATAACGATATTTGCTGTACTATTATTGTTTCCAGCATCCTTAAAAAAAAATCATGAAAATTGTGATAAAATATAATAAAATAATATTTATTACCTTTGCAATTAATTGGAAATAATGTACAGGCATTGTTTCAAAATCTAATTCTTCAATAACTTTTAATAATGCATTAGGATTAACATTTTTTTCACTGCCTATATATATGATTTCGAATATATCATCGTATTGTTCCTAGAATAATGACATTTTTTAAATAATTTTTTTAATTACTAATTACTAATTTAATATACAGGACACCGCAAAGAAACCTAACGCTTTTTGATATAGAACTATGGCCCATATTCTCATCTCACTTTTAAAAGCGATTTTTGTCAAATTACATACTAAACAATTTTAATCAGGTTATTTGAATTTTATAATATTATATATATATAAAAATGTATCAAAAATAGAAATACTATTCATATTTGATAAGAGGTGGAAGTAAAAATTTATTTTAAAGCAAATAACAGAAGCACTTTTTCATAAATAAAAGATGTTGAAATACGGGCATATGTTTTTATGTAGAAATGAAAAATGTAAAGGTGTAAATTTGCTAATATCTATTGATTTCTGGCTACTAGTTTCGATTTATTGCCATTTTTTACCATTACATTTTTATGAAAAATTACATTCACAAAACATATAAAATCACATAAATTGCATGTAAAATTAAATAAATTTTTAACAAATTAAGTAACTAGATCATAAAATTTGTAAATTATTAATACGAGGAAGCCAAATTTTAATCAGTACCTTCATACTGATTGATGTTACCGTTTTCTTTATAAATTTCTATTGCTTCTCTTACAAAACCTATCAATATTAACAGCAGATTGGTAAGAGAAGCAATAGAAATTTATTAAGAAAAAGATAATATCAATCAGCACTGATTTTTTATTAGGTTTTTTTGTTGTGATTTGTAGTTCCTAATTAAAACTTACAGGATTTGAAGTAAACGTTATATCCGATAACAAGGTAATTTCATCTTTATCGTCTATCATGTACGTACATTCTGTTTCACCTGAATAATTTTCCTAAAAATAATATATTGTTAATTAATTTATTACCCAATTAACCAAAACAGTTTTTATTTGCCACTTTTTGAACTTTTTATTTGATTTTGCTGTAAAGGCAGTTTAAAGAACCGCAATTAATAAATAGGTAACATTATTTATGAAACATATTCTTATGTATCGTTTTAAAATATTTTTAATTACAGAATAATTTATTAAATTTCAATTTTTTGAAAAAATATTGTGCATATTTTGATGATGCGAAATCTACAGAAATATTCACATAAAATAGTGATTATACCTCAATTTTACATGTTCGATTATTTACAAGAATCGTTGGTGGATGATTATCAATATCAATAACTTTAAGATGAACATATCTTGGTTCATTGTTAATCATAATTTGAAAGTCATAGTTTCTTTGATTCTCTTCCAGATAGTCTTGTCTTCTTGTAATTTGTAATTCAATTTTGTCATTATTTAATTCTATTTTTGCTCCTAGTAAGGTATTACTACCTACAGTGAAACTACCAAGTACAGGTAGATTATCTGTAATATTTAAAAAAATATTATTTACAAACGTAAAACATTAGAATAATATATAAACAAAGGCTGATGTTACAAGCTCGGCTCTTGTCTTAAAACCGATATTAGTTAAAATCAATTTTAAAATCGAGCTCGTAATACGGGCCAAAGTGTTTAGTGATGAATACAACAGTAAAGATAGTTTGTAAAAGTGCAATTTGTGTCAAAAAAAGAAAGAGACGTTTGAAAGAAAAATAGTTAATGTATTAAAGAAAGATTTTTAAATGCTGGAAATTAAAAGATAAACTCATTAACTTAAAATAAAACAGCTTTAGGTTATATTTCTGTATTAATATTTATTTATCGTTTGAGTGCCACGGGTTTTTGCTGTTTTTCCTTTCAAAAGTGCCAAGGAGCGCTTTTGCGCTTGTCTTATTTCCTATTCTACATTACGTAGTTAATTATATTATTATAGTAATAGTTCTTTATAAAAATAAAAAGGGTACACCTACTCCAATTTTATTTTTACTTAAAACGGAAACGATAGCCGTAAAGTTGGGCATCGACAGAAACCGAGCTTGCTAGAGCGCTAGCAAATTTCGAGTGTAACAGAAGAGAGCGAAATCGCTGCTTGGCACTCAAATGGTTTATAATTGACGTTCTGACGATTTCAACGTACATCTTCATCAGGAAAACTAGTATAAATGACATTTACAGTAAATAACACAACATAGAAACAAGTTACTAGGTAATAAAATAAATATCTAGATCATAAAATTTATAGATTTTTAATTAATGGAAACCAAATTTTACTTAACTCAGTGCCTTCGCAGTGATTGATGTTATCTGTTTCTTTATAAATTTCAACTGCTTTTCTTATCAATCTGCTGTTAATAATTGCAAGATCCATCAATATTAATAGTAGATTGATAAGAGAAATATAGACATTTATAAAAAAAAAAGATAACATCAATCAGTGTGATGGCATTGATTTAAATAAAATTTGATTTTCTTTATTTAATAATTTATAAATTTGATAATCTATTTACTTATTTTGTTACCAAGTAACTTGTTTTTATGATATGTTTATTTATTGTATATGTAATTTGTATCATTTTTCATGTTAATGACGTTTAGAGTACGTCGAAAAGTTGATTTATAATTAAAATTAACACAGAACTAAATACTAAAGTTTTTTCATTTTACCTTATATATAATTTAATGAAAAACATTACCTTTATCACATTGGTCGCATTCCAGATTTGCTATTATAAGTATCTCCTCTACATCTTCATTTATAGCAACATATAAATCTCTGTTAACAACATTCCAATAATCTCCATCTATATTTTCATTTAAATTTTCTGGTTTTGTAAATGGGGGATTTTTCCAACTAACTAAAAAAAATAATTATGAATTAAATTAACTAGAAATTTTTATACATTTGCTTTTTATCTTGTTAAAGTACAAGTATTTTGTTTATCATAGTTTAAAATAATAATTGTTTAATGCATATTTTTTTTTACCTAAAATGTAAATCAAGATTAAAATAATTGTGCACGTCATTCATAAAATATGATAAATTGTAAATGTACTATACCTGCTTTTATCAAAGTGATTTTTAGAAAAAGTATTAGCAATAATCTTCTATTCATTGTTGAAAGGATTATAGGTTCTGAAACATAAAAATAGTTTTCAATTTTAGATATTGGTATTAACAGAATTTTTTAAGTATTGTGAGTGCAATAGAGAATAAAAATATTCTCCAGAATTAAATAATCTGAAAATATATATTTTTCTTCAAGCGAATCATAATATTAATATTACATTACTATATTGCCTATGTAGAAAGACATTATTATGTTACTAGTAATATAATGACATTATTATACAACAGTTAGTTACTATATACACTACTGGTATCAGCATCGAACATAACTACAACGTCAAGTATACTTAAGCTGACAACTTCGGCGGTCATATTGAATCACTATTACGTCAAGTTAAGTTAAGTTAATTGAATTGTTTATTTTCGCTTGAATTTGAATTTGATTATTGAAAATGTGTGAAGAAATGCAAGAAATGCAATGTGCACCGTCAAATTTGTCAGAGATTGTATATTCGATTGTATATTTATAAGTATTATTTATACAAAGCCTAAAAAAGTCCGATAATTATTTATATATATATATATATATATATATATATATATATATATATATATATATATATATATATATATATATACAGGGTGTTCGTTCGCTTGGTTGATATAGGGCAATAACATGGGACTTCGATAATATGCAGAATACTACTTTCTGAAGTAAAATTCGGAGAAATACTTAGAATACTTTTCGATAAGGAATAAAAAGTTATATAATTTGGTGTTAGTTTTAATTTGCTAGCATGTACCGTTTGGGCGCTAAAATTTTTTTTAAATGTTTTTTAGAATTTTCAATAATTTTTTCTGCTAAATCAATATGAGTTAGAGAAAAAAGTTACTTAGCTATTATGTAGCTAATTTTTTTCTCAATTTAACTGAATTTTTTCAGATTTGTTTGAGCAAATTTTGAAGAAAGTCTTTTTTTCGAAATAAAACTTTCTTCAAAATTTGCTCAAAAAAATTTGAAAAAATTCAGTAAAATTGAGAAAAAAATTAGCTACATAATAGCTAAGTAATTTTTTTCTCTAACTCATATTAATTTAGCAGGAAAAATTATTGAAAATTCTAAAAAACATTTAAAAAAAATTCTAGCGCCCAAACGGTACATGCTAGCAAATTAAAGCTAAAACCAACTTATATAACTTTTTATTCATTATCGAAAAGTATTCTAAGTATTTCTTCGAATTTTACTTCAGAAAGTAGTATTCTGCATATTATCGAAATCCCATGTTATTGCCCTATATCAACCAAGCGAACGAACACCCTGTATATATATATAATTGTGGTCCTTATTTTGGCAAGTTTTGAATTTCAATGCACCCTCCCTCCAAGCAGTTGTTGGAAATTGTGTAAAAACCAGTGTTTGAAGCGTTTTAGTTCAAAATTTTGTAAATAAATCGTATCCCAAGGCAAGTGAAGTTTAAAAAATGCTGGTTTTATAGCATTTAAGAACTTGTTACTTAGAAATTAATTGAAATGGTTTTAAACGTTGTTAAAGTACATTAAATTTTCTTTAAAACGTGCTAAAAATCATGTATTTTGGATGAAAAAATAGTTTTTTCTTTTCTAATGAATAATAAAAAAGTATGCAAATATTTGTTTTTGATTTCAATAAATCGAATAATAAAATTATTGATTTTTATTTTACATGAAACATTCTCATTTGTATATATTTTCAAACAAAAACTTACTTTTTAATAAAACATTGTAATTAATAATTTTATAATTTATCAATATTTGAATTCTAGTTTAACTAAAGATAATATCAGATTCCATGATAACAAAAATATTTTTCTAAAACTTTGTAATTATATGTAAATAACATTTTTTTTTAGATTTAGCCAATGTATAACATACGTAGTTTAAAATAAATTTAATACTTACTGTATAAGTAATAAAAAGCACTACATTTATTTTACTTATTTTAAAAACAACTTGTATACACAGTTTGCAAAAATGAACTAATATTTGATATATATTTATCAGTTTTAAAAATGATATGTGAATTTTTAATCCAATTACCAATATTGATTAGATAGATAATATGGACTGATATCAATTTTTTTTATGATAACAGGATATAGTTGATATTTGCGATTTTAATATTTACAAATGTTGATCGGTAATTTACGTTTTAATTTATTGTATTAATTATGTTATTCATAATTATATTTTACATCTGTTATTTATGTTATTTAGATATTATTACATAGATATATACATACATATTTACGTAATATATACTATAAAAAAGTTGACATTTTATCTAAAAACCATAGTAAAAAAAATTACATATTATTTCAGCAAAACGATGGTTTACATAAATTTTTTTGTAAAAATTATCTATATAATTTTGTAATTTTAAGTTAAATAATTATTTTACCATATTATATGTTTTTTTTTTACCGAAAAAGTAAATAATTAGTTACATAAAATATACGTATTTTATATTTATATAATGTAAAAATTAATGTTACTATATGTTTGTTTTTTTTTTCAGGTAAGAAAACTTCAATGTAAAAAAGAATTACATTCAAAAGCATAAAAGTTATAATGTAAGTACAAATTAAAAATATTAATTAATAAATTAATTGTCATAGCATATTTTATTTATTTAAAATATATTAGAGTATTTTTATTTGGAAAAATAAAAATTTTTGTGCGCCACGCGTTTTGCTTTCTGTGAGTGACGTCATATTTTTTTTCGAAAAGTGTAATAATGTGTGTGTATTTATTATCTGTCAATGTGTCTGTTAGTTTATCGAGCAACATTGCCGTATGTTATGTTTACATTTTAAAATTTAAATTAAGATAAACACTATAGTTGTGAATCAGCTTTATAAAAACCTGGTTTCATTTTTCTAATTACGCGTTGTTAAAACGAACATAAATTTACAAACAAAATACGTGATTTTTAATTTTGGCATAACAGATATAGGCAGCAGCGTTTTTGGTTTTTTGGAATACTTAGTGATACACTAATACGTCACGACAAGCAAATTCAAATTTGACATTAAAATTTAAAATTTATTTTCTTATTTATTATAAATAATTTTGCATTGAAATATTTATTTACATAGTTATTTTAATGTATATTTTTAATTAAAGAAATAAAAATCAAAATGTGCTATTATCTTATTAGGATATATAGTACATTACTAATTATTATTTTTAGAAAGAATTGTTGTAACTATACATAAATAGGCTGACTAAAATTTTCTCATTTTTAATGAAATAATAGTATAAATATAATTGCACTTTGTCATGAGGTTAAATAGTGATTTTTATACAGATATTTGCAAAATTATTTAAATTTAGAAAATATTAATCTCATATATTAATTTTTAAATTATGTTTCTATTATTTGAATTAAGAAATATATAACGTATATGTTAACAATTTTAGTATTTAAAGTACGTATTTCTTAATCAAGTTTGATTAAAGTGTTAAGTGTTGAAAAATGGTTTTTATTTCACCCCTTTACAGGGTTGTATCTCCATTATTATTGAGTTTTGGAAAAAAGTGTATATATAAAGGCACCCTTATTTTTGAACGTACTATCAGCTCTAGCAATTACGGTACATAATTCTGGACCACTTTATATATATATATATATATATATATATATATATATAATTTTGTTAGTTAGTTTTTAGTAGTTAGTTTTGGTGGTTGTTATACAAATTTTTCTATTCCATAAATTTATTTAATACGATGACAGTCGATTCTGTGGAGGCTACAACAAATATTTTTTTTGATAATATCGTGTAATATATTAAAACGTAGAATTTTAATATAAAATAAAACAGAGCTTCAACCTAAAGCTAATTATTTTGTAGGTAACAGTGACATATTAATAGTTTAAATATTTTTAAACAAAATTTCTAAATTTACCAACACGAATCAAATACAAAAATGCTTCAAGTTTTCTAGCTTGTAATGAGATGAATTTGATATGAAAAACGGTAGAAATATTAAATATCCAGAAATAACAATTTATTCATATTCTGTGTATGTTTGTACTTGTAATCAGTATCCGTGCGGGGCAGAGGGCATACCAAACGGACCATAGGTCATTAAACATCCCGGTCTATACGCTATAATACATGTTGGCTACGAAAATTTTACTTTTTTACTGGTTTTTATCGCGTTAGTAGTTGTCTTAGTTTGTTTCAGTACAGGTTTCAGAAGATTTTTTTCTTCATTGTGTGGTGCAACAAAATCGAATTTATTTCACCAGTAAGTTATTATTATTTATTTTATCTTCTTATATATAATTTAGAATCTTTTTCCGCTAACAATTATTTAGATAAGATATGAAAAATATTTGAGGTTTTTAAAGATTTCAATTGATAATTATTGTAGCATTGTTTAAGCAAAATAATTGTGTTTCAATTTTCAAAAGTATATTAGGTACTATTATAGTTTTTATATTTTTCATATTCTAGATTTTTTTTATGTAGTATATATATATATATATATATATATATATATATATATGATATTTTTGAAATTAACTGTAAAATGTTAATGTAAAATTTATTATTTAAATAATGTAAAAATTCAGATATATTTTTTACTGTACATCCAGATTTAGTAATTTTTTTAAATAATAAAAAAATCTTACAGAACTCATTATATCAAAATAAAAAGGTTTTAGGATTTAGTTATGTATTAATTTGTATTAATAATCGACGTTTCGACATACCCTACGTACATCATCATCCTGATCATCATTAAAAATAAAGGCCGGTGTTCTCACCTTACTTTATCTTACTTTTGACGTTTACTTAAACTTACTTATTAAGCAATTTTAATTAGTTTATTTGAATACAAATAAAAAATATATCAAAAATAGAATATTTGATAAGAAGTAGAAATAAAAATTTATTTTAAAGCAAAAAATAATAGCATTTTTTCATAAACAAAAGAGGTGGAAGTACGGCCAAAGTATTCAGAAACATATTAAATTAATTTATGTATAAAATATAAAAGAAATTATTAAATATATTATTCTAAATAAAAGTAGATAAAGAATGATAAGTAATAATTGATTATAATTTTATTTTTACTTTGTATAACTTATTTTAAACAAGTTATTTAAAAAACATTTTAGAAACAGAATACTTGACAATTAAATTGAAAGATTTATTTTGAAAAATATAAATTTTTAGATAACTCTTAGTAAAAAGTGATATAAAAATTAAATCAGTTTATAAAAAATAAATTTTCAAGCACACTGTATATACACTGCATAAAATAATAATAATATATTATATAAAATAATTAATTATATATGTGTAGGTAATGTTAAGTTAACAAAATATTTTCATGTAAAGTACAAAATTAAAGTTGAAGAATTTTATTTACTAAAAAAAAAAACATTTTGTAACATTTTAGTTTTTACAGATGTAATCAAAATAGAGCCAAAATTATCATTATTAATGTGATATTAAAAAACTTAAAAACAATGAAATTAATTTCTATTTTGTTGATTGTTCAAATAAAGTAAAAAAGTAAACTAAGTTCTTCTAAACTCTAATTACATATGATTTTAAGGTTGCAGGTTTTTTATTCTTAAAAATATTAAATAAAAACATGTGTTATTTAAAAGAATTTTTAAAAAGTCTTATTTTTTACAATATTGTAGATAAAATAAAAAAGCTTTAGGTTCATGTTCTGTATATTTTTAAATTAAAATTTGACGTTCTAATATACTGCACGTCTTTAGTATCTTTATGATTACTAAAATTTGAAGATACTAAAATAATTGTAAGACTCAATAATATTAACAGTAGATTGATAAGTGAAGCAATAGTAATTTACAAAGAAAAAGATAAAATCAATCACTGATTTAAATAAACTTTGGCTTTCTTTAATTAATGATTTATGAATTTTGTAATCTAGTTTCTTGTATTTTGTTACTTGTAACTTTTTCTACGTTTTATTTGTTTATTATTTATATCATTTGTACATATTTTTTTTGATGATTCAGTATATCGAAATGTGGAATTTTAATTAAAAATTATATACAGAACTTACACCTAAAGCTTTTTTATTTTAATATAATGAATTCTGAAAGATTCTTTACGTTAATATTGTAGATACTTTAATTAAAAAAATTAATTAATAATTTTATAGAAAAATGATAATAAAAAATAAATATATTTATAAGAAAGGGGTGTACAAAAATGTATATTACTAGCTGTATTAGTCATCAGCGCGTTTGTTTATCTTGTAAAATTCCTTATCATAAATTATGTCAAAAAGTCATTTTGGAATTTATTTCAAATAGATAAAATAAAAAAAAAAATCTTGTACTTTGGATGTCTAGTCTAAAAAAATATGTATATAAAAATGCAATTATATCTAGTTCAACTCAATTAAGAAAATTAGTCATTTTATTTACTTCGTATAATGTTGATACAGAATATCCTTCTTTTAAAATTATAATATTGCTTTATCAGCTCGTTATATAGTTCTATATGCTAATTAGGTAATATTATTTTTATGTTATTGCTAGAAAAAGTCTCTTAAATTTTAATTAAAAACTAAAAATTTGAAATTAAAAAATGTTTTAATTGATTAAACAAAAATTATATTTATTTGTTGTATTATTATAAAATTTTTGTGAATATTTAAATTTTTATAATTTTTTGTTGGAATACGATAAACTCATTTTATAAAAATTGGTAAGTAAAAAAAAATATTTTAGTTTTATAATTATTATTAAGATTATTGTAGTATTACAGAATGTTTTATTAAAAGGCAAATGTTATTTGGAATCTTAAACCCGTTCTTTAAATATAACTTTATGTTTTTCTACTAGAAATATTTTTTAATAAAAAGGAATAATAGTAAGCTACAGTATATGCAGTATTTAAAGGATTTATATGAAATTATGTAATAGAGATGAAGTATATACCTAGTTTGAAAACAAAATTACATTTGTATTAAAAATTATTAATAATTTGACAATTACATTTATTCCAGAAAAACATTATGGCTCGTATTCCCACCTCTTTTGTTTATGAAAAAGTGCTTTTATTTATTACTTTAAAATACATTTTTATTTCTACCTCTTATCAAATATGAGTAGTATTTTAATTTTTGATATATTTTTGCATATCTAATATTATAAAATTCAAATAAATTGATGAAAATTGCTCAATTAGTAATTTTAAATGAACGTCAAAAGTAATTTTAATAAAAATCACTTTTAAAAGTGAGGTGAGAATACGGGCCTATGTTTCTAAATTAAATGGTAAATAATTTTATACAAAGTTTTCAAAACTATAACAAACGTGTTTATTTTTGAGCAAAACCACTGGCCCGTATTTTCACATCACTTTTAATTGTATAATATTAGATATAAAAAAATATATCAAAAATAGAAATGATTCATATTTGATAGCAAAAAATGAATGCACTATTTCATAAACAAAAGAGATGGGAATACGGGTCATTGGATATAAAATTTAAATATTTATTAATTAACAATAACATCTACATTGAACCTCATTAAAACTTTTAAAATTTTATTATAAATAATATATAATAAAATTTAATCATTTGTAGGAAGTTGTCGATAGCAGAAGTTGTAGTGTACTTGACTAGCAATTAATAGATTTAATTGAATTCTTGCTCTGTTGATACGAATTTATTTAATATTATAAAAAATCGAAAACTAAAATTTATATTTTTGAATGTTTTTACAAATTAATTTTATCATATATGTAAAAAAAAATTATGTTTAATAATGTTTTTTAATGTATAAAAACATTATGTTGATCGATAAGTTTTTTTTTTTTTATAATTAAGTATAGTTTTTAAATATTTTAATAACAAAATATTTTAGTGCGACGATCACAGATGCATTCAAATATGAGATCGGACTATCCGCACCTAGAAATAGTGACACGTTTGAATCATATACCAATTGTGGAAAGTAGCTGGAATTATGCTGGGCAGATATATACCAGAATAAAGGTAGGATACATTACATAGATTTAGTTTTCGGGTAAAACTTTACTTTACTGTCACCAAATGTATTTATTTTACTTTATAGACTGTTATTTTACCAAATTTTACGAATATAAATCTTAATATAAAATATAAATACAATATTAAAACTGATTTTGAAAATTCGTTTTTAACATGTTGAACGTTGAAAAACTGCTGCCATATTTTTCCATAACTACTAGCAGATACTTTTATTTTCAAATTTTTATGTTAAAAATAGCAAAAAATTCTTCACGTGGCTTAAATTTTTCAAAACGTTAGTAAATTAACTTCATTCTTAAATTTTTTGCCAATTACACCTATGGTATACTCGATCCGGGGACACACTGTATGCCACGTACAATCAATTAATCTTACGTATAACTTATATGTTGAAAATGGATTTTCAAAATCAGTTTTAATATTGTAAATATTATTTCCGCACTAACATTTTATGATTTATAGTCATAAAATGTGCAAAAGTAACAGTATATAAAGTTTGAAGTAAATACATTTGGTGACCGTATAATAAAGTTTAGCCAGTTTTTGTGTTAAGTTTTGTAGTATATTGTACTAATTGCTAATATTTTTAATTTGTATCAGTTTGTTTATTGATTCATTATTAAGTAAACATAATGCTAGACAATGTTGTTATAGATTAATATTTCCTGGAATAAATATTTATTGTCTAGTTTTGTGTTTATCTAATATAGAGAGTCACGGAACTAATTTTATTTAAATAATAAATAAATGCATAATATTGACTTTATTATAAATATTGATTGAATAGAGAAATTATTATATATTAAAAATAGATATGGGATTGTTTAAAAACTAAGGTCCGTATTCTCACCTCACTTTTAAGAGTGATTTTTGTCAAAATTCCTTTGACGTTTACTTAAAATTACTTATTAACCAATGTTTATTTTAATTTAATAATATTAGATAAAACAAAAATATATCAAAAATAGAAACACTATTTTTATTTGATAAAAGGTAAAAGTAAAAATTTATTTTGAAGTAAAAAATAAAAGCACTTTTTCATAAACAAAAGAGGTGGGAATACGGATTCAAGTTTTTTTTTTGTATAATTTTATCATCGTGAACTTTTTAATCCTTTGAAAGATTTGGTCTCCTTTACAGTAGTGAGCACGTGATTTACATTAATATCTACGTATAGACAATGATAATTGTTAACTGCATAAAAATTAAGTTTGAGAGTAGATTATATATACAGTGTAGACTAATTGGATAATGAAAATTATATGATAATTACATCAGAACATAGATAATTATATGTTTACAATAATTTTTAAAGTTTGAAAATGGAATTTATTATAACGTTAAAGTTGAATTGCATTATATTTTTTTCGTATATTTTTTATTAGATTTTAAAACAAAATTGATCGAGTACTGTTTCACGATATCAATTTTGCTATCAACTTGCCAACTTATGAACTATAATATTTAAGCCGGTTGTATAAAATATTGTTAATCACTGTGATAGTTAACGACGTCGTTAGCTTGCCAATCAATCAATAAGGCGATTTAAAGACAGTTGACAATCTAGTTGCTTAGTTAACTTATAGATTAAGTTAACAACGTTTTATGTATCTAATAAATATAATATATAATATTTATTTGTATTCTATCATTATAAACTTCTCGAAAACGAACAGAACAATATAATACTCCTATTAATTTTAATCTATAATATTTGTTTAAAATTAATACATGACATCAGATAGTTCTAAAATTTCTAGATTGTTTACTTTTATCTACATTTTTTATATATTGCATGAACGTGTATGTAGATACTTAAAATTTACATTTAAATACTTATTTTATAATTAGTATTTTCTTCTTTTTTCGTATATTTTAGTAAGTTTAAAAGTTGTACATTCCCAAGAACACTGTTCAGGAAATTTTTATCTCAGTTGTTCTCTGTCAGTTTTTTTCTCATTAGGATCTTGAGTGAATGTCTAATAAACGTTTGGTTAAAAGAATTTATATTAATAATTTTTAAGGTACACGTTTGCGTGGACGTCCGATGAATAGTTGGAGTGGTATGATTGAGAAAGTGGTTTGCGTGAGCGAAAGTTTACAAGTAGTATGAACAGAAGAGCATGTATGAAAGATATTATGAATGCGGATAAAGCTAAAGTTGCTTATCTGGATAGGAATGTTTGGAGGAAACTGATTTCGAGATAGTGGAAAGTGTTTGTGTCACACTCTTTTAGGTACATGGTGTGATTGCATATGTATGTATCGATTTTAATAATTAGTACAAAAATATTACAAACTTTTATTTTTTATAACTTACCATGATCATTATGTATGACCGAATTTTTAATTGTTTTTATTAGCATTCAAATTCTCTTGTAAGTTGGACATTGGGCACAGCTGAATTATCATTAAATTCAGCAATGGGAGTTGCTATTCCAACAACAGTAGCAGTTTTCGGTGGACCAATCAATAAAATCGATCAATTACTTTGTAAAAGTTTGGATATTGTTGAACAACGTGTTCCTAATATCTATCTTCCACCTAGATTGGTTAGTAAGATTTGAAAATCTTTTTATAAAAATTTTAATTTTTAAGAATATATATATTTTATACACCAAATTTGATTAACTATATGAAATATTGAGTATATTATCTTTTGAAAACGGTAGGTTTTTTTTATGATACACTCTAAAAAAATATTTGTAATTTTACCTACAAACCATGAGACACTATATTGCTCAGTATTTCTAGGTATAATTACTCAATTGCTGTAATTTTATATAATTATTTAAAAATACATAATATCAGAACGATTACAAACATTATATAATTCAATATTACCAACGGGATGGAAAAGTACATAATTTCAGAATTTTGAGGTAGACATAGAGAATATTTATTTTTCTGTAATTTTACTAATTTTTTTTACAGTGTATGTTTGAAATTTTAAACAAAAACTAAAGAAATATTGAAAAAAAAATTATTAAACTGTAGTTCAAATAACATATTAAGAATATAGATATTTCTATTACATAATTTTTTTTTTAATTACTGTTCTATATGTTGTTTATGGAAAAGGTTTATTGATAATTTTTTATATACAGATGTATACAGAAACTAAGGAATATGTAAGCAGTAAATTCGTTCGGCCAATGCTAAAAAGAGCCGATTCTGTAAAGGAAATTGGCAATGCTGTTTTAGCGAGTAAATATACAGCTTATGCTGCCGATAAACTTGAAGATGCTTTGAATGCTGCTGATAAATATGTTGATATTTATTTACCTGATGCTGCAGATCAAACTATTGATGGTAATAAAACAATTAAAATTATTTGGTATTTCAGAAAATCTATGTATCTACATAATGTTTGACGAAAACTTTAACAAACATAAAGAAAAAGATAACATTAATCAGTGTGAAGTGTCATTGATTTAAATAAATTTTGGCTTCCTTTAATTAAAAATTTAATTTGTTTTTATGATCCAGTTACTTATTTGATATCTAGTAACTAGTTTTTATTTTCTGTTTATTTACTGTAAATGCCATTTGTATCAGTTTTCCTGATCTAGACGGACGTTGAGTTCGTCGAAACGTCGATTATTAATAACAGAACTATACAGAACTATAACCTAAAGCCGTTTTAATTTATTATAATAAGTTCTGAAAGATTTTTTACTATGTTTTTTTTATTATTTATTTATCTAATATAGATTTGATAATTTTTTTTACATTTATACATTTTTTTTATTTATTTATAAATAAAGATCTGCATTTATAGTCTTATTATAATTGTTTTAATATTAAAAAATTATTTTTATTATTTATTAAATATAAACAGTTTTATTAAATGGATTTGATATTTTTTGATATATTTAGCTATTTTAAATCTAATATAAATTCAATTTTCTAAAATATGCGATAAGTATTTTGAAATTAATAAATAAATTAGAAACTTTATTATTGATAAAGAATTGTTTAGAATTAAGTTTATCTTTGTGATAAAAATCTGTAATTATGAATTTTCCAAATTAAAATCTATATATAATATTGCATGATTAAAATAATTACTTTATTTTTTTATTTTATGCTTTAGTTATGAATCACGATTTTATCTATTGCCATTTTTTAACAGATACTTATTATTAATTATCAATAAATTATAATGAAAAATACGAATGAAAAATAAACGAATTTATACTAAAACAAAAAAAAAAGCTTTAGGATTAAGTTCTGTATATATTTTATTTAAATATTAACGTTTCGATATACTATACGTATATCTTCATCAGACAGGCAGCCGTAGGCTAGTGGTAACGTGTTGGACTCGATCCCCAAAGGTCCTTGTTTGCGACAGCTTCACACCAGAAATTAATTTAAATATTATTTCTGGTATTAAAAACCTTGTACCATTGAACTGATATTGGCTGGGTTTGAGTGGCTCGGAACTCACTATAAAGTGTAGGTTCCTTGCTTGGTTGTGGTTTAACGACCCGCACCATTGACAATGCAAGTAAAAATTAATGAGCTTCTCTAGCCTATAGCCCCATGTTCCGCCTAGGAATATCGGGAACTGATTATATATATCTTCATCAGGAAAAAATAAAACAAATGACATAAATAATAAACAAGCAAAACATAGAAACAAGATGCTTTTATTTATTCTTGCTATGTTAATTTTTACTAATTTATAAAAAAATAATATTAGAATTTTGCATTGTTTTTTAAAAATATTTTCAAAAAATATATAATAGTTTTTTAGCTATTAGTAGTTCTCAGCTTTTTTCATAGTTTTCTTTCATTTATTTGTGTCTTTTATTTTTCTTTTCCAATCTTTGATTACGTTCTTATAACTCTTTTAGAACTTGTTTCAACATGGTACATGTTTGAAAGCTTTTTTTAGTTAACCCGCAATTATCCAACCTAGTTAGATTATCCATTTTCAATCATTTTTGTTAGTACATATTTGTTCTTTGAAAATTTTGCACAATATTTTTCTCATTCAATTTGGAACGACAAATACAAACGGAGTTTTCTGAAATGTCTAATAGTTTAACAATTACAATATGAGCGATATTAAATTATATCAAAATGTTTTAGTGAAAGAAAATAAACACGTAATAGATGGACCAGCAGGCAATGTTGTCCACACTATTCATCATGTGGATAGATTTTCACGTAAGCTTCAACGACGTTTGACTAAAAGAACTTTACAGGAAGCTAAAGCTCTTAAGGAGAGAAGTCAAGAATCGATGCATGTGCTGTTATACGTTGCTGAATTGGTAATTTTTATTCAACTATATTAATTTTATTTTATTTTTTATTATTTTTGTTTTTAATCTTTTAGCTTTTATCAGTACATTCATTCATTGAATGATAAATTGGTTTTATTTTTTATAACATAGATTATTGATGAATTCTAATTTTATCTATTATATATTATACTGACGAATTTAGTTGGTTACTTAATATTATGTAAAATTAATTTTTATGTTATATGAAAAAAAAAAAAATTGGTTGAAATTTATGTTCAAAAGTTTGAAGTTACTTTAAAGATACCATTTGTTATTTATTATAATTTATACCAACTTGTATTTTTAGAAATTACGTAGAGTATTGAATGATTGCAAAAGTACTGATACTGATTTTATTATATCCGGTTTATATGTTGAAATGTTATTGAATTATCAATATTTTTAGTTTATATTAATAAATTTGTTATTACTAATTTCTTAACGATATTACTTAATTATTTTCTAAAATGTCACGATTTCAAATTAATTTTTTTTTATAGAATAATTGTTTTTTTTTATATTAAAAATAAAACATCTGCATTTTTTGTCGAAATTAAAATAATAGTATGTTACAAAATTTAACATTAAGATTCATATTTTAGCTGAAAATATTTACATTTTGTATGTAAATAATATTGGAAAATTAATGAAAAATATGCTGTGATATGCTGAAAAATTTACTGTGATTATTTTTAAATATAATATAAATATCAAAACAAGTAAGAAGGGTAAAGAGTAGTTGTCGTTGCGTCCTACGTTTTTCGTTTTAAATCTTAACAAGTATTGTCATAGCTATTAAAAATTTACAATCAGAAATTTTCAGAACAATCTGCATGAGGTTATAAATCTGTATGGGGCTGGGAGAAATTATTTTATACCTTTTAGTCCGTTTTAAAAACGTGGTATATTAATTTTTTTTTAATTTAAATAATTATTCAATTCAATTGACTCGTTAAATTATATTTATCATTATGTATATATATTAATTATATTTTTATTTATGATCTAACAATTTTCATTAATAATAATACAAAATAATAATAAAAGTTAGTTAAATTTTAATTTAGAAACAATAATATAAGATGTTATTTTATTTTGGAACAAAAAAAAATTAAACAATTAAATAAAATTTAACAGATAGCGACCGATCCAAAGTTAGCTGTCGAAAAAGCTCGTGAACTCTGGCTAACCCTAAGCGAAAACGAACCGGAGAATCAAGCTCGTCCCGCAACACTAGAACAACTGATCGTTATGCTAACTCGTGAATCGGCACGTCGTGTTGTTCATCTTGTGAATTTTACACGTGCGGCCGTTGTTAAATTACCATCAACTATTTCACGCGGCGTCAATCTAACCACCCAGCAATGCAAACAGGTTTTGGATCATCTGGTTAAGGTATATGGTGATAGTTTGTTTATGATCTATGGCGAGAATGAATTTAGCGATCAGTTTCTGTTTGATGATGCTAATGATTTTAATGTCAGTGGACAGATATATAATGCATCAAAGATACATTTAATTTTGATGGGGTATTTTAGTAATGTTTGCAATAATAATTAGATTTACTAACATTTGGAATTGGATGCATAAAACGTTCTTAGTCTAAGTTTGAATTACATTAAATTTATTCGTCTAGTTTCTCATTCGAGTTCTGTATACATTTTATACTAGATTATCTAACAAGAACTAATTGTTTATATTAATTATTGATTATTTTTTATAAATTATTTATATTATTTTTTTTGAAATAATTTTAAATCGGTTATTTCTTTGATAATGTAACATTTTGAGTAATTAAAAAAAAATGTTTTAGTAGATAATATCGAAAATAACATTAATCATCTTAAACTATATTTAAAAAAGATATATATTTATCTTAAAACTATAATACGTTCCTGAATTATGAAAGTAAACAAAAGAATTATATTTCTGATAAAAAAATATTTATAAAAGATAGCTGCCGATAATTATTAATTTTTAAAATTTTTAAGTATACATAGTACTAACACATTTACCTACTTAATAATTATAATTAATAATAGTTTAACTATGTTTATTTTTAATAAGATTATTTTAATAAAATGAAATTATATAGTAAGTTTAATTTTTTTTCTGTTTTTAAATTAATGTTTACCTGCGTCATATTATTTGTAATATTTAATTAATATTTACATACTGGAAATAAAAAATTTGTTTTTTTTAAAGAAAATAAATTTATATTGAAAATAATTATGAAAACCCTTAGAGCACTCGTTTGGACGAATTAACTTATGCGGCAACTGATGGTGCAAAGGATCGTGTCAGAAAAATTAGTGGTGTTCTCAAGGAAATTAATAATTTCACCAATGTCCTTTTGGTAAGAATTTTTAATAATTCCTAAAATTGTTTATAATGTTTTCTTACGATTATAATGAAATGTTTCGTTTATGAACTTATCATTGTAAACGTCCACTGATAAACTAAACTACAATAGGTTTGTTCGATTGATTCTCTTGCGTTTTACTTCAGAACAACGCTGTCGGAAATAATGCAGCCATTTAGTAGACGCAAGGATGCGAATTGAACAAGGCTAATATGTATATTGCATAATTTTTTTATCTCTGAGAAATAAAAAGTAGCTATGGCAATTATGGTCAATTACAACATTGAATTTGAAATAATTATGTCGTTAACATAGCAATGCATACTGTGTTGACAATTAAAATATTGCATTTAAAATATCTGATGAAAGTGTACTATTTGTAGGATATTATGCAGTTTTTAAATAATTATTCTGAATTTTTTTTTGTTAGACCAAAAAGTACAATTTTCTATTTTATAATCGTAGAAAAAGTGTAGTATATAACTCGCACAAAATGTCCATTTTTCACTCGTATAAATGCAGCATTCGCCAAGGCTTGTGTTGTAAATTTTTATACTTGTCAAAAATGAGTGCTAGTATATCATAATTGAAAATTTATTTTTCTTGTTAAATCGGAAAATCTTTAGCATAGAACTTATATAGCAAGTCTACATATTTATTTAATACTTATACAGGGTGTAACAGAATAACTATTCCTAATTTTCAGAAATGATAGAGTGCACTTAGAGAAACATTTTTTATTAATAAACTAGTGTCCGGAAATTTCTCGGTGCCAAGATACACTAGATATCGTTAAAAAGAATTTTAATTATTACAACTTCAAAGAGTAGTTAAGTTAAGGAACATTTTATTAGAAATGATAATGCATTAAACTTTATAAAAATTGTTCGAAGTTACGACCACCATTTTCGATACACAAGTTGTAACGATGTACAAGGTGGGCAAATTTGGACGTTTTCATAGGGGAACTCGGAAACTATAAGAGATATGGAAAAATGGACCGCGCATCTTCGATCGCTTTTTTTGAGAGAAACTCAATTATGAAAACAAAAATTAGCTATCGTCTTTTGTTTTCGAGTTATGGCGAAAAGTTTGCTTTTCCGTATTTTGATAAATGGCGATATCTCGATGGTTTTTTAAATTAGATGAAAATAATTTTCACATTCTTCTTAAGGCACTTTTTGAGTAGAATGAAATGGTCTTAACAGATATTATAAATCTCCGTTAATTCTCGGGTTATAACATAAAGTTGTGTTTTTTACAATCGACTGACAAAAAAAAAAAAAAAATTTTCGGACAATAGTTTATTAATAAAAAATGTTTCTTTATGTGCCCTCTATCATTTCTGAAAATTAGGAATAGTTATTCTGTTACACCCTGTAGAAATTATAAATTTCGAGAAATTATTTTTATATTTTTTTGTAGGAAAACTTAGCATTAGCTGTTGCCGGACAAAAAGAGATCAAAAAACGCCAAAAACGATCAATGTCCCCCAAACAGCACAATAATCACGCCTTTCATTCGTCCCAGAATTCCATGAGTGTATTGCGTACCCAACGAGCTACCCATCGACACACGGCAAATAACGCTGTGAACAACAGTCCACGTGCATAAATTTTTCTCCATTCATATGTTTTGTTTAAGAATTTACACATTTATTTATCTCATTAGGTTTTTAGAAGAGTAAAATTTTATATTGTTGATCTGGTAATTCATTTCAAGTTTATTTTATTTTTAATAATGTAGAATTTTAGATATGTTTTTTTTATATTTTAATATGTTATTTAAAGCGAAATGTTGTAATAATGATACACAATAGCAATAATTAATGTAAGGTGGGATATTTTATTTTGTATTATAGCTAATAATGAATATTTTATTGTAACTATTAACAGATATGTAAAAAAAAGTTAATATTAATAATTATAAAAAAAAATTGTACGGCCCATTTCTGCTTATTAAATTTTTAGATAAATAACTGATTTTTTTGCTTGATTTTTTGCACGTGTATGTGTGAATAATGAGTATTGGGTTTGACTCCAGTTTTCGTACTTATCGCAGACGTTTTGCTATACATCGTAGATGGAATTCTCAATGCTTAATGACTGAATGATAGTTTCTGCTCCGCAATCTGGTGCATATATCTGTACCCCTACCATTCTATCCAATCGGATACTAGATTGCAAAGCAGAAATTATCAATCAGTCACTAAGCACTGAAGATGCTACCTACGATGTATGGCAAAACGTCTGCGATGAGGATAGATCAAACACGGTATTCCAGCCTAGAAAATTCATAAATTCAATGGATATCCGGCCGTGAAAATCTGAAGATTACTATGCTTTTTTTATTGCATTAATATCCAATTTAGAAACGTTTATTTTTTTTGTAGTTTACAATTTTTATATTAAATTGATAAGAGCATCAATATTTTGATGGTATTTAATAATTTTACTTTTAAATTATTTAAAGAATCGAAACCGTTTGAATCGAACCGAACCAAATTTGTGAACCGGTTTTCAAACCATTCTAGTCTCATTTTATATTAAACCGAAACGAAAACCGAATCGTCAAAATGTTGAAAATCGCGAATCAAACAAGTTTAAATTGTTTTAGCGTTTTACAATTTTGCCTTTAACTAAACGTTTATTAGATATTTGCTAAAGACAACCGAATCATTCTAATTGATATAGATTAACTTTTGCAGCAACCTTTTTTCCAATTTTACACTCTTCAAACACCAATTAATCTAACACCAGATTCCTTCTACTGATATCATATATTCCACACAAAAATCTCATTTAAACAAGTCTTTATTGTTTTATGCTTTTTTCAGGCAAACCCAATACTCAAAACTACTCATCAATGTGGACACTACTACTGCATTGTATACACTCAAACTCAAATGTACTCAACTAAAGCACGAAAAAACCTTGCAATCAGCATTTACTCACTTTTTAATATTTCGGTCAATCTTTAGACAACAAACTTCTCAAATATACGAACTAATTAACCTGCTCTAATCGTATAACATCAGCATTAACAGATACATTTTTCATTTAGTCATCGAATCCTTCTTCTTCAACGCTAATAGTTTGCACTTGTATTAACATTCAATACAAGATTTATATCTTTTTCTACAAACATTAATTCTATCAGTCATTCTTCTCAGTTGCTTATCAGATTCAGCCACAATAATCACGCCATTTTATAATTATAATTTTTAACATTCACAATGTTTGCACAATATTTAAATTTTAATATCTGTTTGAATCATGATCAGTAGGAAATAATTATAGTTATTATTTCACTTTAAATAATTTATTTTTGTAAATATTTTTCACAACAATTGTAATCGAATAATTTTATATATTTTTGAAATCATACAAAATATACAACATAATAGAGTAATATTTCTATGAAATGAGTTCTCGAAAATGTTCGGAAAATTAGTTATTCTGATATTAATAATGCAAATATATCCGACTATTAGTAAAGTAAATAAAATATAATTTAAAATAAAACGGCTTTAGGTTATAGTTCTGTATTAATATTTATTAATAATCAATGTACTCAACTTACATTTTCATCAAGAATAATGAAAGAAATGACAGTTACAGTAATCTAGTAACTTGTTTCTATGTTCCGTTTATTTACTGTATATATTAATTGTATCATTTTTCCTGATGAAGACGTACGTTGAGTTCGTCGGAACGTCAATTAATATAGAACTATAACCTAAAGCCGTTTTATTTTAATATAATGTTAGAATATAATTTATTTTGAACAAATAAAAGTGATAACATATTGTAGATTAGAAATGGCCTTCGAATTGATCGTATTGGGGCCTGTGCTTATTCGAACAATCCACCTGCTATTTGGGATGAAGTCCGAATTGCACAAAATCCAGCAAGTGGTATTACAAATTTTTATTCACGTGGTATTGTTACAAGAACTTTGTCTAAACTGTTTGTAAGGATATGTTTTAAACTATTTACTTTACGTGTTATTTGGCAATATATAATTATTTGATGGGATTATTTCTCATCAACTTATGGTTTTATCAATATGTCGCAGAAATAATAAACAAACATTCTGCAAAGATGCATAAATGTAACTATCACAACTAACATGTTACAATTTGTAACAAAATTGAAAAAATTAAAAACATTGAAAGTAATTTCACTACTAATAGTAATTAAATGTTACTACCAATAGTAATTAAATTATTACAAAAAAGAATTAAATATTTTACAAAACTTACAGTATTAGTAATTGCAAAAAAACAAATATTTTTAGAAATTTTCTATAATTACCAATTACAATTACTTTGGTTTGAAAGTAATTCAATTAAAATTACAAAATGGGAAAAAAGTGATTGAATTAGTAATTAAATTACTTATGGAGGTATTTCAGTACATTAGATTGAAAAAATTGATTTTTTCCATAACATTAATGCTATAAGTGTGTAGAATGTGTGACCAAAACAGCTTTTCCGAATTCGCAAAAATTTTGAAGTTAGCCAAAAACGTAGGAAACAATATAATTAGATAAATTTTTGTTGTAAAACTTGAAAGCTCGTTTTCTCGCAACGTACTTTTTCGACGGCGCCGGTGATAATTCGAGCAATTTTTAATAATTTTGAACGATGGGAATTATTACCAATTTTACATTCGAGAAAATACATATTATATGGGAATTACGTCACCAGAAAATTTAGCTGCCTATAAACTGTTGATTTTTGATTTATTTATTTTAAAAAAAATTATCAATATTTTTATACGGAAATTTTTGGTGATAAAAACGTCATAATTTTGTTTAAAAAAATCGGAAATCGACAGGAGATCAAGAGAGTTTATTGAAAACTTTTTTAGGATCTTTGGGCGATGCCATTCTGCGGCCATACAGTGCATCGCAAAAATTGTTTTAAATAATTAATTACTGATCAGCTCTGTCTGCGATATTCCGTATTTTTTGGACCATAGGACGCGCCTTTTTACATAGAAAAATCGAATTAAAATTGGAGTGCGTCTTGTGGTTTGAAGGTAATATTAAAATAAGATACTTTATACTATATAGAAGCTATTAGAGACGTTTAATTACTGGCGCAATTACGTTAATAAAATTAGTACAGCACGCTAGATTTTCTAAAAATTGTCTCATAAATTTGTGATGTATCTTATTGTTCGTTGCGTTTTATGGTCCGAAAAATTTGGTATATCTACATATTATTAAAAATAAAATAAAACTTTGTTGTAAACAAAATAATTTCAGATCGATTTTGAAATAGAACGTTGCGCATCCAAAGAATCTTTAGATCAATGTCAGCAATTTGCTAAATTGAAACCATTAGATTCTTGTAGATTTATTACGATGAAAAATATGGCTTGGACTTCTGTTATAAATACCTTTCATCCACCAGTTAAATGTCCTTTGGAAAAGGTTTGTAAAATTGGTATTATTTTCATACAGGGACATAAATCATTTATCTGAATAAATTTTTATCATTTTCAATAAAGTTACTGAAATTGATTAAAGTCATTTTGAATACTTTTTTATTTTTAAACAATTATGTAATGTAATAAAATTTTACAATAGTAAAGCAAATTATCATTGCCATAATATTGAATACTAAATTGGTTGACTCATTTAAATTACACTCAAAAATTTAATACAGTTAGTGTAACCGGACTTAAGTAATCGGTAACTTTCAGACATATTCATGTGCATATTTTATATTTAACAGAATATGATAATTTTGTCTAATTTTATTTTAGGGCGTATATACTTCTGAGAATGCCACAATGGATCCAAATTTGTCTTTCTTGTTTCCATTGGGCAACTTTTATTGGCGTATGAAAGCTAATGTTATTGATGGAAAAGAATTTATGACAGTCTGTATTGAGTTTCAGTCTTATCAAATTCGTATTTAATGAGTTAGTTAGGAATATATGT
The DNA here is from genome assembly GCA_963966155.1 of Clivina fossor. Lineage (NCBI taxonomy): Eukaryota > Metazoa > Arthropoda > Insecta > Coleoptera > Carabidae > Clivina > Clivina fossor. The sequence goes on from OZ014560.1 coordinate 5,755,077, forward strand.
ATAAATAAGCCTTGTTTATTTTAAATTCCAAAATAATTGTTTTTTTTTAATTATAAGTTTTATTATTACAGTTTTTGTTGGTTTAATCAATAAAATTATATTTGACGAATAAGAATATGTAATTTTAATTTTATTTGTTTGATATGTAGCAATAGTATATTATGTTACGTGTTGAGCCCAGATATTTGTGGCCGAGAAAAAAGCAATTTGGGTGAAACACAAAAAGAGATTTCTATTCCCTGTGACATATACGATTTTTGAGAGAATTAATCTTTCTTTGATCGAACATATAATTTCTAACCATCCTTGTCGGTATACATTGCATTTTTTGCATTTTTTCAATAATTAAATTCAAATTTAAGCAAAAATAAACGATGCAATTGTCAATTAACTTAACTTGGCGTAATAGTGTTTCAATATGGTCGACGAAGATGACAGATGACAGATTAAATTCACTTGGCACTTTAGTCATGTTTGGTGCTCTTATCATGTGGGCACTAGTACTGCATTGTATACACTCAAACTCAAATGTACCTAATTAAAGCACGCAAAAACTTTGCAATCAGTATTTACTCGCCTTTTAATCTTTCGGTCAATCTTTAGACAACAAACTTTTCAAATATACTCATTAACCTGCTCTAATCGTACATCATCAGCATCAACAGATACATTTTTCATTTATTTATCGAATTGTTCTTCTTCAACGATAACAGTTTGCATTTGTATTAACATTCAATACAAGATTTATATCTTTTCCTACAAACATTGATTCTATCAGTCATTCTTCTCAGTTGCTTATCAGATTCAGCCACAATAATCACGCCATTTTATAATTATAATTTTTAACAGTCACAGTATTTGCACAATATTTAAATTTTAATATCTGTTTGAGTCATGATCAGTAGGAAATAATTATAGTTATTATTTCACTTTAGATAATTTATTTAATTTTTTTTGAAAATATTTTTTACAACAATTGTAATCGAATAATTTTATATATTTTTGAAATCATACAAAATATACAACATAATAGAGTAATATTTCTATGAAATGAGTTCTCGAAAATGTTCGGAAAATTAGTTATTCTGACATTAATAATGCAAATATCTCTGACTATTAGTAAAGTAAATAAAATATAATTTAAAATAAAACGGCTTTAGGTTATAGTTCTGTATTAATATTTATTAATAATCGATATACTCAACTTACATTTTCATGAATAATAATGAAATAAATAACATTTACAGAAACCTAGTAACTTGTTTCTATGTTCTGTTTATTTACTGTATATATCAATTGTATGAAGACGTACGTTGAGTTCGTCGGAACGTCGATAATTAATAAATATTAATATAGAACTATAACTTAAAGCCGTTTTATTTTAATATAATGAGTTCTGAAAGATTTTCTACTATGTTAGAATATAATTTATTTTAAACAAATAAAAGTGATAACATATTGTAGATTAAAAATGGCGTTCGAGTTGATCGTGTTGGGGCCTGTGCTTATTCAAACAATCCACCTGCTATTTGGGATGAAGTCCGAATTGCACAAAATCCAGCAAGTGGTATTACAAATTTTCATTCACGTGGTATTGTAACAAGAACTTTGTCTAAACTGTTTGTAAGGATATGTTTTAAACTATTTACTTTACATGTTATTTGGCAATATATAATTATTTGATGGGATTATTTCTCATCAATTTATGGTTTTATCAATATGTCGCAGAAATAATGAACAAACATTCTGCAAAGATGCATAAATGTATCACAACTAACATGTTACAATTTGTAACAAAATTGAAAAAATTAAAAACATTGAAAGCAATTTCACTACTAATAGTAATTAAATGTTACTACCAATAGTAATTAAATTATTACAAAAAAGAATTAAATATTTTACAAAACTTACATTATCTGTAATTGCAGAAAAACAAATACTTTTAGAAATTTTCTATAATTACCAATTACAATTACTTTGGTTTGAAAGTAATTCAATTAAAATTACAAAATGGAGAAAAGTGATTGAATTAATAATTAAATTACTTATGGAGGTATTCCAGTACACTGGATTGAAAAAAATTGATTTTTTTTTAAAAATTAATGCTATAAGTGTGTAGAATGTGTGGCCAAACAGCTTTTCCAAATTCGCAAAAATTTTGAAGTTAGCTAAAAACGTAGGAAACAATATAATTAGATAAATTTTTGTTGCAAAACTTGAAAGCTCGTTTTCTCGCAACGTACTTTTTCGACGGCGCCGGTGATAATTCGAGCAATTTTTAATAATTTTGAACGATGGGAATTATTACCAATTTTACATATTATATTATATGGGAATTACGACACCAGAAAATTTAGCTGCCTATAAACTGTTGATTTTTGATTTATTTATTTAAAAAAAATTATCGATATTTTTATGCGGAAATTTTTGGTAAAAAAACGCCATAATTTTGTTTAGAAAAATCGGAAATCGACAGGAGATCAAGGGAGTTTATTGGAAACTTTTTAAGGATCTTTGAGCGATGCCATCCTGCGGCCATATAGTGCATCGCAAATATTGTTTTAAAATGCTATTGTGTACTTATTATTACGAGGAATAAAGTGATTTTTACTTCATTCCAAAATATTAATTCTTCTTTGAGCTGTGCGCGTTTGAAAATTATCGTTTTCAGCTCTGCTGGACTAGAATATTCCCTCCCTTTTTAAATAATTAATTACTGATCAGCTCTGCCTGCGATATTTCGTATTTTTAAGACCATAGGACGCGCCTTTTTACAAAGAAAAATTGACTTAAAATTGGATTGGTCCGAAAATAATATTAAAATAAGATTCTTTATACTATATAGAAGCTATTAGAGACGTTTAATTACTGCGCAATTATGTTAATAAAATCAGTACAGCACGCTAGATTTTCTAAAAATTGTCTCATAAATTTGTGATGTATCTTATTGTTCGTTGCGTTTTATGGTCCGAAAAATTCGGTATATCTACATATTATTAAAAATAAAATGGAACTTTGTTGTAAACAAAATAATTTCAGATCGATTTTGAAATAGAACGTTGCGCATCCAAAGAATCTTTAGATCAATGTCAGCAATTTGCTAAATTGAAACCATTAGATTCTTGTAGATTTATTACGATGAAAAATATGGCTTGGACTTCTGTTATAAATACATTTCATCCACCAGTTAAATGTCCTTTGGAAAAGGTTTGTAAAATTGGTATTATTTTCATACAGGAAAATAAATCATTTATCTGAATAAATTTTTATCATTTTTAATAAAGTTCCTGGAATTAATTAGTCATTTTGAATATCATTTTATTTTTAAACAATTATGTAATGTAATAAAATTTTACAATAGTAAAGCAAATTATCATTGTCATAATATTGAATACTAAATTGGTTGACTCATTTAAATCACACTCAAAATTTAATACAGTTAGTGTAACCGGACTTAAGTAATCGGTAACTTTCAGACATATTCATGTGCATATTTTATATTTAACAGAATAAGATAATTTTGTCTAATTTTATTTTAGGGCGTATATACTTCTGAGAATGCTACAATGGATCCAAATTTGGCTTTCTTGTTTCCATTGGGCAACTTTTATTGGCGTATGAAAACTAATGTTATTGATGGAAAAGAATTTATGACAGTCTGTATTGAGTTTCAGTCTTATCAAATTCGTACTTAATGAGTTAATTAGGAATATATGTATAAATATGCCTTGTTTATTTTGAATTCTAAAATAATTGTTTTTTTTAATTATAAGTTTTATTATTACAGTTTTTGTTGGTTTAATCAATAAAATTATATTTGACAAATAAGAATATGTAATTTTAATTTTATTTGTTTGATATGTAACAATAGTATATTATGTTACGTGTTGAGCCCAGATATTTGTGGCCGAGAAAAAAGCAATTTGGGTGAAACACAAAAAGAGATTTCTATTCCCTGTGACATATACGATTTTTAAGGGAATTAATCTTTCTTTGATCGAACATATAATTTCTAACTATTCTGGGCGGTATAAATTGCATTTTTTGCACTTCTTCAATAATTAAATTCAAATTCAAGCGAAAATAAACGATGCAATTGTCAATTAACTTAACTTGGCGTAATAGTGTTTCAATATGGTCGACTAAGATGTCAGATTAAATTCACTTGGCACTGTAGTCATGTTTGGTGCTTTTATCATGTGGGCACTAGTACTGCATTGTATACACTCAAACTCAAATGTACCTAATTAAAGCACGCAAAAACTTTGCATTTACTCGCCTTTTAATCTTTCGGTCAATCTTTAGACAACAAACTTTTCAAATATACGAACTCATTAACCTGCTCTAATCGTACATCATCAGCATCAACAGATACATTTTTCATTTATTCATCGAATTGTTCTTCTTCAACGATAACAGTTTGCATTTGTATATTAACATTCAATACAAGATTTATATCTTTTCTTACAAATATTGATTCTATCAGTCATTCTTCTCAGTTGCTTATCAGATTCAGCCACAGTAATCACGCCATTTTATAATTATAATTTTTAACATTCACAGTATTTGCACAATATTTAAATTTTAATATCTGTTTGAATCATGATCAGTAGGAAATAATTATAGTTATTATTTCACTTTAGATAATTTATTTAATTTTTTTTGTAAATATTTTTCACAACAATTGTAATCGGATAATTTTATATATTTTTGAAATCATACAAAATATACAACATAATAGAGTAACATTTCTATGAAATGAGTTCTCGAAAATGTTCGGAAAATTAGTTATTCTGATATTAATAATGCAAATATATCCGACTATTAGTAAAGTAAATAAAATATAATTTAAAATAAAACGGCTTTAGGTTATAGTTCTGTATTAATATTTATTAATAATCAATGTACTCAACTTACATTTTCATCAAGAATAATGAAAGAAATGACAGTTACAGTAATCTAGTAACTTGTTTCTATGTTCTGTTTATTTACTGTATATATCAATTGCATTATTTTTCCTGATGAAGACGTACGTTGAGTTTATCGGAACGTCGATTATTAATAAATATTAATATAGAACTATAATCTAAAGTCGTTTTATTTTAATATAATGAGTTCTGAAAGATTTTCTACTATGTTAGAATATAATTTATTTTGAACAAATAAAAGTGATAACATATTGTAGATTAGAAATGGCCTTCGAATTGATCGTATTGGGGCCTGTGCTTATTCGAACAATCCACCTGCAATTTGGGATGAAGTCCGAATTGCACAAAATCCAGCAAGTGGTATTACAAATTTTTATTCACGTGGTATTGCTACAAGAACTTTGTCTAAACTGTTTGTAAGGATATGTTTTAAACTATTTACTTTACATGTTATTTGGCAATATATAATTATTTGATGGGATTATTTCTCATCAACTTATGGTTTTATCAATATGTCGCAGAAATAATGAACAAACATTCTGCAAAGATGCATAAATGTAACTATCACAACTAACATGTTACAATTTGTAACAAAATTGAAAAAATTAAAAACATTGAAAGTAATTTCACCACTAGTAGTAATTAAATGTAAATAGTTTTTAAATTATTACAAAAAGAATTAAATATTTTACAAAACTTACAGTATTAGTAATTGCAAAAAAACAAATACTTTTAGAAATTTTCTATAGTTACTAAATACAATTACTTTTGTTTGAAAGTAATTCAATTAAAATTACAAAATGGAGAAAAATGATTGAATTAGTAATTAAATTACTTATGGAGGTATTCCAGTACACTGGATTGAAAAAAATTAATTTTTTTTTTTAAAATAATGCTATAAGTGTGTAGAATGTGTGGCCAAACAGCTTTTCCAAATTCGCAAAAATTTTGAAGTTTGCCAAAAACATAGGAAACAATATAATTAGATATATTTTGTTGTAAAACTTGAAAGCTCGTTTTCTCGCAACGTACTTTTTCGACGGCGCCGGTGATAATTCGAGCAATTTTTAATAATTTTGAACGATGGGAATTATTACCAATTCTACATATTATATTATGTGGGAATTACGACACCAGAAAATTTAGCTGCCTATAAACTGTTGATTTTTGATTTATTTATTTAAAAACAATTATCGATATTTTTATACGGAAATTTTTGGTAAAAAAACGCCATGATTTTGTTTAGAAAAATCGAAAATCGACAGGAAATCAAGGGAGTTTATTGGAAACTTTTTAAGGATCTTTGAGCGATGCCATTCTGCGGCCATATAGTGCATCGCAAATATTGTTTTAAAATGCTATTGTGTACTTATTATTACGAGGAATAAAGTGATTTTTACTTCATTCCAAAATATTAATTCTTCTTTGAGCTGTGCGCGTTTGAAAATTATCGTTTTCAGTTCTGCTGGACTAGAATATTCCCTCCCCCATTAAATAATTAATTACTGACCAGCTCTGCCTGCGATATTCCGTATTTCTCGGACCATAGGACGCGCCTTTTTACATAGAAAAATCGACTTAAAATTGGAGTGCGTCTTGTGGTCCAAAGGTAATATTAAAATAAGATTCTTTATACTATATAGAAGCTATTAGAGACGTTTAATTACTGGCGCAATTATGTTAATAAAATTAGTAGAGCACGCTAGATTTTTTTTAAATTGTCTCATAAATTTGTGATGTATCTTATTGTTCGTTGCGTTTTATGGTTCGAAAAATTCGGTATATCTACATATTATTAAAAATAAAATGGAACATAAAAAGTTTTCAATAATACACATTTTCGTTAAATTTCACTAAACTTTAATTCGTCAACAGACTTGATAATATAATATTGATAATATAATATTGATATAATTATCAACAATGTTTTCTGATTATTGTAACTCGGATATGTATATACTTATATAAGTCTGAATTTGTATTTTATTTTCATTATAACACTGACAATAGTGCAAGCCGAAACTTAAGTCTGTTGACAAAATAAAGTTTAGTGAAATTTAACGAAAATGTGTATTATTGAAAACCTTTTATCTATCAAAAAGTTTCACAAAGTTAAACTGTCGACCGTTAATTATATTAATAAAATGGAACTTTGTTGTAAACAAAATAATTTCAGATCGATTTTGAAATAGAACGTTGCGCATCCAAAGAATCTTTAGATCAATGTCAGCAATTTGCTAAATTGAAACCATTAGATTCTTGTAGATTTATTACGATGAAAAATATGGCTTGGACTTCTGTAATAAATACCTTTCATCCACCAGTTAAATGTCCTTTGGAAAAGGTTTGTAAAATTGGTATTATTTTCATACAGGAAAATAAATCATTTATCTGAATAAATTTTTATCATTTTTAATAAAGTTCCTGGAATTAATTAGTCATTTTGTATATCTTTTTATTTTTAAACAATTATGTAATGTAATAAAATTTTACAATAGTAAAGCAAATTATCATTGTCATAATATTGAATACTAAATTGGTTGACTCATTTAAATCACACTCAAAATTTAATACAGTTACTGTAACCGGACTTAAGTAATCGGTAACTTTCAGACATATTCATGTGCATATTTTATATTTAACAGAATAAGATAATTTTGTCTAATTTTATTTTAGGGCGTATATACTTCTGAGAATGCTACAATGGATCCAAATTTGGCTTTCTTGTTTCCATTGGGCAACTTTTATTGGCGTATGAAAGCTAATGTTATTGATGGAAAAGAATTTATGACAGTCTGTATTGAGTTTCAGTCTTATCAAATTCGTACTTAATGAGTTAATTAGGAATATATGTATAAATAAAACTTGTTTATTTTGAATTCTAAAATAATTTTTTTTTTTTAATTATAAGTTTTTATTGGTTTAATCAATAAAATTATATTTGACGAATAAAAATATGTGATGTTAATTTTATTTGTTTGATATGTAACAATAGTATATTATGTTACGTGTTGAGCCCAGATATTTGTGGCCGAGAAAAAAGCAATTTGAGTGAAACACAAAAAGAGATTTCTATTCCCTGTGACATATACGATTTTTGAGAGAATTAATGTTTCTTTGATCGAACATATAATTTCTAACCATCCTTGTCGGTATACATTGCATTTTTTGCATTTTTTCAATAATTAAATTCAAATTTAAGCGAAAATAAACGATGCAATTGTCAATTAACTTAACTTGGCGTAATAGTGTTTCAATATGGTCGACTAAGGTGTCAGATTAAATTCACTTGGCACTGTAGTCATGTTTGGTGCTTTTATCATGTGGGCACTAGTACTGCATTGTATACACTCAAACTCAAATGTACCTAATTAAAGCACGCAAAAACTTTGCAATTACTCGCCTTTTAATCTTTCGGTCAATCTTTAGACAACAAACTTCTCAAGTATACGAAGTCATTAACCTGCTCTAATCGTACATCATCAGCATCAACAGATACATTTTTCATTTATTCATCGAATTGTTCTTCTTCAACGATAACAGTTTGCATTTGTATTAACATTCAATACAAGATTTATATCTTTTCCTACAAATATTGATTCTATCAGTCATTCTTCTCAGTTGCTTATCAGATTCAGCCACAATAATCACGCCATTTTATAATTATAATTTTTAACATTCACAGTATTTGCACAATATTTAAATTTTAATATCTGTTTGAATCATGATCAGTAGGAAATAATTGTAGTTATTATTTCACTTTAGATAATTTATTTAATTTTTTTTGTAAATATTTTTCACAACAATTATTGTAATCGAATAATTTTATATATTTTTGAAATCATACAAAATATACAACATAATAGAGTAATATTTCTATGAAATGAGTTCTCGAAAATGTTCGGAAAATTAGTTATTCTGATATTAATAATGCAAATATCTCCGACTATTAGTAAAGTAAATAAAATATAATTTAAAATAAAACGGATTTAGGTTATATTTCTGTATTAATATTTAATAATAATCGATATACTCACCTTACATTTTTATGAATAATAATGAAATAAATAACATTTACAGTAACCTAGTAACTTGTTTCTATGTTCTGTGTATTTACTGTATATATCAATTGTATGAAGACGTACGTTGAGTTCGTCGGAACGTCGATAATTAATAAATATTAATATAGAACTATAACTTAAAGCCGTTTTATTTTAATATAATGAGTTCTGAAAGATTTTCTACTATGTTAGAATATAATTTAATTTAAACAAATAAAAGTGATAACATATTGTAGATTAGAAATGGCGTTCGAGTTGATCGTGTTGGGGCCTGTGCTTATTCAAACAATCCACCTGCTATTTGGGATGAAGTCCGAATTGCACAAAATCCAGCAAGTGGTATTACAAATTTTCATTCACGTGGTATTGTAACAAGAACTTTGTCTAAACTGTTTGTAAGGATATGTTTTAAACTATTTACTTTACATGTTATTTGGCAATATATAATTATTTGATGGGATTATTTCTCATCAACTTATGGTTTTATCAATATGTTGCAGAAATAATGAACAAACATTCTGCAAAGATGCATAAATGTAACTATCACAACCAACATGTTACAATTTGTAACATAAAATTGAAAAAATTAAAAACATTGAAAGTAATTTCACTACTAATAGTAATTAAATGTTACTACCAATAGTTTTTAAATTATTACAAAAAACAATTAAATATTTTACAAAACTTATAGTATTACTAATTGCAAAAAAACTAATACTTTCAGAAATTTTTTATAATTACCAATTACAATTACTTTTCCATAAAATTATTGCTATAAGTGTGTAGAATGTGTGGCCAAAACAGTTTTTCCGAATTCGCAAATATTTCAAAGTTAGCCAAAAACGTAGGAAACAATATAATTACATAAATTTTTGTTTGTAAAACTTGAAAGTTCGTTTTCTTGCAACGTACGATTTCGACAGCGCCGGTGATAATTCGAGAAATTTTTAATAATTTTGAACGATGGAAATTACGACACCAGAAAATTTAGCTGCCCATAAACTGTTGATATTTGATTTATTTAAAATATTAAAAAAATAATTATTAATATTTTTATACGGAAATTTTTGGTGAAAAAAACGCCATAATTTTGTTTAAAAATATCGAAAATTGACAGGAGATCAAGGGAGTTTATTGGAAACTTTTTTTATTTTACAAACGGCAATCAGTAGAACCAGCAGATTATGTTTTTTTTAGGATCTTTGGGCGATGCCATCCTGCGGCCATACAGTGCATCGCAAATATTGTTTTAAAATGCTATTGTGTACTTTTTATTACGAGGAATAAATATTCCAAAATATGAATTCTCCTTTGAGCTGTGCGCGTTTAAAAATTATCGTTTTTAGCTCTGCTGGACATGAATATCCCCTGACCCCCTTAAATGATTAATTACTGACCAGCTCTGTCTGCAATATTTCGTATTTTTCAGACAATAAAATGAGCCTTTTTACATAGAAAAATCGACTTAAAAAAATTGGAGTGGTCTGAAGGTAATATTAAAATAAGATTCTTTACGAATATACTATATATGTAGAAGCTATTATAGACGTATAATTACTAGCGCAATTATGTTAATAAAATTAGTACAGCACGATAGATTTTCTAAAAATTGTCTCATAAATTTGTGATGTATCTTATTGTTCGTTGCGTTTTATGGTCCGAAAAATTCGGTATATCTATATATTATTAAAAATAAAATTTAACTTTGTTGTAAACAAAATAATTTCAGATCGATTTTGAAATAGAACGTTGTGCATCCAAAGAATCTTTAGATCAATGTCAGCAATTTGCTAAATTGAAACCATTAGATTCTTGTAGATTTGTTATGATGAAAAATATGGCTTGGACTTCTGTTATAAATACCTTTCAACCACCAATTAAATGTCCTTTGAAGAAGGTTTGTAAAATTGGTATTATTTTCATGCAGAAAAATAAATCATTTATCTGAATAAATTTTTATCATTTTCAATAAAGTTTTTGGAATTAATTAAAGTCATTTTGAATACCTTTTTATTTTTAAACAATTATGTAATGTAATAAAATTTTACAATAGTAAAACAAATTATCATTGTTATAATATTGAATACTAAATTGGTTGACTCATTTAAATCACATTCAAAATTTAATACAGTTAGTGTAACCGGACTTAAGTAATCGGTAAGTTTCATACATATTCATGTGCATATTTTATATTTAACAGAATAAATTGTGTATGATAGTTTTGTCTAATTTTATTTTAGGGCGTATATACTTCTGAGAATGCTACGATGGATCCAAATTTGGCTTTTTTGTTTCCATTGGGCAAATTTTATTGGCGTATAAAAGCTAATGTTATTGATGGAAAAGAATTTATGACAATCTGTTTTGAGTTTCAGTCTTATCAAATTCGTACTTAATGAGTTAATTAGGAATATATGTCTAAATAAGCTTTGTTTATTTTGAATTTTAAAATAATTGTTTTTTTTTAATTATAAGTTTTATTATTACAGTTTTTATTGGTTTAATCAATAAAATTATATTTGACAAATAAGAGTATGTGATGTTTATTGTATTTGTTTGATATGTAACAATAGTACATTATGTTACGTGTTGAGCCCAGATATTTGTGGCCGAGGAAAAAGCAATTTGGGTGAAACACAAAAAGAGATTTCTATTCCCTGTGACATATACGATTTTTGAGAGAATTAATCTTTTTTTGATCGAACATATAATTTTTAACTATTCTGGGCGGTATAAATAGCATTTTTTGCACTTCTTCAATAATTAAATTCAAATTCAAGCGAAAATAAACGATGCAATTGTCAATTAACTTAACTTGGCGTAATAGTGTTTCAATATGGCCGACGAAGATGTCAGATTAAATTCACTTGGCATTGTAGTCATGTTTGGTGTTCTTATCAGTGGTGTTGTGTAGTAACTAACTGCTGTATAATAATTGTACTAGTAACATAATGATCTTCTTCTACCTAAGCATTATAGCAACGTGATATCAATATTTTAATACGCTTGAAGAAAAAATAAATATTGTATTTTATGTTGTTTTGTTTTGATATTTTGTTTGTTAAAAACAATTTTTTTTAAAACTTTATTAATATCAAATTATATTTAATCAACTATAAATTTGTTGTTTTTTGTTTTGTTCTTTTATCCTAGTAATATTTATATTTTTACTTAATTGGATATTATTTTTAAAAGTTTTATTATGGTTTTGAAAAAATATATGAGATGTAATTTGTTCTGTAGATATTTGAATTTGATTATTAAAAAAAATATTACATTTGTTATATCATAAAACTTTGTTGTACGAAATAATAATAATAATAATAAAAACAATTTCGCCCTTATTCAAAGAACTGCCATTTTAGGCACTGCTTACATACTACGCAGGACTCTCATGTAAAATAAGAGATATAACAATCCTTTAGGTCACGGTGTGACCTCGGATGTTATATAATCCACACCAGTTAACACTGCGAAAGAAAACCACAATAATAATAATAATCATAATAATAATCATAATAATAATATAATAATAAAATAATAAAACTATTAATAAAAGTGATTAATAATAATCGTAATAGCATTTTTCTGTTATTGTAAATTACATTTGTTCAGAAAGCTTAGCATATTCATATACTTCCATAACAATATTTTTGTATATTTATGTAATTTGTGGCCGTAGATAAAATTTTGTATGCAACTTGTGAATAAACTGAGTTTTATGTCATTCGTGCTGATGTTTTCGGATCTTACTACGCTCGGCACAAAATTTCCGAACTCTTGTCATAAAACCGATCTTTACACACTTGTTACATAAATAACTATTATAAAAGAATTTGGTCAAAAATTTAATAAATAATTTTTGCAATTAAAATTGATTTTTTACTAAAAAAAACAAATTTTTTTTTTTGATGTAATGATATACCTATAATTATGATTTATGACAAACACAGTATTTGCAAAATATTTAAATTTTAACACTGATTTGAATCATAATCGGTAGGAAATAATTATAGTTATTATTTCAATTTTTATATATAATAATTACAAAAATTGTAAATATTTTCACCATTATAAACGAAATAATTTACAAAAATTGTACATTTTTGACATTATACAAAAATATAGAGTAACAATATTTTTATGAAATAATAATGTTCTCAAAATTAATATTTTTAATATTAATAATGCAAATATCTTTATCACTGAGTAAAGTAAGTAAAATATGAATTAATGAAAATAAAAATAATAACAAAAGTAAGAACATATTCTAGATTACAAAAGGCATAAAAATAGATCGTATAGAAGCTTGTGAATATTCGAAAAATACACCTTATATATGGGATGATGTTCGAGTAACACAAAGTCCAAATGGCATTACATCTTTTTATTCACGTGGTATTGTTACTAGAAATTTACCTAAACTTATTGTAAGCATATTTTTTTTAAAATATTTATTTTTTTTAATTTATTTTAAAAGTTGTTTTTCCATTAATAACATCACTCAGTGATCTTTGACCGTTGAGTACGTTGAATATTTGAGTAACTTTCGATCACTGATTCGGACTTTAGTCTTACTTTTTGCTACTGATGATGTTAGCTTAACTTTGGAAATGAAACTCATTACCTTCTACCATTAAAGCATTAACAAATTTTTTAGTTAACAAAAATCCTGAAACTGTAATGAAAATAAAACTGGTCCATAAAAGGAAGATAATTTTTAAAAGCATAAATATTCGACCAGATTTCAAACTCTTAGTTGTTGAAATTTAGATTATTTTAACATAGTAAATCTTTTAGAATTTATATGAAAATAAAAAAGCTTTAGGATTAAGTTCTGTATACATTTTAAACGTTTTGATATACTCCACGCATATCTTTATTAAAAAAATAATGCAAATGCCATTTGTATTATAATATTTAATATTTTTACTGTATATTTTTCATGCGATATTTTAGATATATTTTGAAATAGAACGTTGTGCATCTAAGGAATCTTTAGATCAATGTCAGCCATTTGCAAAATTAAAACCATTAGATACGTGTGCATTAGTTACAATGAAAAATATGGCTTGGACTCCAGTTGTCGACACTTTTCATCCTCCAATTAAATGTCCTGTAAAGAAGGTTCGTATAATAGCAATTAGTGTTGTATTTTCTTTTAAATAAAATCTTTTTTACGATTAATAATTAAGATGATAAACTGAACGATGAAAAAAATAAATTGAAAGTTATCAGTAATGTTTTTGTAGTTTTACAAACAGTTATAATTTGTATTTTTCTAATACATTTTTATAATTTTACTTTTTGTAATAGGTTTGTTCCAACCAACCATCAATTGGCAACTGTAATTGGCACAAGCTTCGTACAGTTACAAATCAGTCAGAAAGTTGGTAGGAACAAACCTAATAACATAGTAAAAAGTCTATTAGAACTCATTACTTTAAAATAAAACGGTTTTAGATTATATTATATATACATACATACACAATCATGCCATGTACCCAAAAGGGTGTGACACAAACTCTTTTCATCATCCCGAAATCATTACATATTTATATGTACTAGGAAACAAAATTTTACGTGATGTCTGTCAATGTGTGTTTGTGTAAAATGAATATTTTAATTATATTATATATGTTTTCATATTTATTAATAATTGACGTTTCGACGTACTCAACGTACAACTTCATCGGAAAAATGATACAAATAACATTTACAGTAAATAAACAGAAACAAGTTACTAGATAACAAAATAAGTAACATGTTTCTATGTTCTGTATATGTCATTTGTATTATTTTTCCTGATAAATTTATAAATTTGATAATCTAGTTACTTATTTTGTTACCTAGTAACTTGTTTCTATGTTCTGTTTATTTACTGTATATGTCGTTCGTGTCATTTTTCTTGATAAAGATATAGGTACGTTGAATTTGTCGATACGTTGATTATGAATAATGTTTCATTCTATAAAAGAAAAAAATTATTTATTTAAATAATTTCAATAATATTTATAACAATTTATATATATTTTAAAACCAAAATGATACTAGTATATTTGAATTTATCATAAGCTACAGTTTCATATATCTATGTGTATTGGGTTAAGGATTAAATTTAGTATCAATTGTATTTATTTGAATAACAAGTTTGGCATAGTATTTATTAGCATTTTTTAATCATTAATATCGATTTTATTTTAGGGTGTATATACTTCTGAAAATGCTACACTCGATCCAAATATGGCATTCTTGTTTCCAATAGACAATTATTATTGGCGTATTAGAGCTAAGGTTATTGATGGAGATGAGTATATGACAGTTTGTGCTAATTTTCAGACTTTTCAAATTCGTAATTAACTTATTAATAAAATTGTTGCACAATAAAATATAGAAAAAAATATGTAATGATTTATTACTATGTTTAAATATAAATAAATAAAAAATTAATATTAATCTCTAGGTTTTCACGGCTGGTATCTATTGAATTTATAGAATTTTCTGGGCTGGTATTCTGTGCTCGATCTATCTTTGTCGCAGACCTTTTGGCATACGTCGTAGATTTAATGCTTGGTGACTAAATGATAGTTTCTGCTATTCTGATATCCACTATAAAAAAATTAATGTGAGACACCACTTCTCAATTATATTATAACTTTTAATTCGTTTCGATTTCCCGAGTTTCATACGGGTGCTGTGGTCAAAATGTTCCTTAAGAAAGTAGATATTCACAAACAAAAAAATTAATGTGAGACACCTTTAATTAATATTAAAATTTGTTTTTTTCTAATAACATGTATTGCAGCTTTACTTGAATTACTTTAAATATTACTTTTATTTAATATTATTAGATTGATTTAATAAATTGTTTATATTATCTATATTTACATTATTTTTTGATAATTATAACGAGTTATATAGTATATTATTTTATTTTTAAGCGTTTGAGCGCTGACTCACCACGTTTACATTGGTACGCTCGCTAATTGTCTGCTAGCTTCACTTTCATTAATACTAGTACCATAAAATATAAGTCATTGCATTGCACTTTTAATCTAACCTATCAAAAAAATTATAAAATAAAACGGCTTTATTATTTATTAATAATTGACGTTTCGACGTACTCAACGTATATTTTTATTGGGAAAAATAATACAAATGACATTTATAGTAACTTGTTTCTATCTTCTGTTTATTTACTGTAAATATTATTTGTATTATTTATCCTAATAAGTACGTCGAAACGTCGATTACTAATAAATATTACTACAGAGCCACAATTTAAAGCCGTTTTATTTTAATATAATGAAGAAAAATGATACAAATGATATTTACAGTAAATAAACAGAATATAGAAACAAGTTACTATAAATGTCATTTGTATCATTTGTCCTGATAAAAATGTACGTTGAGTACGTCGAAACGTCAATTATTAATAAATATTAATACCTAAAGCTATTTTATTTTATAATTTTTTTAGTTTAAAGATACACTTTAGTCTAAAATACACTTACAAATTTTAGTCAAACTCATTGTTAGATAGGTTGGGTAAAAAAGTATTTTTTTTTTATTTTGGTTGAATTCATTGTTTGGTAGGTTGGGATTAAAAGATTAATTTCAGATTTTTTTTTGCTAGAACAAATATTTTATTGTTTATTGTAGTTTTTATCTGTTTAATATATTTATATATTAAATAAATTTAATAAAAAAATAAAAGTAATAAAGATAATTATTTACTCAACTAAATAAATAAAATTATATGCCTGGTACTTGTCTAACCTGTTGTATTTTTATTTTATTTTAAAAAAACATTTTTTTAGAATTTACGTAATTAATATGCATAATCTTGTTAAATTTTGTCTGTTTTGTTTCTATGAGCAAAACAATATTTATACGTGTAGACAAAGCATTACAAGAATTTCAAATAATTGAAATATTAGCCAATCAGAGATGAGCAGCGAATTGATACAAGTTAATTTATGTTTTTAATAAAATTTAGTTGTGGAAAATTAGTGTATTCTGTTGCATCAGATCGTGAAAATTTCGTGTTTTTTATAAAAATATTGTATAAAATTTAGTGTATTAATGTTTTTTGACCAAGATTAATAAATATAAGTTTTTTTTTGTTTATAAGAAGTGCAACAAATACCGGATTCTAATTGATACAATTAACTTTGTGGAATTTTATATGATAAAAGTGGACTAGTGGACAGACAGTATTGATACTTGGACTATTTTTTGTATATATTTCATATTATATAGACATAATTTTGAGTGAAAAGTATTACAATTGAAGCTATAATAATTCTGCAATTAAAGGTAAGTAATATTTTTGTAATATCATCGTTTAATTTAAAATATGTTGATATACTGCGGCTGCTTACGGAGAGTGGAGGCTACAGCTTGCTATACTCTCAATATTTTAAGGCCCCTCAAAATATGCAATTACAAAAAATATTACAATTAAAATGCAAAATATTTGTTAAATAGTGCACATTTTTATACATAATATTTTAAATTCTTTATTAATATACTAGTTACACAAACTAGATTACAAAAATAGATTACTTTTTACCTACATAGCAATAATATCTATATTTATAAAATTAAATAAGAGTATAATAGCTTATTAATTTTATCTAAAATTTAAAATAATATAAATTTTTTTTTATTAAATTTAAAATATCGAAAATACCGAATAAAAGTGGTATACCGAGCAAAATTATTTTTTTTCAAACAGGACGTATTCCGAATTCAACGTATTCTAAAGCAGACGTATACCGAGGTTCCACTGTATAGATATAAGTTAACGTGTGTTATAATAATTGGAATACACTCATTATTATAAATATAAATCTGTAATAAGTTTTTTGATTTTTTTATGTGTGAAGAATGTAAAATTAGTTAAAATAAACAAATATAATTGATTTTTGTATTTTTATTATTTATTTTAAAAATACATTAAATTATTAGTAAATACCTTTTTATATTACATATAGTTATTCACAGATAATGATAATTTTTACCTAACTACAGAACAATAACAAATAAATGTACAAAAAAAACTACAACTGAAATTTACTAACAAGAGAAACAAGTGAAAAACTTATGAGAGATTGGTACATTTTGTTTGGTCATACAAACTTAATAAATAAAATTAATTAAGTCTTATAGTATATTACGCTAATTAGTATTAACTAATCTAAGACACATTTGATGTTGGAGGTGAAATCCAGCCTCCGAATGCTTTTTCTAATTCTTCAGCTACAGCTAGACATAATCTATCTTGATTTTGCGCCGCTATAACCTAAAATAAAAGATAAAATATCATTAATAATTTAGTTGTTTGAGAAAATTGTTGGTTTTGTATTTTTGTTTACTTGTAGTCCAATAGGTAAATTATCTTTTCCTAATCCGAGAGGCACACTGGTCGATGGAAAACCCATCAAATTAAAAATCATTGTATAGGAAACACCAGCTGTATTGCAGAATAGGCCGTAGTGATTAAACGCTGATACAGGGAAACAGGGGAATAACAATACGCCATTTGTACCAAGAGTAGTCTGTAAAAATTAAACATTATTTTGAAGAAAATAAAATAATATACAAGATTAAAAATAAACAAGATTAGAAGTATAAAAGTAAATCCATATATTATCATTATCACATAAATACTAAGAAATAGGAATAAATTTTTTATATTTTTTTACCAAAAATTGGCAGCATTATTTAAAAATTAAATTTTATAATTATTATGCATAAAATAAAATCTATCGTGAAAATATGCTTAAAAATAAATTTTGAATAGTTTTTCCGCAAAATTGGCAACATTATATAATAATTAAATTGTTTATTTCTTTCAAGCGTAATATATAAAACTGGATAAATAGTAATCCAAAATTAAATTTTAAAAAGATTAGTAATTTTTTCTTTGAAAGTTGACAACTCTGTACGAAAATAAAATTACATAATTTTTGTGAGCATTAGAAAAAAATCTGTTGGGAAAATTTAGTTAATTACAATTAAATAATATAGCCATAATAAATTTTCAAGGAATTTAGAAAGTTGGCAACACTGTATTTCATTAAACTTTTATAATTTATGTAGGCACCAGGGAAATCTTTTATCAAAATCGTGAATTACGGTACTTTAACAGTCTATATTAAATGTTTGAAACAGCAGTCTAAAATAATAACTTGTAAATAAGTGTTTGTTAAAAATTAATTTAACCTGCTTACCTCAAGTTTGTGTTTAGTTTCATCAAACATTTTCTGATACATTGGTGTTTTAGAACGTGGTATAAAAACATTAGTTTCTTTTAATATATAAAATAGCATCGTATTTAGATGATGATTAGATAAACCAAATAAACTTTTTACTGTTTCTAGCACCAAACTGGCATTTTCCTAAAAAACAACAATCAATTTTAAGAATATATGTGAATGATTTTGAAGGTATACGTTTGTGTAGACGTCCGATCACTAATTGGAGTGGTATAATTGAGAGTGTGTTGCATGAGCGAATGTTTCCAAATGGTAGGAATAAAAGAGTATGTATGGGAGGTATTATGAATGCGGATGAAGCAAAAGTTACTTGTCAACATACAAATGTTTGGTGGAAAATAAAAATAAATATCCATAATATTTTTTGATTACCTTTGGATTAGCAGGATTTTGTAAAACATTTGGTATATCCTTTAATACTGAGAAAAATATTGATATACTAAGTTCTACTGAGTCATAAAGTTCCACAAATTTAGTCTGAAAACAAAAGACATTTCAAATTTTTTTTGTTAATATTCTTCAAAATTGAATCGGTTATTTTAAAAACAACACATGTGAATATTTAAAAAATACATTTGATTAATTAAATGACAGGTATAATTTTTAATTGAAACAATATAATTTAAAAAAATTTTTTTTTTTCATTTTTCTCAAGAACATTACATGTGTTGGTGGTGAAATAGCTGATTGAACTATTCTTACATCACTTATTTTTGCTCCACAATTTTGTCCCAAGTGTTTAGCACAATTATTAATTCCTGCTTTGATATCATCTTGTACAGGTATATCGTAAATCTTATTACCTAATTCTTCCATATAAAAAACATTTAATTTATCTAAAGATACCTACAAAAAATTGCAATTATTTAGATAAGGAATAAGATATTTATGCAATATAATGTAAATACTTTCTCATCTAAGTTTAAAAGTTTTGCATTATCACCAGCCATTATCTTCAACATTGGCTTTAAATCTTCGGCGTAACGTGTCATTGGTCCTACCACTAAATAGAATGAAAATTCTTCATCAGTTGAATTTGGATAATGGCCATTTATCGATACAATACCTGGGAAATTGATAAATTAATCGAGGCAAAAAATAAAAATTTATAATAAAAATGTGTTTTGTATTAAAGAAGGAAATTAGTTAAAGAAAAATGATAAAGGTGTTGTAATATTTTAAAAAAACGGATAGTATTGTACCTCCAGTAGGTTTATGACCAAAAATTCCGTTAAACATACTAGGAACACGAATTGATCCAGCAATATCAGATCCTACTCCAATTACAGATGCTCCAGCACCAAGTAGTGCTCCCTTTAAACATAATTAGATATTAGTATAGTAATTTAAAATTATTTATGCTATGTATCCGTAAGGGTATGGAAAAAAGTTTTTTTATTTAAACAAAAATTAATTTACATCATTTCTACATTTCCAACCAGATATGAAACTTTTATACTTGATTTTTTATTATTACCACTTTATAAACGATATATGTAAAGGTAAAAAATTAAAGAAAGAACAGTATATTTTAAAGTTGCATTTAAATTTTTTATTTAATTAAAATCTAGTGAAGGACTTTTAAATCAAAAAATAAATAAATTGATAATAAAATTTTTAAAGAAATAGTTACTTCTCCACCAGAGGATCCTCCACAAGTTCTATGTGTATTATAGGCATTATAAGTTCTTCCGGTAACTAAATTAATAGTCTCCCAACTAAGACACAATTCTGGTGTTGTTGTCACACATAATGGAATTGCTCCAGCTTGTCTTAATTTTGCTACAGAATCACCATCTGCTGTACATTTGATTTCTTTACGAGATAATAATCCAACACATTGACTTAAACCTGGATAAAGAAAGGAAAAATTAAAATTAGAAGCTAGATTAATTGCTTTTTCAGTAAAAAAAATTATTATTATATTGTTAAAATTTAAATTAATAACTTTATCCCTGACTTTACTCTAATCTCTCAACTACAATTTCTTCTTTCTTCCTCTACAAAAAGTACAAATACGTTTTATTTGCGTTTTGCTCATTCTAATCTTCTAACAAAATTTCTTATTTATCATATCTGTCAGTCATTTAATAAGTTAGTAGATATTTTTTCATGTTCTCTTCGTATTTTTATTTATATATTTGCACATTTTATATACTTACATTTTACTTGTTTTTAAGTAAATTTATGTATTATGTGAATATTTTATAAGTTTATATTTGTATTATTTGCGAAATTTAATTGGGCTGTTACCTGTTTGGTGTAAATAAATAAATATATTACATTAATAATAGTACAAATTTAATTGCCCTCGGAAATATTGACCCTTTTACCTTAAAATTTTGAACAGTATATCAATAATTAATATTTTTGAACAAGCATAAACTTGTATTATTATTTTAAAATCCGTCAGGTGTTTGTGCCCCACCTTATATAATAGCATATAAAAATAATACCGTATATAATACATCTATCAGATTATAAACTCTATATTTTAATGACTGGCATTTTAACATTTAAGAAAATAACTTATTAACTCGTTTATTTTTTACAATTTCACTTAATTATATAAATAATATCTTTGTATTGAAAAACAGAAATAAAATACTAATGAAGTAAAACATCAGTTTACGTAATTCAAAAACTGTAAATAGAACACGGAATACAAGTATTTAAAAAAAATGCGGCGATTTCTCAATACTGTCATACTTATTAGAAATATTATTTATTTTAAAAATTCGTAACAAGAAAATAAATAATTACCGACTTTCATATGTTATTTTCTATAGCTGACTGATCTAGATTATTGTTGAATTATTATTGTAATCTTATTGTGAATTTAATTATATTTTTTCCAATTAATCATAATAAATTATTGATTATTATTTCTATAAACTGAGCAGATAATAATAGAACTAATTTATATAAATGTTACTTTTATTTTGCTTATAATATATTATAAAATGTTGAAAGCTATTTGCAATTAAAATAATGTTTTCTAGTTTTAATAATAGACAAATTTGACGTCAATTGCATACCTAAACTATTTTTATTAATACGTAAAAATGCTGTTTAAATTACTATGTTTTTACGAAACAATTTCGAGTGGAAGTTTTTTTATTTAATATTGTTTCCGATTTAGATAAATAATAAAAGAACATTAAAATATTTAATGTTTTTAACCTTGGAATTGATTACTTAACTATTACTTAATTTATTACAAAGTTTAAACTTTGTTTTGTTTTGACTTCAAGTTAAAATAATAATTTCTTCTAAAATTGCAATTTTAAAAATATATAAATTATTATTTAATTTAAAATACATTTAAATCATTTTTGTCCGGTAAGACGTAACGTTGTTCTAGTATTACCCCTCGTATTCTGAAACATTTTCGTTAAAATAAAAATTCTTGGATTCAGTAAGAAATCTTTCTATGTATATTTCAAGGAAATTCTTACATGATCCAAGAATTTTCATATTAACGAACCGTTATTTTTAACGAAAATGTTTCAGAATACGGGGATTAGTCTTTAAAAAAATAAGGTTTTTATGCAAATAACTTGTTATATGTCTTATGTCTTAACACTTGACAGCTAATAAATAAAAATAAAAAATCCAGTTGCTTGTCTAGATAGAAATGTTTGGAGAAAACTAATTTCGAGATAGTTGAAAGAGTATGTGCCATATCCTTTTGGTACAAGTTGTAATTGTGTATGTTTATATTTATGGGTAGGTATGTGAGTATATGTGTATGTACGTGTATGTATGTGTATTTATGTATACAGTGCGATATTTTTATCTCTGAACATATGAACTGAATTACATATAAATTTCCTATGTTTAATTTAAAAAAAAAACACATCAA
Organism: Clivina fossor; assembly: GCA_963966155.1. Classification (NCBI taxonomy): domain Eukaryota; kingdom Metazoa; phylum Arthropoda; class Insecta; order Coleoptera; family Carabidae; genus Clivina; species Clivina fossor. The sequence continues at coordinate 5,778,214 of OZ014560.1, forward strand.
ACGCATGGAGACATCCTTGATAGTTATGCAACCAATCTTACATAATGTGACAGTTATTTGAAAAAAATGAATTACTTTCAACAAAATATTTAGAAAGCATTAAACTATTCGCATTATTTCAAGAAATCTGTTTAAAAATGTATAGTATTATTTATTAATTATTATTTATAAATTTAAGTGTTCAGCAATTTACAATAAATGACCATATTCTGTTAAATATTTCATTTTTTATTCAAATAAACATCATATTACGTAAAATTGGTTTCATAATTGTCAGGGATGTCTCCATGCGTTTGACGTGTTTTTTTTTTTAAATTGGACATAGGAAATTTGTATGTAGTTCAGTTCATATGTTCAGAGATACAAATATCGCACTGTATATATAAATGTATGAATTACATCAGCACTTGTCAAGGTGCAACTGCAAATTTTCATACTCGTGAGAAATTATTACCATTATTTGTAAGAATAGAAGAGCATGTATAAGAGGTGTTTTGAATGTGGATGAAGCTAGAGTTGCATGTCTGGATAGGTATGTTCAAAAAAAAAGTAATTTTGGGGTAGTAAAAAGAGTTTGTACTACAGCCTTTTGGATACATGTTGTAATTGTGTATGTATGTATATATTTATTTGCAATGTGTAAATATAGTATACAAAATTTTGTTTACATTGCAAAGTGTACTTGTTACATCTAAAGTCTAGTTAATTAAAATAAGAAAAGTATTTACTATAAACATATTTTCAACTTTCTATAAAGACACATTACATTTAACATCTTAGATGCTTTCTAATACGTGGAAAATAACTATCTATCTATAAGATTTTTAAATTGTATGAAATTATTACTGTAATATCTATAATACTTTAGGTCAATGTACTTTATTGCATAAGCAGCATTTCATAATGTAGAACGCAAAATAAGTATTTTTTCAAAGGTTATGAATAAAATATACTTGTTATTGACATTGATACTTTTTCTTTCTGGTTTTGACCTTCATTTTGTATTCATTAAAAACTCGTAGTTTTTACGAATATATGTATTTTAAACTAGTTTAATATTTATATAAATTTTTATATTTTTTTTCTTCGACTATACTGAAATTTGTCACTTATGAATTTATTATTGGTTAGTATATGTGGTACATTATGCAATACCACTCAAAAATCTCTACTACAATATACATATTGTAGTACAGATTTTTTCATTGTAGTTTTGTTGATTTATGTGACGTAACAAGTTGCTATGACAACACGTAGTAAACATAAGGTCGACAAATGTCGAAACTAGTAATCCGATTTTCAAACTAAAATAATATTCTACACTAATCCCTTGGTTTTTATTAAGAATTAAACATGTTCTGAAATGTTTTTTATTATGTTTAAATTTGATTAATTAACACAGTTGTTTTGACACTTTAAGGGGAGACACCACTCTGATACTTTTAAACAAATAAATTTTTTTTACATTTTCTGAAAGCTTATAGTATATAGAATAATGTGTTAAAACGGTTTTCCGAAATTCGAACTTTTGGTGGAGTTACAGCGACCAATACAGAGTTGTGTCAGAGCAGGTAAATCACAGTAAAAAAATAACTTCAAATTTTAAACTCGTTTTTCTCAAAACCATGTTTTTCAACCTTGCTCTGCCTAGATCTCGATAACTATTCATCCAATTTACTTCGCTTTAAAACATATAATTATAGAGAATTTAATTTTCTAAAATGTGCCACTGATATATCTTTTTTTGATTTTTTATACGCTTTAAAAGTTGATTTTTTACACCGAAAATAAAATAATATTTTCGTAATTTTTCGAAATTCAAAAAATCTGCCGTAGATATTTTATTTTAATTTTAGGATATTTTGAGGAAACTTTTGTATTATATTTCAGAACTTTCCGGAGGACGGAATAAGTGGACATGGTTTTTTTGACAGGGGCTGACAAAAATCTAAGCGTCACGTCATAATTTGAAAACATTTTTAGACATAAACATTGGAAAACGTAGTTGAAATATACTGTAATAACATATAAAAAAAACCCGGAACATTTGTATTATTATTTTTCTATGAAAAAAATTCCCAAATTTTGCCTATTTTCAGAGCGCTTAGGGTGGTGTTTCTTTTTATTTTTAACAGACAAATAATTTGTTAGCTGATTCGAGCATTTTATTTCAAAAGATGTGTAGAACTCGTTTATATTTTATATCAGCTAAAGCCATTTCCACTAAATAAGAAAAAAAACACATTATTTATATATTTTCGGTTATTACAATTATTTCTAGAATATGGCACAAAATATTATCATAATTTGTGTATAAGAATATTGGTAAATTATTTAATGAATATTATTTGTTTGCTCTAATAATTAAGTAAAATTTATTATTAATTAATTTGTGATTTAATAATATCTTCATAATATTTTATTATAATATTACTTATATACGTTTCACAACAAACAAAAAATTGATTTCTTAACCTTATTAATCGCAAAATAAATCAATATATTTGAAATACGTAAGAAGTAAAAATTTGTATTTTTACCTGCAAGTCCGCAACTTTCTTTTATAGTAACAGGTACACCGAGTAAAGGTTTCTGAATTTCATTGTGACTCGATGTAGTTTTTCCATTTTTAATACTTTCATCAATTGCTTTTGCTTCTTTCAATGCAGCCTCGAATCTATCTTCAACGACCGCATTTAGAATGGGATTCACTTCTCTGATGCGTTTTATGTAAGCTTTAACTACATTTTCACTTAGAAGCTGAAATTGAAAATAATAAATGTAAGTTGAAATATTATGTATTTTCAATACATGTATAGATCTATGAAATATATGTATATATAAAATTTATTTTTGAAAATATTACAAACACCGTATCGATCACTATATCACTTTTCTTGCAGTCAAAGTGTTAAAAATGATGGGCCCTATTCTCACTTCACTTTTAAAAGTGATTTTTGTCAAAATTACTTGCGACGTTTACTTAAAATTACTTTTTAAGCAATTTTAATTAGTTTTAGTTTTATAATATTCGATATAAAAAATATATCAAAAATAGAAGTAAAAATTTATTTGAAAGCATAAAATAAAAGCACTTTTTCATAAACAAAAGAAATGCGAATATGGGCTAATGTGTTTTGACTGTTCGATTTTTAATATTTTAAAGTGTATTATAAATATAATCTTCTTTGACAATTCATTGCCAATTTTTCCGCATTTTGTGTGAAATTTATTTAATTAATAGTTTTCATGTGGAACTTACATATAATTTTTTCTACTAATATTTATTTAATTTTGCATTGTTTATGTAAAATGATATTTAAATAATATCTTTCAATGTATATTTTATAAAAATAATTTAACATACAATAAATGTAGAACAAATATTTTAAACAAAAGTAAATAGGTCATTTTAATTTAATACAAATATTATAAAAGGTTTTTATGAAGAGAACGTTATTTTTAAACTAGAGCAAAAGTAAATAATACATATAATACTTAATGTTTGTGTACCAAATATTTACTTTCTTTGACTAAATAACAATTGCAATAAAACAAAAAAGTTTTATTTTTCTTAAATTTTATGTTATTATAATATAATGCAATAGTAATCAAAAATAAATTAAAAATTCTGATGATAATGACACAGTACTTTTTTGGTCAAGTTAAATTTTATCAAAAGACATATAAGATTGACTAATTTTTTAATACATGATTGTGTTAATACAAATCACAATTACAATTGATTTTAATATTTGATACCAAAATTTATAATTAATAACTGAGTAACATTTTTTACGAATAAATTTATAAAATCATAAAACAAACATGTTTTATAAATAAAATTAATAGAGGTTACTGTTGGCACTCGTTAAAACATTCTAATAATTTTAACTTAATTTAATTTTAAATTAATTAAATTAATAAATAAAACACTCTGTTATGTTTCAAAATATTTAATTCTTTCTCAATACGTATTTCAGCTGTTACGCCATCATCAGGAGAACTTACAATAATGAAAGAGACAAAATTTCGACCTACAAAACCTTACAAAAGTTTTTTTTTTAAGCAAAAATTTTCTTTAAATATTTAACCAATTTTAGAGTATTCCGGAAAAAGCAAAATTGGCAGGCAAATTAAATAAAATTTCTAATTAACATAACAATTCAGTTGTTCAAAATATCAGCATAAATAAAAATATGTTTAACGTTTTATAAATTTGTTGTATATATAAATATATATATATAAATAAAAAGGTATACATTTTTTTCAAACCATTTTCCTAATACATACATAATTTAGATAAAAAAAATCTTGTATATTAAAATGTTCAAATTATCGTTTTAAACATAGTATATCTACAAAAGTTACGTAACTCCTAGCGATAAAAATTATTATTAAATAGTAGTTTCGGTTTTATAAAATTATTTTATAAAAGTTATTAAAGTAAAACGACTTTTGGTTGTAGTTCTGTATTAATATTTCTTTATAATCAACGTTTCGACAAACTCAACGTACGTTTTCATTAAGAAAAAAAATACAAATGACATTTACATAAATACACAGAACATAGAAACAAGTTACTAGGTAACAAAATAAGTAACTAGATCATACATTTTTTTTTATAAATTTTTAATTAAAGGAAGCCAAATTGTATTTAAATCATTGCCCTTCACGATGTTAAAAAATGATTGAGTTCATACCTCTTTGTTTCGGATTTTGTTGGCAAGTGTCTTGGCGCTCATCTTTAAAATTTCATCATTATTGACAGGAATTCGTTCTGGAGGCGTCCGTTCGATCCACCAATATACCGGAACTAATAACCATTTTAAAATAATCTCCAAAAATCCCATAATATTTATTCCGATTTCCATCACCTGAACACAAATATCACATTTTAAATTTTAAACCAGATAAACTACAATAAATTGTAAAATTATATTCACTTTTTTATTAAGTTTCAAAATATTAAAACCTCACGTAAATTCAAGCTTTAATTTACTATAAAAATAATAACTATTCAACATTAAATTTTTTTAATAAACTTCAATAAATTTTCATTTTTTATTAAATTTTAATATAGTAAAAAGTCTTTCAGAACTCATATAAAATAAAACGGTTTTAGGTTTAAGTTCTATATTAACATTTATTAATACAGAACTTAAACCTGAATCCGTTTTATTTTCTTAAATTTTAAAATAATAGAATTTGATAATCACGTTTAAAATAATTTGAAAAAAAAATAATTTAAATATATTCACTGTTTATTAAATTTAGAAATAATCGAACCTAATATAAACTCAAATTTTAATAAATTATAAAATATAGTCACTTTTAACCTTAAAATTTACAATAAACTGCAATAGATGATAGAGTTTTTCACTGCTCAGTGCTTGGTTGATCACTCATAAACTAGTTTGCAAGTTCGTGTAAGTCTTTCAATGAGTATGAGTGTTGTTTTGATACAGTAAAAAGTAACAATATCGTTAACGTATTGTTGGAAATGGTAAACGGATCGTTACGGTATTGTATCATTAGGTTTTGGTTATTGTTATAATGTACATTTTGAGACATCGATATCACATGATTCTGATCTAAGATTATATTGATATTCTATAATGTTTTGGTCTATTATAGGTAATTCAGTAATGAATCATATAATTTATTTATTAATTTATTTTTATAATAATATATGATAATGTATTAGTTTGTTTATATTACTATAAATTAAAAAAAATTAAATTGAAGTGCAAAGTTTAAAAAGATTTTAACGATAATCTAAGCCTGTAAAATAATATATTTAATTATATAAGTTTCTTGATAATAATAATGTTATTTATTACTCACGTTAGCAACTTTATAAATTTATTATTTAACATTTTGTGACTAATTATAAAGTTGCATATGAAGTATTTGTTTGCGGTTATTATGATTATATATTAATTTTGAAATATAATATTATCTATGTAACATTGCAATTTTGTAGAAAAAGTGTAGTATTTTACTGGCTTATAATGATTATTACAAGTTTGTTTAATAATATATTATTAATGTTAATGTAATAATAAAATAAGTGAAAATAATTATTATGAAAATTCGGTGCACTGTTTTTGACGAAGATACATTGAAAAATGGTTGATACGTTTACTGTATATTATTTTGAAATAAATTTTAAAATATTTTAAAATTCATTTTTAATAATTTTGAAAAATCCAATTTTTTTTTTTAAATAAATTTTGAAAACACGCATTTAGAAGTTGGAGTTTTTTTTTGTGCTGTACGTATTTTTGTTTTTTAATTAAAATATTTAAAATAATTTAGAAAAATCGTATATTGAAAATGTCATACGTTTGAAACCAGTTTTATTATATAATATGTTTTTATATATTATATTTTATATTTAGTATCCGTATAATAAAATTTACTAGAAATAACTTTTTTTATTTAGTATATTATATAATGTAACAAAATATATGTAATATAAATTATAAAAATATTATGTTTGATTTAATCGGAAGTGGCCTTAACCTTCTTAATTATTGTTCCTATTATATATTGTATTATAGGTGTTCCAATAAGTTAGTTATACATAATATACTCTAATGGCATAAAAATATCGTACTTTTTTTATATGTATATAAATAAAGATATTTAGCTTTGAAAACAATGAACGTATGAAATATTGAAACTCGTGAAATGTGTCAAATTGTGTGATATCAAAATGATGAAATTATTTTTTGTACAGTAATTTAGCAGTAAAATCTCATTTTTTCATCGTTTAAAAAATGCATTTAGCTACAATTTAATATACAACAACATAAGATTCAAGCAATTTTATCGTATAAAAACACAATTTCATTATAGCGGAATTTTACTTATTATTTATTAATATCTAAATGCAATAAAAAATAAACGAACATATGTAATTTATTAATAAACACTTTTGCAACTTACAATACAAGTTAATTATTTAAACAAATATTTTGTTCTATGACATTATTATTTATTTATCCTATATTATGTTGTAACCTTTGTTGCCGGTAATAAAGTTATTTTGCACGTAGTTGGGCATATTTAATATCAATATTTGCTTTAAATTTATTTGTTAAATATTTGATTTAGTTATTTGAAATGTCATTTCCTAAATAATGTTTTTCCGAATTTTACGTTTTGCAGAAACGTGATAATTTTGTTTAATTCTCTATAAATATTTATTAAAAATACGATGTTTGTAGTATACGAAGGAAAAAAAAAATATTTGTTCAATGTACAACATAATTATTTACGTGAATGCTAATCAAATACATGTAAATAGAATTAACGTTAATGTAAATTAATGTTAATTTTAAATTTTACATAAATTTACATATAAAAATGTTACCAAAGTTCAGCCAAAGAAAAAGGGACTTTATCAAAAAAGATTTGAATTATTTGATATGAAATTTGCAATAAATATCCCAAAAAAACTGTTGACGTTATTACGCATTTGAATACAGGCAGCCGTAGGTCAGTGATAACGTCTTAAACTCAGACCTTGATGGTCCCTGGTTCGCGCCGCGCTCACACCAGTTTAATTAAATATTATTTCTGGTATTAAAACCTTGTACCACTGAACTGATATCGGCTGGGTCTGAATGATTTAAAACCCACTATAAGCTGTAGGTCCTTTGCTTGGTTGTGGGCTAATGACCCGCACCATTGACAATACAAGTAAAAATTGTTAAGGAACTATGACTCGTATTACAAGCTCTGTTTTAAAATTGATTTTAACTAATATCGGTTTTAAGACAAAGTAACTATCATAAGAGCTGTACTAAACAAATGAACTGAAACACGCAAAAACAGAGTTTGTAATATCGATTTATCGATTCGTTTATCGATTATATTTCTGAACGTATTGGTCATAAATGGCTGGTATTTAGTACATATTTTGCGTAATAATACTAATAAAATGTTTTAAGTGTAATTCAATCATTTCAAAATACATCCTTTATGTATATTTAGAAATGTATTTAATTATACCAACAATAATATTACCGAACTAAACAAATATTAGCTATTTATGGAAAATTTCTGACAGCGATTTTTTTTAACAATTATGTATCATTAACATAGTGTCTCATTAAATAAAATTACATATTATTTTTTTAGAATGTACTCCAGAGATTATTATCTAACAAATATATCGACAGATAAGATGAAAAATAAACGTTTACTTACCATTGTAGTCTATTAAAATAATTAGTAATCTGTCAAAATACGAACTAGTTACAAAGCAACATTATAAGAAGAAAACAAAAGTTGAAAAAAAATAATACTGAAATTGTTTCGTCTGCCTATGCCTGCTTAGTATTTGAATCATTGTTTTTTTTAAAGCTATTGTTATCGATAAATTTTGATTAAACTCAAAATACATTTGATTAAAATACAATTGGTACATTCAGAATTTACGAAAACTTGCAACCTAACGTACATGTGATTAAAAATTCTGATTAAATTTCTGTTTGAGCTACAATATTAGAGTTGTTTTCGCATTGTGCAAATTAATTTATAAATAAGTATTGTTTAATAAATTGTTGTTATTACTAACATACCTGTTGTTTAAATACATATACAACATTTTTCTAAACAATATTTTGTAAATACATTGTTGAGTATAACAGTTTTGAAGATGCTGTCAAAATATTGATTGAATCAACTGCGCATGGTAGATTTCCATTACTAAATTATGAATATATTTTAATTTTAGGTTAAAAACTGGATAATTATTTGGTAATATGTAGTGTTATACATACCTGAGTCCACAAATAAGACAGTAAACAAAACATTTTTATTTATAATTGTATTCTGTTTGTGTTTTTCGTTATAAAACTAAATTGTGATATTACAACCGTCTTGATTCAACAACATGCAACTGTTATCTGAAGTACATGATAATGATTTCTAGTTTTAGATTTTTAAATAACTATTTAAATTTTTAATGCGTTTATGGGAAATAGAATATACAACTGCATATTTGAATCTAATTTTATTCTAGTTATGTATGTTTTTGATTGTATTTTAATTTCACACAAACGTTTAGTTTAACATAAAAGAAGGTTTAATGGATATTTTTTTTTATATATATTATACTTTGCTTATAATTTATCAAATTTATGTATTTTTTATATACAATATATATTTTTTTTTATCGACTTCAGATAAGTTGCATATCACAAAAGATAAATAATACTCCTATATGTTAAGTAATACTGGAACTAATTTTTTTTAAATATAACAATGTTATGTGTCATATTGCTTATTTAATGTATAAATTATAAATGATTTAAATGAAAGTACGTAAAAATTATTTTTAATATTGAAAAGTGTCTTGTTTTGTTCTAAACTTTTGACATGATGCCTAAATTTGTCTATCTTATACAGATTGATGATAAATTAATTATTTCTATTTAACGGTATTGTAATTAAAGATAAATGGTATAATTTATGTTGAAAATGGTGTAGATTAATTTTTGTTATTTTGTTTTGAGATATTAAAAGTTACACTGTTAAAAAAATTACGGTTTATTGTAATTTACGTAATTTAAGTTTTAAAATAAAAATTATCTAATATAATGGTTACATCTAACGTTATTAATCTGGCTGGTACGGTACTCAAAATTATTGAAACATACGCCAGGCTATCGCTGTTTAAAATTCAAATTGCAATTTCATGCGGTAAAAATGCGCAAATATTATGCTGTTGCATATTAAATTGTAGCAAAATGCACCCCCTCAACGATGCGTAATGAGATTTTATTGTGGAATTGATGTAGAAAAAGTATTTTCATCATTTTTTATATCAATTTGACACATTTTCTTGCAACAAAATTCGATATGGCAGCGAGTTTTATTTTTATCATAGCTATCTATGTTTATTTATATGTATTTATTTTTTAAATACGATATATTTACACTTATTATAGTATATACAAGTAATGCATTTTTTCTCATCTCGTTCTTTCTCTACATAATCTCTGTATTATTTCACGGAATTGCAGTATACGAGAGAGGCAATTATATATGAATACGATGTGTCTAATAAAATTATGTTCAATGTGTTTTATTGTATACAATGTGTTTTTTGAAAAATTATAATATATGTGCAATTTATCTAAAATAATTTTATATACAATGTGTACTTTAATGCAATAGGCCTTTTGGCATGGTAAGCAACAATCGTACTATTACGGTGGCCATACCTAATAGGTTAACATAAATGAAAATTTATAGAAAATTTGAGCAAAATATACTTTAGCACAAGTTTTGAAATCTAATGAAAATTAAGAACAACAATAAATTATTTATATTATGCATGTAATTATTTTTTTTAACAATGTACATTAAATACAATTAACTACACCTTTTTTTGAAGCACTTTAAGATAAAAGTAGTTTAAATTTCAATATCAATTTTTGTTTTTGTTATATATCAAATGTAAACTATTTTTGTAGGTTAAATATTCACCTATTATCATATTACATATAGTAAGGGAGATATTGTAATCATACCAAATTTGGTATATTGAAATTAGGCTTTAACACGAATCAACTGTTTTAGTTTGATGTCCGTCTGTCGGTCTGTGAACACGTGTAGAGTAAATTCGACTGAACGGATTGTTATAAAATTTCATATATAAGTTTCAGAGATGAATATCTCAATTTGATCAACTTTTGGTAAAGATCTGCCAACCAGAAGTGGTAATTTACTTATGTCACTTTTATGTGTTTTACGAATATTTCGCAACAGAAATATATTTCGAAAAAAAATATTTACAAAAGTTGCTAAACTAACAACTTTAATTTTAAACATTTTTCTAAATAATAAAAATTTATAATTTTTATTTAATGTTACACTATAAATATGGATAAATATTAAATGTATTACTTATGTGCTTAGCTATATTTAAATTTACATATGCTCTTAACATTTTTATTTTGTACATTTATAATAAGTACAATATTTAATACATAATTCATATATAGATTTAACAGATAAAATGTTTTAACCAAATTTCTGAAATATTTAACAGTACATGAAAAATGTTAAAAAAGTTTTATATTTATTTTTACATACAACTAGACTTTTTCTTATTATAGTGAACATAGAATTAAGAATAGTATATGATGTTACGAGGAGCAGAAAGCGATCTTTATTGTGTTGAGCCCAGATACTTACTGCCGAGGCAAAACCGGGCTCATACAATCTGGGCGAAACTTGAAAAGAGCATTCTGCCCCGAGTGGCATATATTATTTTTTCGTCAAGCGTTCCAAATGAAACAGAACTAAAAATACATACCACGCAACCTCAACCTTACTAACAGTTGTACGTGATTTGTGAGGAATAATGTTTTGTTGGTCGAATATGCAATTTTTGACAAATCTGGCGCTATAATTTTTCACATATTTCCAATAACTAAATCCAAACTTCAAGCGAAAATAAACACTGCAATTGTCACTACATAATTTTCAATATGGATCTCGGATCTATTAGATTAAATATACTTGATCGTGTATTCATGTTTAGTGTTGCCGTCAGTGGTGTATATAGTGTTTAACTACTCTATAATAATATTCACATTATTCTACTAGTAACATAATGACTGTCTTCTACATAGGCAATATAGTAATAGTTTCATACGCCTGAATAATATTTTACTTTCGGCTATAACTTAATGCATATAGTGACAGCTCTGATTTATTTTAAGTAGTAATTTTGAAAAACAACAAAACATTTAGTCAATTTTCGATGTTTGGAGCAAGGTGAAAAACGAATATATTAACTGTATAACCTGTAAACAAACATATAATTACTTACATACATTCTTAATTATTTGTACTAAATATAGAAAATTACTTTTAAAAAGATTTGTAAATCAATAGGTATCATACCGCCAACAGTAACTCCAATTTTCATTTGCATACGTGACATTGCAAAAATGATTTGTTTTTGAAACTGTGTATTTGTTCCTACCCAATTAATGCTATATATTGCGTTGGGTACTTCAGCAAACTAAAACAATTTTATTATTATATTACAGCATGAAAAGTCAAACAATTGGTTTTTATAGTTTATTTAAGTAGCATTAACTATGACATATTGACTGGTATTACGTACTCGATGTTTGGGTGTTTTAATTTAATTGTAACAGGTCTTATTAATTTTGTCGTATCAAAATTGAAAATTTTTACCAATTCAATATGATATTTAACCGTTTGAGTGCCAAGCAGCGATTTTGCGCTCTTCCGTTACGCTCGAAATTTGCAAGCGCTCTAGCAAGCTCAGTTTCTATTGATACCCGAAAAATAAAATTGAAGTAATATTACACTTTGTAGGTGTACACTTTTTATTTTTATAAACAACTATTACTATAATAATATAATTATCTAAATAATATAGAATAGAAAATAAGACAAGCGCAAAAGCGCTTCTTCACTCTTTTGGACGGGGAAACAGCAAAAACTCGTGGCACTCAAATGGTTAAAATATTTACAATACTTTTAAATATTTGTTACTGTATTATATTAAACAAATACACATTGTAAAAAAAATCGGTTATTTTACATAAACCCCCCCCCCCCCTAAAATTGACTTGAAATAAATAAAACAGAACTTTGTTCTGAAAGATTTTTTTAGTAATAAAAACCCAGTTTTCGAATTAAATATAATTCACCTGAGAAGTAAGACGTGTGATATAAAATATATGTAAAAACATATCTGTATTACTCATGAGTGCAAAACCTAGAAATCCAACTGCAACAAAAATATTAGTTTCTTCTAACATAGTGTACAGAACGCAACAAGATACTATGATGACAAATGAAAACTCCAGAAACAATGGCTTATCGTAAATCGACTTTAATTTATCTAATAAATCAATTAAGTGTTGTAACTCTTGCATGCATTTAGAAAATTGTACATTCATCTTGCATATGTATCGGACATCTTGTTTTGTTTCTATTGAAGCTAAAGCATATTTTATCACTCGTATTTGACCTTCCATATGGATCAACATTGCCCAAAAAAAGGTGTCTATTCCTTTAAACAAACAATAATAAATTAAAAAAAAAACAATCTTTTTTCAAAAAAATTGTGAAAAAACTATACGATTTTTTCTTCGTTTGATAAATTTTTTTTATAACAATAACATAGAACATATTTTTTTTGAAATTAAAATAATCCGATGAAAAAATATTGACAATTATATACTTAATTAATTTTATTATATGTAAATTTTGTAATTATATGTATAAGAATTGTTGTTTTAGTAAATATGTTATAGACATCACTTTAAGCAATCTGAAAATAGGCAAAGTTTGGGAATTTTTATGAACAAAAAATAATGTTCCAAGGTTTTATATATATATTATTACGATATATTTAAACTACGTTTTCAAATTTTTATGTTACAAAATATTTTCAGATTGTGTAAATTTGTTTGTCAGCCCCTGTCAGAAAATCTTGGCTACTTATCTCGGGCATAGGACACTTCGCCGACTGGACACAACGCCGACCGGGGACACTACGCCGACCGTGGACACTACGCCGACCGTGGACACTACGCCGACCGGGGACACTACGCCGACCAGGGACACTACGCCGACTAGAATCACATTATACATGTTGCAATCTAGGACATACGTATTATTAGTCGAAGATCTAAAGCTTTGTATCGTGCAAATGTTTTGTAAGTTTTTTATATATATTTTTTGAAAACATCACCTTATAAGAAATTTTTCGCCCGATCTGATGGGGGGTAGTTGCACTTTTTATTTCTTTACATAATATCAAAAATTTACATTTTCCAAAAAATTGAGTCGAAAAGTAAATTTGTAAGAGTTATTGCAATTTTACTGTTTCACATCGGTGTATAATACGTACCTACTACTACATGTTAAGAATTCACATCGTTCGCTATCAGAATTAAGTTTACAACTTCGTTACTCGAAAATGGTACAAAATATAAAAAAATTTCAAATAAAAAATTTCTTTAGACATTGTTCTAAAACTTTGTCAAATATTATACATACTTATTTCTTAAGGCCGAAAAGTTTCTAACTGTAAGAAAAATTTTCCTTTACATTGAAAAAATCTTGTTCATTAATTTGTTTATGTATTTTTTATTTTAATTAATAACTATATTATTAATTTTTTTTTCAAGAAACATACACAGACATAGTTGGTAAATAAAATAAAGAAAGAATTATGCCAATAATTTATCTGGTAATCGAGATATGATCGGCTAAAGTTTAAAAATAATTAAATTTATAATTTTAATTTTTTTTGGAAAAAGTAAATTTTTGAAATTATGTAAAGAAATAAAAAGTGCAACTACCCCCATCAGATCGGGCGAAAAATTTCTTATAAGATGATGTTTTCAAAAAATATATATAAAAAACTTACAAAACATTTGCACGATACAAAGCTTTAGATCTTCGACTAATAATACGTATGTCCTAGATTGCAACATGTATAATGTGTTTCTAGTCGGCGTAGTGTCCCTGGTCGGCGTAGTGTCCCCGGTCGGCGTAGTGTCCACGGTCGGCGTAGTGTCCACGGTCGGCGTAGTGTCCCCGGTCGGCGTTGTGTCCAGTCGGCGAAGTGTCCAGACACCCTTATCTCGTCTCACTCGAAGTTCTCAAACATAATACAAAAATTTCTTTAAAATATCCTAAAACTAAAATAAAAAAATCTGCTATAGTACGTAGAATTTTTTTGAATTTTAGAAAATTACGAAAATGGTGACCGTTTGAAAAAAATGTTTTTTTTCAGTGAAAAAATGAATTTAAAGCGCATAAAAAAAATTGAAAATAAGATAGTATCATTTAAGAGAATTTAATTCTCTATAATGACGTTTTAAAGCGAAGTTAATCGATCGACAGAACAAGGTTGAAATACATGGGCCCGTATTCTCACCTCATTTACAAAAGTGATTTTTGCTAAAAGTACTCCTGACGTTTACTTTAAATTATTTATTTACATTTTATAATACCAAATATAATAAAAATGGTCATGAATAGAAAAATTGGTTTAAAAACTTAAGAAATTTTTACTAGTCTACGTGTTTAAATTTAAGTAGATGTTAAGTTTATAGCACCCTAGAAACATGAAACATTTTCACTATCATATATTACAGCTTGACTATTTTAAATTGACACATGAGACTAGCTGCGCACTGATACAAACGTAGTGATGGAGGTAAACGCAATGTAGTTTTTATTTAGTTCGATGGAATGATGGAAATGCATTTTTCATGCATACTATCTTATTTCCTTTACTCCAAATGCGTTCTTACTCTGCGCACAATCACTCCTTACGTGTCAGCTCGAAATAGCTAAGCCGTAAATATTTCCATACAACTCATACAAATAACTTACCCAAAAATTGAAAAGATGTATAAAAAGATACTAATGATAAATATATAGTTGTCGTTGAATAGACATAAATATTAGTTTTATTAAATGGTTGATAATTATTAATAGGCATTACTAAATTTGGACGTATGTCATTGAAAAATACGCCTAGTATAGATTTATAGTAACAATCAGAAAATATGAACAAAATAAATATTGCTGCCAAAACACTTAATAGTATTATTAAAATACAAGCATGTATATTTGTTTCTCTCTGAATGTCTCTTTGTACTTCAATAACTAATCTCCTATTTTTATTTTTTTCATTCACATTATTTATTTTTTGGTTTTTAATAGTTTTTAACCAAAATTCTTCTAAATTATTTATGTTTATTTTTATATTACTCAAATCATCAAATCTTCTTGTATCTTGATAATATTTAATTTTTTTATTTATCTTTTCAAA
Source organism: Clivina fossor (assembly GCA_963966155.1). NCBI lineage: Eukaryota > Metazoa > Arthropoda > Insecta > Coleoptera > Carabidae > Clivina > Clivina fossor. Next base: position 5,794,073 of record OZ014560.1, read on the forward strand.
ATCAACTTGTATATTTTCAAAATTATCAAAATTAAAGCTTTTCCTATGTAATATCTTAATGCATTCATCAGCAGTATGTCTATCTTTCAACCAACTAAGCAACTTATATGAACTTATAATATGATAAAAGAAAACTGATACTGTTCTAATTATTTCAACATAATTATTTGAATTCAATATTAATTCTAGAAATTCGCTAATTATTGTCAAAACCAAAAGAAGGTTAAACATTAGAAGAAAGCATGTATAATAAAATATTTTTTTAAAAAATGAATCATTTTTCGTTGGTAACCAATGCAAACATAATTTTGAATATTTTATGTTGATATCAAGAAAGTTTTTGTTAAAACGCTCTAGAAATTTCATTGTTCACAGTTTGAATTACTAGCCAAAGGCGAAATAAAATCTACAAGCTTTATATTTCATTATATATATATATATATATATATATATATATATATATATATATATATATATATTCTTTGTTAATAAAGAAATAATTAATATGTTTGATTGCGGTTACTGTGTTTTATTATTATAGAAAAAAATGTTTGTTCTTTTATTATATATTTTAAATAATAACGGGAAAAATGGCAATGGCAATATTGCAAATTGTAAAGCAACCTTAAAATTATATATAACTAATATTTACTTACATTGCTATAAAATTAAAGACTATATGTATCTAATTGTTTTTACTTAGAAATATTGCAAAAAATTGATCTTTTATTATATAATTTACGAAATAAATGGTAAAAATTATATCAGGACAATATTACAAATTATAAAGTGAATTCTAGATTATAGGAAAGGCAAGTTTTTTATAATTTACAATAAAATTAAAGAACTGTTCTGTATATTGTAAAAAATGTTGCAATTTTACAAAGAAACTATAGTAAAAAAACATATACTATGTCAGCAAGACTTTATTGGTACAATATTGTACATAAATTTTCTACAGAAATAATATAATTTTGTAATTTTAAGTAAAATAATTAATTATATATGTTTTTTTACCGAAAAAGCAAATAATTACTTACATAAAATAAACGTATTTTATATTTATATATTATAAAAAATTTCCATCTGTAAATAATACCACATATATTTTGTAAAAATACTGACGTCTGTAAATTTACGTAGGTGTAATCAGTTGCCTCAGGTTTTTATGTAAAATAACCGAATTTTTTTACAGTGTACGCAATTGTTTTTATTGAAATATTACAAAAAAAATTTTTGTTATATATTTTTACATGATAAACGGAAAAATTATATTATGATAATAATGCAAATTATAAATTAAATTCAAAATTATGTGGAACTAAAGTTTATTTAATTTATTATAAAACTAAAGAACTGTTTGGTCTGCAAATGTTTTCACTTAGAAATAGTGCAAATTGCCTAATGATTATAAAATTTTAATAATGTTGAATTGAGTATATACCGTATTTGTCCGAATATAACGCGACCCCGAAATTAACGCGACACCGAAATTTTTCATAGATAAGTATTAAAAAAAATAATAATCTGAATTTGACGCAATCCATTAATTTTTCATAAAAGAATTCAAAAAAAAATAAAATGAAATCACATAAACATTCCATTACCTAGACCTTGAATTTAGCGCGAGTAATTTTTTTAACGGGAAATAATTAGTCAAAAAATATCGCGTTATATTCGGGCAAATACGGTAATCGCTATCTGTATTAAAGTTTTTAATTCTATAGAATAAACTCGATATTTTTGGAAAATTTCTTTATTTTCCTGTTATCCATTTATGTACATGCTGGAAATACAATTTTTCTCAAAATTTTGTGTTTAACAAAAGAAAATACTGCTAAAGTTAATTAACAAAACAATTTTTTTTGATATGAGTATACTTGTACTTATTAAATTTATTAAATAAATATGTCATTAGCGAACGTACAGACAATTTCAAACTAAATAACCTTGACTTTTTCAGAAATCATTATGTAAAATAAAAATGCTTTATAATTAAAATAGAATAAAATTATATAGAATTTAATCCTAAAGCATCTTTTGTTTTAAATGACCTTGAAAACAAGTATTATTTTACAGATTTACCATCAGAGCAATTTTATTTATTTCTTATAATACTGAATGCCACTGTACACTAGTTACACAATTTACTTAATACCTAATCCTGTAATTTAACCACATTTTTCACGTGCAAAAGTTATTTTAAAATTAATAATAAAAGAACTTTTTCACAAAAAAAAGTTAAGTGATAATATATGTCTAATATTCTTTGATAAAACTACAAACTTGCCGACAAACTGTTAAATGCTACTAGCTGAAAATTTACGGTATTTAATTTTGCAAGAAAAAACTAATTAATTTCATGTTTACCAACAGCATAGTATATTAGAATCTAGTTTACAAAGATGATAAATTATCAGACTTTAATTACCCAATTTTGCTTTAACAAAGCATGCAATTTACTTTTTCAATGCAAACATTTCGTTTTACTCGATCTAGGACAGTCAAAATTAGCAATAAATTTTTATTATCGGAACAAAAATATCCAAATAGCATATTGTAATATCGCATGCTTGATGTATTTTTTAAAGGATCTGTATTTATATTCTATTCGAACGATAGATATATTTATGTTTATATATATTTATAGAAAAGTGGGGTACCAGTACGTTAAACGGTCGCATATCTTTTTCCGTGTTTTGATAGTGTGGGTGATTTGAGAGGGAGGAGAAAATCAAAGGATAACCTGTAGACTGGTGCCGGTTACCGACTTCTCCTTTTACCTATGCATTTGTTATCCTTGCTAAAGAAATTTTACCGAATTTTATTCGCTACCTTTACTTCTTTGCAAACGCATTTGTTTCTAGTTTGGAGAAACTAATTTTTTGTTTTATAAAATAAATTTATAATAATTTAATTTATAAATTTATTAATCATTCTTATTTATCTCCAAGTTGATGATAATTGTAGCGTTGAAAGATAATAAAAAAATTTGTTAAGTGCCAGAAAAGTGTCAAAAATGGTAACTTATCTTACTCCGCAAGAATTAAAACGCAAAGAGTTAGAAAGAGTAACTATGCTAGAAGGAATTGATTTATGGAAACAACAAAAAGAAGATAATTGGAGAAGAAATGTTAAAGAGAAACACGAGGTAAAGAATCTGATATAAAACTATTAGTAACATATAGATTCATATTTTTATTGCATTATTTTGTAATAAATTTTATTATTAAATTGTTGTTTTAAAGTTTACTACTAAAATACTGATTATATTTTTATTTAAAATAATATCCAATTATTTATTAATACTCTAATTGTATTTAAAAATATTTTGTACAGTTCAAAAAACAATTAATTTATGCTCGATTTTATAAACGCGAGTAAATTTAATTCGAATTAATAAAATAAAAATAGAAATATCACTTAACTCGAGCTTAAAATTTAACTTTATTTTATATACAAGTTACTTAATTCCCTATTTAACTCGTCGTTTAATTTATTGTTATTGTAAAATTTTAATAAAATATGTTTAATGATAATTGTTCTATACCTATAATAATAATTAAATATATTATTAAAATATTTCCACATATATATATATATATATATATATATATATATATATATATATATATATAATTATAAGAATGAATATAAATAAAAATATTAATAATTTATTTTGGGTTTTAATAAATTGTACACGTAATAATATTCTTATACTCTGCATATTTCAATTGTTAAACTAGCTTTTCTAATTTAGCAACTAATGGAAAAAATTTATAAGCTTTTAAATTTACAAATACAAACTAATTTTTATGTTTAAATAGTTATTTTACTGTAAATATTCGCGTGTTTGAAAATATGCATGTTTATGTGCTATATAATTTGAAATAACAACATAAAAATTATGCAGTTTTTTTCTTAAATTTTTACCTATTTTTAAATTTAAAGAAAAATATATTTACTTAAAATAAAACGGTTTAGGGTTGTAGTTCTGTATTAATATTTATTAATAATCGACGTTTTGACGTACTCAATGTACATTTTTATAAGAAACAAATGATACAAATGATATAAACAGTAAATAAACAGAATATAGAAACTAGGTAACAAAATAAGTAATTTTTAACATAATGAAGGCACTGAGTTAAATAACTTGAGTAACTTGTTTCTATGTTTTGTTATTTATTGTAATCTCATTTGTATCATGAGAAGTCAAATTTTATTTAAATCAGTTATTAGTCGCACTGATTGATGTTATTTTTTTCTTTATAAATTTTTATTACTTGTCATATCATTCTACTGTTACTCGTAATATTGATAAGTTTTGCAATTATTACAGTATCTTCGAATTTTACAACATCAAACGTAAAGCGGTTTTATTTTAATATAATGAATTCTGAAAAATTGTTCACTACATGTTTAGTTAAAAATTTTAATTGTATGATCTATAAAAATCATCGAATGATAAAGTATTTGTTTATCGTTAAATAAAAAATTAAGTGGACTTGAATTTTGCGTGCAGTTTTTAATTATTTTCTACTTTTCAATGTTGATACTGAAATTTTCTTTTATTTTAATTAGAAAAGTTTAATTTTCTTCCTTGTTTTTATATCTTTTGTTTGAATAACTTTTAATTTAGATACGTAAAAAATAATGTCTTTTTTTGGATGATGATATATTTATTGTAAAAATTAGATTTGTTAATGGTATTGATATAAAGAAACGAATGTAGATATGTATGTAAATCTTTTTGCTAACTGAGATTTGACATGCAAACTATTATTTAGAAATCAGAAATATTTTTTAATACAAAATTTGTTATTGATTTTTGCAATATGAGTCTAATATTTTATATTTTAAAATATTGTTCTATACAGGGTGATTTATGACGTCGGGGACCCCGGATGATTCTTATGAGTAATCTAAATAAAAAACTTTAAATAAACATATGTCCGAAAATGCTTTCTAACGGAACTGTAGCCGTTAGAAGTTTATTACATGTAACATCAATCGCATTAGCTTTATTTATTTTATCAGGAAAAAAAAAAAAACAAAAACAATAATTAAAGTACTAATTTAAAGCAATAATTTAATAATAATAATAATTAATAATTTAATAATTTTCTCTGATATCAACATTAAATGAATTATGGATAAGTTCACAGTATATAATTTTTTGATATAATTTTTATTTATGGATTTTGTGATGGAAATGCATTAGCCAAAGGAGGACACTTCGAACACTTACTTTAAGTTTAAGCCCAGAAGTTCTTGCTTTAAATTAGTACCTTAATTATTGTATTTTCTGATAAAATAAATAAGGCTAACGCGATTGATGTTACATGTAATAAACTTCTAACGGCTACAGTTCCGTTAAAAAGCATTTTCGAACATATGTTTATTTGAAGTTTTTTTTTATTTAGATTACTCATAGGAATCATCCGGTGTAGTTTTTTTCTTGATTATTATAGCTTTTTTCTGAGTCAGAAATCATATTTTTCAAATTCACACCACTCCATTAATAATCATCGGAATGGCATGAATTTTGGACTACTAAAAAGCATATTTCATTAGCTTTTTGGAGATTATTTTTAAATATTTTTAAAGTAAATACAATAAAAGTTATATCCCAAAATGTCCAAAAAGGCGATTTCCCCATTTAAGCTAAATTCAAATTTTGAGCCTTCAACAGGCACGGGTTAATATCATCTAACAGGTCTGGGAAGTGTATGGACATTTTTTTTTTATTTATTTTGAATAATTTTGGCTGGTGGGAGCTACAAATTTCCGACTTTGTCAAAATAAGAACCACCCTAATACATATAATAATAAAATTAACAACAGAACAAAAAACACTTACAGCAGAATATTTTAGTTGATTTTACATGTAACGCAAAAATACAAAATTACAAAATTTAATGTTACTGAAAATATTTGCTGAAAGAAAAAAGATGACACATTGCAATTTTGCCATTCTTCCAAACATAAATAAAACAAAAACACAATAGAAAAACATTGTCGATCAAACAAATCAATATACTCCAGACGAAAACTAATCAATTTTTTCCGCTTGTATGTTGGCACACCTGATGTACAGGTACGTCAAATGCTCGAGAATTATTGGCCGTGGGGTAAGCCGGGTGGCGGAGCGCCCAATCCAGTCGGAATCGGTTTGAAAAACATGCAGATGGAAGATGTTTTTTCGGTCGAGGAAATGAAAAAGGTAGCCATACAAGTTTTTTCTGCTTTTATTAAATTTTTTTTTATTAATAAAAATATTAAAACATTTTTGCGTGCATACGAACAATTTCACACATCAATTATACATAAATACAGTTATAATTATTCTATAAACTAGTTTATTTTATAAAATGAAATTTGTTATTAATACAAAGATAAATATGAGTAGAGATATGGAATGTTTTGTGGTGCTACCATTTGGATCTGAAACGAAATAAATTGTTATAAAGTTTCATTCATCTGCAAAACTTTTGTGATGTGTGGGCTGCAGATATTTTAGGGAAAATTTATCACCTGATAATATAATATGTGTATGGTATAATTTTAAAAATTGTCACTAGTTTGAAAAATACTTTAATAATAATAAAAAATTATATATTTTTGAGACAATTAAATACATAATAAAAAATATTTTTATGTTTTTTGTGTTGTTAAAAAGTTTAAAAACACAATTAAATATAATTTAATTATCTAAAGAATCAAATAAATTCTACGCTGAAGAATGTAGAAAAAGGCTATGGCCTGTATTCTCACTTTATTTATAAAAGTGATTTTTGTTAAAAGTACTTCTGACATTTACTTAAAATTATTTATTTAGCTTTTTAAATAGTTTATCTATATTTCATAATATGAAATATATTAAAAATGATCAAAAATAGAAAAACATTTAAATGTAATAAAAGACAAACAAAAAGTTATTTTAAAATTAATGATAAGAGCACTTTTTCACAAAAATGTGAAGTGAGAATACGAGACTAATATTTTATCACAATGAAGATAATATTTATTTAATACTCAAAATTAGTTTACCATATGCAAACTAGAATAATAGGACTTAGACTTCAACATATATTTAAGTTATTTATAAAAATGATGTGGCACAAACTCTTTCTGTTTAATCAGAAATTAATTTACGCCAAACATTCTTATCTAGGCATGCAACTTTTGTTTCATTTACATTTATAATTTCATTTTATTCATGCACTTGAACATATTTGTTTCAGTAAAAAATTCTCAAACATGCCAACCCACACCTCATACCTTTACACAGACATATTTTTAATTTTAAACAAAGTTTTGCATCTTGAAGTATTGTATTTCATATTATTCAGAAGAATATTTTCTCGTGAAACAACTAAAATACTTTTGAAATGAAACTAAATTTAAGTTTTGTTTAAAATATTTATTAAAATCGGCTTTTCGGTAATACGTGTAAACATTGATTTGAATAAAACATTTTATACATAATTTAATTCTAATGAAAGATATTTTACTTTAATTAAAATACTTACTATATCCATATATTTCAGTAAATATTCTAAATCGTTCTCTCGGTTTTGCGATAAATATTGCTTCAATTAGATCTTCGTCAAGTGTGATGCGTTTAACAGTCACCTTTGATACATATCCACGTTGTCTGCCTACGTTTATAAATCTGCAAAAACAAAAACATGACATTTTTATTATCACGCGGATAATAAATTATCAGGACTTATTTAATTACTTGATATTTGGGTATTTCCAACACTTGATAAATATATGAGTCAATTCAGAATTTGAAGAGCTCTACTTTTATATTTTGTTTATCAAAGATTTTATCTTATTTAATCTAAATAGTAATGGAAACTCCTGTTTACTATAATTTTGCAAAGAACGTAAAATGTCGTAAATTATCCATTTTTAAAATGATTTTTATCTAAAAATAATTTTTATTCTTAAACATATCAAAATATTCAAACGTATATTCCATGTATGTAGAACGCAGACATTATATTACTAGTAATATAATGATATTATTACTGTATTAGTAACGTAATTTGTCTAGCAACGCAATACTAGTAAATATAACATACTACATAAAATGCTAGTCAAACTTTTATTAAAATTATTAATTTTTGACGAAAACTGTTCAATATTCAAAAAACTGCCTATCTTTGGCAATAATATTAATTTTCAATTTTTGAATTTTAAATACATACATACACAATCACGCCATGTACTCAAAAGGGTGTGGCATAAATATTTATTTTGATTTATGAAGTTTATTTTGGAACACTTTAAAAAATAGTATATATTATTCGTAATAGAACGCTTTTTGTTTTTCGGTTCAGATTGCATGATTTCTGCAAATAAAAACACATAAAGACTGCTTTTCACTTATTAGTAACATTATACTATTATTTATGTATACCAATAAAATATAGTATGTTTGCATTTTTTCCTATTATTTTTTTAAAATTTAAGTCTAAAAATTAATTATAGACAGCTTATTCCTAAAATGGAAGACTTAAAGATACAAATAAAATAAAGTGCAAATTAAAAAAAAAATACTGTAAACAAGTTCTTTATTACTTTACGAAATTTTTTAGTATTTAATTATTAGTTTGTAATTAAAGTAGCAAAAACATTTCTTTTGTGAATTTGGTAGTACATCAGACTGTATATCGCGTCTTTTGAACGCAATTTTATTGAAAGCTTATTTTAAATTATTTAATATTATTTTTAAAACCTTTAGTTAGATTTTTTGTAGATTCAAAAATATCAGATAGAATAAAAGTATTAAACATAAAAAAGCTACAAATTACATTTAATAAAATAAAAAAGCAAAAACACAATTTGAAGATAAATAATGTTTTAAATTTAAAAGTGCTTCTAAAAGTATTTTCATATTTTTTATATTTCTACGTTTATGATAAATGTCTTTAATGCTATACTAACTGGTATTATTCATAAAACTTTTTCTTAGATATATACATAATTGAATTTTAAAAAATAAATTTTGAGATTTGATATACTGTTTGTCAGATTTTGCAAAGTATAACATAAGCAACTAAGTTCCATAATATTTCGTTATAATTGACGAAAGGTTTTATAAATATGGAGAATAATCTTACAACAAATTTAAACTGGATATACCTAATTTCAGTTATTCGATTCTTAGCAGAAATTTTATGTTCCATCTTATACATTTCTTGTTTTTCCGATGTTGGATTAATGAATAGATATGAAAACAACAACGTATCATTCCAGTTTTTTTCATATTCTTCTAAACGATCACCCCAATTATCAACTCCATTATCAGAAGGCAAAATAAAATCACCTCTGTACGGCAAATTAATTAGATGTTCACTTGATTTACTAACTAAATTATAGTTATTAATACTGGCACAAGAACACTGAGATATTATCACCAATACACATACTGTCACTAACTTCAACATTTTGCAATCTGTGAAAATTTCGTGAATTTTAACTATGTTATAGTAAATTTGTTATCATTTGTAAAAATATTTAGATAAAAATTATTGATATTGGGGAAATTAGAAAATTTTGATGTTTTTGATAAAAATTGATTAAGTGTTATTATTTATTGATTAAATCTAAAATTGCGTTGCTGCAGTATTTTTACGTATTTATGTAAATTTTGAATGTATCACGCGAAATAAAAGGTTTTGGTATAAATATGTCATTTCTGGTTAAAAATATAGTATTGTCGTAATTTTTCTGTCAAAGATTTGATAAATTATTGGGATTATTATTGCCATTTAATTTATTGCTGAGTATTTTTAGAATTAAGCGAATTTGTATTTATTTTATAGCAGTTGTTTTATATCTATTTATTAATATCTGTAATTTATAAAAGGAATTATTGATTCAAGGTTATGAATAATTTTTTTTTTATTTAACCAGAAATTAGTTTCCGCTAAGCATTCCTATTCGGGCAAGCAACTTTTGCTTTATTCACATTTCATACGTAATGTATATATTGATGGTGCACGTTTAGACCAGGTAGATGAATTTCTGTATTTGGGAGTTTGTTGTTTAGAGATGGCCGTTTTGATCGTGAAATTGAAAGGAGAGTAAATGCTGGTTGTAAGGTTTTGGGTGCTTATTGGGAACTTTTGCTAGGTATGTAAATGTTTCCAAAGAAGCCCGTTTGAGTATATACAATGCAGTTTTGGTGCCTACGTTGATGTAGTAGTGAATGTTGAGTTTGGTTGCAAAAGCATAAACGGAAAATGATTGCTGTGGAAATGAGATTCTTACGTGGGGTATATAGTGTAAATAGGAGAGATCGGGTACGAAATAGATTAGTGATTAGTGTATGATGAGTGTGTAATTGACAAAAATGTTGTAGCAAAAGTTGGTGTCAGTCATTTAAGATGGTTCGGACATGTTAAGCGAGAGTCTAATGAACGTTTGGTTAAAAAGATTTATTTGAATGATTTTGATGGTATACGTTTGCGTGGACATCCGATGAATAGTTGGAGTGGTATGATTGAGAATGTTTTGCGTGAGCGAAAGTTTCCAAGTAGTAGGAATAAAAGAGCATGTATGAGAGGAATTATAAATGTGAATGACGCGAAAGTTGCTTGTTTGGATAGGAATGTTTGGAGGCGACTGATTTAGAAATGATGAAAAAAGTTTGTGCCACACCTTTTTGGGTACATGGCGTGATTGTGTATGTATGTATTATGTTAATTTTTTTTCTAAATAGTCTCACTTTTTTAAATATTTTTCGTTAGATTCATCTCAGTATTCTATTAATTTTTATCTACATTTTCTCATCTAATGATTATGCGTCCGTTAATATTTTAGTGAATATTTTTTTCTTGTATCTTTTGTCTTGTTTGCTCTATTTTTATAAATATTTTTACAACTTTACAATAAATAATTCAGGCAAAAAGACAAGTAGGAGCCTTTCAATTCGGACGTCCTGGAGGTGGTGCACCTCATATAACAAAAGCAGGACAAAAACAGATTCGATTTACGGAAGATCCTGCATTACGTTTTCAATGGGGCAAGGATCTTCGACAAACTGTTGATAATACTCTACGCTATCGCTCGCGACGGGACGAACAGGAACTATATAAAAAACAATTAGGTATATTGGAAAATATGTTTTGGAATTCTTTATTAATATTACGTTTAAATTAGTATAATAGAAATGATGCATGTAAGATAAACAATATTAAAATAGTAAAAAAATAATTTAAAACTCATTATATAAAACAAAACGGCTTTAGGTTTAAGTTCTGTAATATAAAACACCGTGTGAATACGGTAAGGTTTATATTAGACAAATAAATATAACTGTTTCTACTAGATTGATAAAATATATTAGAGATCAATACGTCTAAACTATCCAGATAAATCTGCTATTGCTCAATATGCGTTAGAGTATCTTCATGATGTGAAATTTGACGATACTATAATTATTGCAAAACCAATTAATATAGCAGATTGATGAGAGAAGAAATAGAAATTTATAAAAAAAAAATATAACATCAATCACTGTAAAGGCACTGCTTTAAATAAAATTAGCCTTTATTAATTTAAAATTTATAAAATTTTTATGATTTAGTTATGTATTTGTTACCTAGTAACTTGTTTTTATGTTCTATTATTTACTGTAAATGTTATTTGTATCAGTTTTCCTGATGAAGACAGACATTGAATTCGTCGTAATATCGACTATTAACATCGAACTTAAATCTAAAGCCGTTTTATTTTATAAACAGTATTACAAACAGGTTCGGATTGAGATAAGAACTAGACTATTGTATAATTAGAAGCACCATTTTAGTAATTATTGTTGAATTTTTTAAGAAAATAGATAAAATGGATTAAAGTAGAATAGACTGGGAAATGTTGCAAACATTATGACAATTGTAAAGAACATTTTAGCACCAGCCCTTTTAGCATGTAGCAGAACTGCCAGATGGTCAGTCCGTCCCTGGTTACAAAATGATTTATACATTTCTATTATGTGGAAAAAAAATATTTACTGAAACGTATTTATTATTTTAGACGCATTGGTAGAGGAAAAACGTAAAGCAAAAGAAATCGAACGCAAAAGAAAATTGGAATTTGAAAGAAAAATGGTGAGTCATGTATAATTCTGTCGTGTCTAAAATATTATGTTGATTTTCTTTTCAATACTATGCAAATAAGATTTTAAAAACTCCACCATGGGGTAAGCCTGGTCCTGGGGGCCGAATTTGGCGACCACCCAAAAATATAGGAGTTAATTTTCTCAAATCAATGGTAACGCGATTGTAGACAATCGAAATTGCACTAGATATATTTTTTGTTTTTCCTATATTATATTATTTACAAAAACTAGATAATATAAATAGTTGTAGACAAAAAGTAGCGTTCGATATTATACAATTAGTTTAAAAATTATATTTCTGTGTATAATTTATTATATATATTATTATGATTATTAGCTTAAATAAAATGTAAAATTATGCACAATTTTAGGCATGTTTAAAATTGTATTAATTACTAGTTGCATTTTTAAAATTTAATATGCCGTAATACAATGTATGAAAAGGAATACTAGTTACATATATAAGAAATTGGAAATGTGATCTCAGGGTTGGACAAGCGATGCTACAATTCATCAGCTACAAGATGAAATAATAAAACAATCTGATAATCAGAAAACAAATAAAACTAGTCATCATTGTCATAGTCATTGTCATCATCATCATCATCATCATCGTGATGAAAATGCAGCGAATAAAGAAAATGATAGACAATACGATAAATTTGGAATTGAATTAGTTCCACTATTAGTACGCCGTCGGCCACATGTTCTTAAAGTACATTTAGGTACCACTGATGTGACTAGAGGCGATGCTATGCCTAGACGGTAAGGAGTAGATATTTTTAAATATGCTTCTCTATCAAATAATATTTTTATTCGATTTGTTTCTATCACATTTTAATTATCAGCAGAATAATATTTATTAATTAACACGTTTTTATTAATTTGCTTTCTTGTCTGTTTGTTTGTTTGTATATTTGTTTCTCGAGACTTTAAACTTTAAACTTTAAACATAGCTCACAACTAGATGACAGTGCAATATTAACTAATTAATTAATTAATCCTGAAATCAGTTTTCTCCAAACATTTCTATCCAGACAAGCAACTTTAGCTTCATCCACATTTATAATACCTCTCATACATTTTCGCTCACGCAAGCCACTCTCTCAATTATACCACTTCATCTATTCATCGGACGTTTACGCAAACGTATACCTTCAAAATCATTTACAAATATTTTTCAACTTAACATTTATTAGACATTATTATATATGTTCTTTTACCGAAAAAGTAAGTAATTACTTACATAAAATATACGTATTTTATATTTATGTAATGTAAAAATTTTCATTAAAATATTTGTAAATAATATTACATACATTTTGTAAAAATACATATTAAACTGGTGCAAATCAGTTGCTCCAGGTTTTTATGTAAAATTATCTGATTTTTTTAATACTAATTTTCAAGTTTTTTGAATTATAAAAGTAGCATATTATCAGGTAGACTGCAATTACATTTTGATATTAATTTTAAAATTTTATGTAAACAAATTTATCAAATATTGGAAAGATTTCAAAATTATCAATTATTTAATAAATTAATTTCAAAAAAAAAATTTGCTAATTATAATAGAATAATTTAGATAGCAACAATACCTTATCAAATTAATAAATAATTATATCGTGACTGTTATTATTCTAAGAAATTGTTTATTCTTTGTTTAATTTATTATTTCCGATATCTATATCGAAATTAAGTAATATGTATTATATGTCATAAAGAAACGGCGTACCTATTAATTCGAATAAAAATTATCAGACATGTGACATTTTCTATATTGTGAGTTAAATCAGTCATATTAAAACTATGAGTTGGATAACAGGTAGTACACTTTTAATTTTTGTTGAAAAAATTTCTTTTCTATTCATAGCATGTATGTAACACTTTATTAAGAGCATTAATTAATAATATTACGAGTGCATTTTTGTTTCAGTTTAATTAAACTCATTCTAGCCACTTATACAAAAATATTTTTGATGATTTTCAGTCGTATTGTATTTTAGCATTGTTTTTTTATAATTTGCCAGTTTTTTTTTGTAATATGACAAATTTTGCCTCATATTTACAATTAACAGAATATTTTTAAGAATATTACAATACAGTATTTTAAAACTTTTAAAAACTGGTTTTACATTGATACAAAAATCATTATTTTTCATATAAAAATATGCAAATAATTTTATGATTGTACAAAAAAAATGTTGATATATATGTTTACAAGCTATAAAATGTTGGACGTGTAGACATAATGTAAAATGTTTTAAACCGTATGTCTTAATAAAATACTAATTTTATTATGTCTATAACTATACAGTTTTCTTAATTGTTATGTTATAATTATTTCGTATAATAGTTACCTTTTTTAAAATATTTTGTTTATTAAACGAATTCAGTTTCTACTGTTTTTGCGTATTGTAAGTTAAACAAATGCTTTGTTATGATGATGATATAATATATATCGAAAGCTTAGATAGTATTTTAATTGAGATTTATTTATCAAAAGCCCTAACCGACTGCTTTTAACCCACGCGTGAGCGAAAGTTTCCAAGTAGTATAAGAATAAAAGAACATGTATGAGAGGAATTATGAATGTGGATAAAGCGAAAGTTGCTTGTTTGAATAGGAATGTTTGGAGGAGACTGATTTCGAGATGATGAAAAGAGTTTGTGCCACACCATTTTGTGTATGTATGTATAGTATATATTATATATGTATTAATTATTGTGTTGTGAAATTTTAATTAAAAATAATGAACTTGATGAACAAGAAAGTTATACGTGTAGAATATAAAAAGTTTACATTTTATCACGTATTTACTAATTTACAAGTTTGTGTACACATACAGTATTAGTTACAGTTAATATACTGTAAATGGCGTGTGTGTATTTTCTATTTTCTAATAATTAATAATTTATTTTTAAATTATTTTACGTTCGACTAATGAAAACAATAACGTAATTTTATAAAAATCTTCAAGCAGATTAATTTTTAATTATTAATACATTTTTTGTTCTATTATATACACGATTTATTTTAAATTATTTTTTAATTGTTATAAATTGTTTTTAATTTCAGTATTTATAAGTATTTTATAATTAATACTTTTATGAATTATAAATCGATAAAAATATTTAATATATAATTATGTATATTATGTTTTTATTAAGTTTAATGACATTTTCGATTGACAATTTTAGGGTTTTATTTTTTGCGTATATTTAGCCAAATTTTTAACACATTTTTATTAACTCGCTTTTCTGTCTGTTTGTCTGTTCAGTATAAATTTTACAAGCGATTTTAAACTAATTTCCCGATCAGCTAGAGACTTAAAACTTTAAACATAGCACAGAACTGGATGACAATGCAATATTAATTAATTAATTAATAATATTAGAAATATTATTTTTTTATATTGTACCATATTCATGAATTCCGTACATTCGTCTATTTAGCAAATATTTTGTCAAAATACAAAAACTACAGAACATATAGAACACAAACACACAAGACTAAAACCAAAAAAATAATTATTTAAATTAAAAAAAAAAGAAATTAATATATCACGTTTTTAAAGCATACAGATTTATAACTCCATACAGATTTTTGACTCAATACAGATTATCCTGAAAATTTGTGATTGTAAATTTTTAATACCAATGAAAATACTTACATACATACAAACATACACAATCACGCTATGTACCCAACAGGGTGTGGCACAGACTCTTTTTATCATCCCGTAATCAGTGTCCTTCAAACATTCCTATTCAAACAAACAACTTTCGCTTCATCCACATTCATAATTCCTCTCATACATGCGCTTTTATTTCTACTTCTTGGAAACTTTCGCACACGCAAAACACTCTCAATCATACACATCGGACGTCCACGCAAACGTATACCATCAAAATCATTCAAATAAATCTTTTTAACCAAACGTTCATTGGACATTTGCTCAACATGTCCGAACCATTTTAACTGACTAACACCAACTTTTGCTACAACATTTTTTTTAATTTCACATTCATCATACACTAATCTATTTTGTACTCGATCTCTCCTATTTACACCACATACTCCACGTAAAAATCTCATTTCCACAGCAATTATTTTCCGTTTATGTTTTTGCAACCAAACCTAACATTCACTACCATACATCAACGTAGGCATTAAAACTGCATTATATATACTCAAACGGGCTTTTTTGGAAACATTTACATTTCTAGCAAAAGTTCCCAAAGCACCCAAACCTTACAACCAGCATTTACTCTCCTTTCAATTTCACGATCAAAGCGGCCATCTCTAGACAACAAACTACCCAAATACACAAATTCATCTACCTGCTCTAAACGTGCACCATCAATATATACATTACATTCAGTCGTCAAGTCACCCTTTTCAAAAACTAAAATATTTGCACTTATCAATATTTAACACAAGATACATAACTTTACCAACAACATTAATTCTATCAATCATCCTTCTCAGTTGCACTTCAGATTCAGCCAAAACAACCACGTCATCAGCATACGCTAAAGCATGTACAACACAATCACCTATTTGTATACCATCATTACCACAGAAAGCTTTCCGAAGATTTAAAACGAAAAACGTGTGGTGCAGCGACAACTACTCTCTACTCTTATTGCATACACCCCACGTTTTTATGCAATACACAATAAAGATTCTTTTCTTCTCCTCGTAACATAATATACTATTTTAAATTTTACAATAAAATAATAATAAATAATAAAATAACAAATTTGACATTCTTCTCATCTAAAACCGGCGATTAATCAAAATAAATTAGCATAATTTTGACTTTAAACAGTGTAATAAAACAGGATATTAGCTATTACAGTTTCCGATCACTGAGAACAATGCATATTGCATGTTTCTGTTACATAATCATTTGTCTTTTGTTTTAAGTAAGTGCCTAGATAATACCATATTTTTGTAACTACTTTACTTTAACAAAACAATATAATAACAGCTTATAAAATGCCTTTAAGCAATAATAAAACAATATTTTTTCGAAATATCACACGTAACTTTCAAAATCAATATCTGGCATTTAAACAAGATTTGATTCTAATATCATATTTAAGATGCGTATAAAAGAATTATTGTTTATAATCATCTTAAATATGTTCATTATTTAATACAGTTATTATATATTCTTTTCTCGAGGCGTGCAATAACTAACAATTATATTTTCTAAATTTGAATCTAAAGGTTTATTACCATTGGTGATAGTTTAAAAGTCAAAAAAATTAATTTGGGAAACCAGATTTGAAAATCCGAGTCGTGACTTTTATGGACGTTTGTAATTGAGAAAAAAAGAAATTTCTTATTCGAGTTTTTACACAATAGATTTACAATGCGTATGTTATGAAATTTTTTATGTGTTTTCAAATTTTCAAGATTTCTTTATAGATAAAATTAGGTTTTATTAGGCATTGTTAATGTAAAAAAAATTGAATTATATATATGCATAAATAAAATATTTGTGATAAATTATTTTTGTCATAACACTGAAATATAAGACTGGGCACAAGATCAGAAAAGTCTGAAATATTATTCAGTTAAATGAGCAACTTTTGTATATTTATTTTTTGTTTGAACGTTAGTGAATCTCAACTGACTAACAGCAACTTTTGCAACAACATTTTTTTTTTCAATTTTACACTAATTTATTTTGCACACTATTCCTTCTAATTATACCACATATGCAACGTAAAATTCTCATTTCCACAGCTGTCATTTTTCGTTTATGTTTTTGCAGCCAAACCCAATATGCTCTACCGTACATCAACGTAGGCACCAAAATAGCATTGTATATACTCAAATGGGTTTCATTGGAAATATTTACGTTTCTAGCAAAAGTATCTAATCTACCCAAAACCTGCATTTAGTCTCCTTTCAATTTCCAAGTGCACCATCAACAGATTACATTACCTTCAATGATTTACTATTGACTAATAAATAATATTAATTATCAAGAAACTCATATCTAATTGATATATTATTTAACAAGAGTAGCACAAATATAGGTGATAATTGATGTTTTTTAACATACGCACACGCTAATAAATTACTTTTGCCAAATAAGTCATGGAAAGTGTAATTAATTTATTTGGAAATGAATTTATGCAAAGATATTTTAATTTGTTTTGCATGAGAATTTGCTAATTTTTATTATCTGTTGTATTATAATATGTATATTGTTAATTTAACTAATTATTTTGTTTGCAGAATACAAGTTGCAGAACCTAAATATCTTAATGATTTAACTCAGCAAGTTTATCATAAAAGTCAACGAATGAAGGTTTGTAAATATACTTTTTTTTTAATTATCTTATTATATAAATTTTATTTCATTTCTCAATTAAATACTATTTTATACGTTTGTTATATGAAAAGTAAACTTTATTAATAAACAATGACAAATTACATCATATTATTAAATATGTATTACATAGTCTTTGGCATTTTTTGTTTTTTTTACACAAATCGATTTGGTAGCGAAGACCATCAATAGATGCTTAGATATTATTTTAATTATCTTATTATATAAATTTTATTTCATTTCTTATTAGTATTATATAGTTTTTGATAATTTTTTTTACACAAATGGATTTGATAGTGAAGATTATCAATTAGTAGATGCTTAGATATTATTTTTTAAAATGTATTTGGACATAAAAACATCACAAACATCCATGCCCCAAGTGGGAATCAAACCCGGGTCCGCCCAGGTACGAGTGGTGTCAGACACACGTCTTAAATCGCTTGGTCATGCCAGCCGGCACTTTAAGCAAATTAATGTTTTTATAATCAAAATCCATTTTGTATTTGTTAAAAATCATTCTACTAGTTATTTTATATTTTTACTTTAACTTAGAAAATTAGACAGCTTAATTTGACACTATATAATTTTTTTAATAATTTAAAGTTATACTCGGTGAAACATTTTTATAATGTATAAACGAATAAATAATAATAAAAACACTTGGTTTTAGTTTTACAATTTTATTAAAAACCCTTTATTGGCCAATTTCGGTAGTTAAGCCATCATCAGAAGGAATTTTAATAAAAATATAAATCTTAAAACCGAGTGTTTTTATTATTTTTTATTTAACATAGTAAAAAATCAGTACTCATTACATAAAATAAAACGTCTTTAGGTTTCGACAAACTCAACGTCCTTCTTCATTAGGAAAACTGATACAAGTGACATTTACAATATATAACAGAAACTTAATCCCAAAGATTTTTTAATTTTAATATATTGAGTTTGAAAGATTTTTTACTATGTTTACTAAAGTTAATAGTTTAAGAAATAGGTAAAATCTTCCATTTCGATTAATTATTCTGTATAATAATATGATTTATTCAGTAACCTCTATTACAATATTTCAAGCTCGTACTAGAAATAAATTTCAATTATTTGTCTCATAAAATAATAATAAAACAATACAAGGAGAACACCTACTAAGAAACAAGTAATATTTATTTATTTATTAAAAGATACGCATCGATTTTACACACATTTGGTGACATCTTTTATTTGTTATTGACCTTTTCACAGCAGCGCAGAAGTATGCTAATAAGTGAAATTGTAAAATTGTTTTTTTGTTGGGTGCGCCATATTGTGTGTGTATGTATCATATGTATACGTATGAAATTCAGTGACGCTGTCTTTCAAGTTTATTCGGGTAAATAACTTTTTGTTTTATCAAAAGGGCTTTCTCTTTTTTAATTATCAATATGGCATAGAATCTCGGGAAAATATTTCTGACTTTGTTGCTTTATATGTGTATATGGATATGTTTTAAGATGCTGTCAATTTTTTAAGCCGTGTTTTAACACTTTTTCGTGATTTATATAGTACTAATTTTAGGTGATAGAAATTAAAATATTTTTATCATTAGATATATAGTGATATATAGTGATAAATTTATAAAAACGTCAAATGATTATGCATATCTTTAACACATAAATTTATTACTTTTATAAATATTTAAAAATAAATGTACTTCATGAATATATTATTATCGGACATTTTTGCAGTAATATTATAAATTTGTGTAATTTTAGTTTTCTGTTTATTATTTTGAGTTTGTCAATTATTTATATATATATATATATATATATATATATATATATATATATATATATATATTTAAATATTGCTTTAAATTCTTGATATTATCATATCAAAAATGTGGAGAAATAATTTTGTAGTTAATATCTGTCTTAAATTGACAATGATAAATTATTTTTATTCCTATTTTTATATATTGTTATGATGACTATATATTATTAATGATTTAAAATCAAAATGATGTTTAGGCGTCGGATATCTGCATTTTTATCTTGTTTTTTCGCAAAATGTATATTTTTCGGCAAACTGTTTTAAAAAATAATAAATTACTTCTGACTATAAACTTTAAACTTGTTTACTGACACACTTACTTTATGAAATAATTTTTTGTATGGAATGAAATTGTTAAGACTTATTGAAAGAAATAAATTGAGATACAGCAATGCTGCTAGTTGTTAATATAGTTCTGACTACATAACTTTACGACTGTATCTTTGATATATGTTAAAGTGTAATCTCGTGTTTTTATAACATTCGTTTTCCGTGCGCTTGAAGTATAATTGTTCTTTATTATATTTTTTCACATATTAAAATACGTGTAGGAAAAAGTATGATAGAGAAAAATAACACGTTAAGCGTACGAAAAACGTTATAGTGTAAATACGAAGTTAGAAAAAGCATTGCATATTCAAAGTAAATTGTTTTTATTGCTAAATTTGTAGCATAACTTTTTATCGAACAATGAAATTTTTTTTATTATTTTTTTATAAAAATATTTCTGATATTTTTTGTAAGTTCTAATTCTGGTTTTTAGGAGTTTTTTTGAAATAGTAGACATTACAGCTAATTTTTCTATAATTAAAGAAAGTATTTTTACTGTCTTTATTATATCTTATCTTGATTTGTAAGATGACAGTAATTTACATTTTGATCAAATTTTTTATGCTTATTTTCAAGGATTTGGGAAAAATACAAATGAGTAATTTTGATAATAAAAAAAAACATGATTAACAAATAAAGTGATAGACATTGATAATATTTTAATTTTTAATTGACAAAATAGTTTTTTAAATTTTTAGAGTATTTTTTATTGTTTTCAATTTTTTTTATTGAATTTTCTACGAGAAATTTAAATAAAAAATAAACAAACAAACAGACAGGACAGAAAGCGAATTAATAAAAACGTGTTAGAAAAAGAATTACAATCATGATTTGATTCATTTAAGGAATTAAAATAAAATGAATTAAATCTTTTTAAATAATGGATTTATATGCAAAAGATTTAATTTCTATATCAAAATGAATTGGAATATGTGTTTTCAATTCTTCCCAGAATTGTTTACGTGTAGTATTGTTTGTTAAAACTACAGGTTCTAACTAATGTGGATGAATATTTTTAAAGTTTTTAATATTTTTAATGTTTTTAAAAATATCTCGTTAATAATAATAAATTACTTCGAAATTATTAAAATTTAATTCATGATTTAATTCTTTTTGGTTTATTATCAATTCTTAAAAAAATTATATATACCTATATTGCCAAATTCTCTTCTACCGTTAAGTGTAGGGGCTGTTTGTTTTTAATTGTTCACAAAATTTACCCATCGTTTTTTATTCGTCGCTTTTTCTGATACCTCCTGTATCGATATTCTTTTTTTCCTTATTATTTTTCCCAGCGTGCTGTTCCAATCTTTTTTTGGTCTACCTCTGCCTCTTTTTATCTAAATTCTAGCCTTCCATATCCTCTTCACAAGTCTGTTCTTCATTCCTACCAAATGGCCCTATCAACTTAGTTGTCTTTCTTCTATAAATTGTAGTACCGATTTGATTTTAAATTCTTCTCTTATGTCGTCATTCCTAATTCTATCTTTTCTTGTAACTCTTTTGATTCCTCTTCGATATTTCATTTCAAATGCCTGAATTTTGCTTTACATTTTTATAGTCAGTACCCATGATTTGCATCTTGTTAGTATGAGTCTGTATATTGTGTTATTAACTATTATTTTTGTTTTTCTGCTAATTTATTTTTTGCTTATAAAATTGTTTTTTAACGAATTAAATACTTTGGCTGTCTTATCTAGTCTTCTTTTTTTTAATTTATGATTTAATTAATTCTTCAGAAAAATGAATCAGATTAATCATTTGTTTGAAATATATTTTTTTAAATTAAGAATTATGATCCAATTCATTTTATTTTGGGTTTTGCACAGCTCTGGTACCCATAAAAGTGTCTATTTATATTGAAGCAGAAATTAGTTTTCGCTAAATATTTTTATTCAAGCATTAAACTTGTACTATATTGTCATTTATAATACCTCTCATACATTATTTTTTCTTACCACTTGAAAATATTCGCTGCTGCAACACATTCTATCATGTCAAACTATCTACTCAAAGAAATATTTAAAAATATTGTTAATAAATTTACAGGAAGCACATGTGGAGGATGTAAAAAGTTGTCAACAACATTTTGAAACTTGGGGCAATTTGTGGGGGCGACCCGGATATGGTGCTCCAAAACCTGCAACAAAAAAAGGACATTTAATGTCCATGTTATATCCTCAAATGTATCCAATGCCTGTAAATTAGATCATGTAGATTTAATGTATAGTGCAATTTATATATTACATGTTATTATTTATATTAATTATTTTATAATTAATATTATTAATCTGTCTAGAAAACACTAACACAATATTATATTTTTGTGTAGAAATTATTAACTTTTTTGTGCAAACAAAAAAATTGCAAAATAATTGCTTAATTTGTATAGCAAGATTTTAATTTCGTTTACGATAAAGTATTAAATATTATATTTTTAACATATATTAGTTTTATCACATTTATTACGTCATTTATCTTACTCAATTAATGATTAATGACTTAATTAGCACAAATTATATTTAGAAATGTACATTCAAATTTTGCGTAATTATTTATGAAACAAGAAAAATTTTTCCGTTTTTTTAAAAACATACTTGTTTATAATCTTCATTAAATTTTGCATCATTTGTTATTGATAAAAATATATGATTTTCTGCAAACAGTTTTAAATTTTAAAATGTTTATATTATAATTTGAGAAAACTTTGAACAGATATTTTTTGAATATTATTAATTTGTTTAAAAAACAAAAGTATATTTAATAATTTATATATTAATAATAAATAAACAATTATGTAACGATTATTTATTATATATTATTAACCTTGTTGAGATGGTATCGACTGTAAAGAAATGATTTGATTTTTATGTTAATGCAGTTGAAAATAATGCAGTTTAGTAAAAAAATTTATCAAAGTAAGTTACTAATGAAAATGTCACAGGCACACAAGTAAATTATTTTATTTAATAAGATCAAAAAATCTTATTCCGAAGTAAGTAATATTGAATTTGATTACTACATTATTTGAAGCTATTAAAAAACTAATTAATGAATTAATTGATATTATTATATTATATAATAATAAATTATATTATTATAATATAATATCATTATATTACATTTTTGACGAGAATATACTGCATACTTTAACGCGTTGATTTTCTACATTTTATTGCATCTTGTCACACGGGCTTAAAAATTAACTTACAAATCTATTTGTTTAATGAACGAAAAAATTAATTGCTTTTATGAAACATTTAAGTCCTTTTCAAATAAATTAATCTTTTATGAAAATATTTTTTTTTATAAAATATAAGCCTTTTACAGTGAATTAAGTTTTTTTCGAAACATTTTATTGCAAATTAAGCATACATATACTGTAAAAAATTTATGTAATTTACATGTAATTTTTCATAAAAAAATTTATTATTACGTTAACTATCACAGTAAAATTACAAATTGTTGTTATTTTTGCTGTTAAAAATTTATGTAAAATTACATAAATTAGGATATATTTCTTTACAATATATAACACTATAATTTCAATTAATTTTATGTATGAATGGATTTAAATCATAAATACAAAAACTCACAAAAACTTAAATCAATTTAAAAAATTAATTAATTTATAATTTGAATACTTTTTTGATGTGATTATTATTATAATTAAATTGTTTATTATAGAATCTATTAGTGTGAAAATAATTTATGAATAAAATTATTTTTAACAGGCTTCAGCGTAATAAAATTGTTACGTGTTTCGCCTGTAAGTAAAAAATGTGTTTTTAAATCAAATATATTGCAAAATATCTACAATTTGTAGGTAGATTTGCAAAAAATATAAATATATAATATGTAAAACAAATAAGTTATTTATCAAATTAAAATACACGATTATACTAACACAAATATTTATTATAATATTGTTAAAATTTGATTTATAGATTTAGAAATATCAAATACAAAAAACAACATAAGTGTAATAACATTTACTTTAAAAGTAGAATGAAAAATTATCTTACTGAAATATTGAACGCTATGATTAATATTTTTTATGTATGTATATCTATATGTTATAAGAAAACAACAAATACATTTTTGGAGTTATATATAAGTAATAAAGATTGTATAACCATTAATAAATTTCACCTATGTATAGATTGAATATTGTTCTCCATATATTTCATCTCTCTTCTAGATTATTATATAGGGTGTCCCACGACAAGCTTACGCTATCTGTATTCTAAAAACCATATAATATTATGTCATGAAATTTAGGGGGTATAGGTATACCTTTCTCGATCTAAAAAAAAAACGACTAATTTTATGAATTTTTTTCTACAAAACTATAATAAATATGAAATTACGGTTTTCTGGGGGTGAAAAAATAGACTTTGTTTCAGGAATTTTCCATAAATTTGTTTAGTATTATTTGTAGGATATATTTTGAAATGAATGAATTCTACTTAAAATATTTTATTAGTATTATTACTATGTACTAAGTCTCATTATCTTGATGAATTGTTACAGATATTAATATGCAAGCTGTAATTTTACATAATTTAAGAAGTTATACCAATGATAAGTAATTCTACATTAATTATATTATGTAATTTGCAGAAAGTAAGCAATTTTACATACTTATTAGGTCATTTTTATTTACTTTATATGATTATTATGAATTATGTAAAAATTACAGAATTTTGAGGTAGAAATATAGAATATTTATAATAAAATGAAATTACAGCTTTTTTTATAGTAAAATTGTATTACTATTTTTCTGTAATTTCGCTATTATTTTTTTTTACAGTGTAGTTTTTAGAATACAGTTAGCGTAAGCTCGTTGTGGTACTCAATAATATACATATAAATATTAGTATATTAATTATTAATTTGTAGTATCTCGGAGAAATTTAGAGATTTATGTAATTGTTTAAGTACCTGCTTTTTTTTCTTTTTGGTGAAACTCATCTTATTAGTACTTTTAATTTCTGTTTTTTAATGTGTACGTACTTGTACTTATTATACTGTCGTAATATACTCGCTTATAGTTTATTTTTAGTGGAACATAACGAAAATTTATTGTACAATTGTATTGTCAGTTACAACAAATACAATATATTGTATGGTGATTATAATTATTGTACAAGCTGTCAAATAAAATGTACTTTGCAATTTATTTTGTGTTTAACTAAATAGGTGATGATTGATAAAAATATTAATTAAAAATTCATAATATTGAGACTAACAATTAAGAAAGTTGGTACTGTAAATAAAACTACAATTTGAATTTTTAGACATTTATTTTTATTTGGTAGATCCTACGCAAATAGTTGACACACTTATTTTGCATATTAGAGAAATTTTTTTTTTTTTTTTTAATTTTTGTTATGTAATATGTTTATGTAGTGTATTCTAATTTAATATTTGAATGCTAAAATCGCTATTAGTAAACTAATTTTATCATTAGTTAATTTATTATTTATTAATTAATTAAAAAAAAATATATTTAGTCTAAATAAAACTGCTTTAGGCTAAAGTTCTATATCAATATTTATTTATAATTGACGTCATTTGTATCAGTTTTCCTGATAAAGATGGACGTTGCGCCATTAAATCGCTATTAATTTATTTTGGTAAACTAATTAAATCATTAGTCGGGGTTTGAAGCCGGGACTTTTTGCTTTTACAGCAGACGCTCTAACCAACTGCGCCACATGATCACAACGACAAGGTAACTCCATTTTCTATATTTTGACTGGTCATGATAAACTCATGAATTTTATGATCTAGTTACATATTTGTTACCTAGTAACTTGTTTTAATATTTTGTTATTTACTGTAAATATTATTTGTATCAGTTTCCCTGAAGAAGACGGACGTTTAATTCGTCGAAACGTCGATTACAATAAATATTAATACAGAACTTTAATCTAAAGCAGGTTTATTTTAATATAATTAATTTTAAAAGATTTTTACTATGAATAGTTTTTTAATAAAGAATGTTTCGTCAAAAAGAAACTGAATTAAATTGAACAGATAGTATGAATTGATCATAAATGGAACACAAATGTCATTTGTATCAGTTTTACTGATGAAGACGGATGTTGAGTTTGTCGAAACATCGATTATAAATAAATATTAATACAGAACTTTAACCTAAAGCAGGTTAATTTAAATATAATGAGTTCTGAAAGATTTTTTACTATGTTATACATAATTAATCGTTATCTACAAACATATCAAAACTCGAAGCCCGAAGATAAAACTTGGAGACTTCAGATAGAACAAGAAGAACGAATACGGTATTTTAATTTTCTTTAATGTGAATAATTCACACATAAATAATTAATACAACATTTACATACTATTAAGTTAGGAGGTAAAAAAGGAAAATCTATTATAGAAAATTACAATGAAAAAAGTAACCACTTCCTGATTAAACTATCGCAAGTATTTCCCAGTAATTAACTTAAACTTAAAGGCACCATTAAATTAAACGGTAATTTTCAATGAACTTAAACTATAATATAACATTTAATAAAATAGCTTCGAGTCAAAAACACAATAACTCCATCACATTTAAGTTTAACGATTAAAGAAAATCTCTCTCTGTACTTTTGCCACAAGATAAGTTTAAGCTTATCGTGTAGAAAATGTTTTTTGCTTCTGTGTCTGCAATTTATCTCGTAAACTCTCATTCACATTTATTTATTTAATGAAGTTATTTAAAGTAAAATTTTATCATATATTGAGATTTAAATAAGTTAAACTTTTACTGCAATAATTTTATATTAAAATTTATTTAAAAAAAAAAACAAAGCAATACTGAGAATTTCAGTTGTAAAATTTGTTTGACAATATGCACTATTTTATGTAAAATAATAGAGAGAATTATGTATCAAATTATGCATAGAAAATGAATATAATAAAACTGCTTGAGATTAAAGATCAGTATTAATATTTATTATAACCGACGTTTCGACGAACTCAACGACCATCTTCATCAGGGAAACTAATATAAATGATATTACAGTAAATAACAGAACATTACAGACAAATTACTATGTAACAAATAAGTAACTAGATTATAAAATATTATAGATTTGTAATTAATTTTTAATTTTTTATTTAACTCAGTGAGTTAAATAAAATTAGGCTTCCATTAATCAAAAATCTATAATATTTTATGATCTAGTTACTTATTCGTTATCTAGTAACATGTTTCTATGTTTTATTTATTTACTGTACTGTCGTTTGTATCAGTTTTCTTGATGAAGACAAACGTTGTGTTCGTCGAAACGTCGATTATAATAAATATTAATACAGAATTTTAATTTAAAGCAGTTTTATTTTAATATAATGAGTCGTGAAAAAAATTTTACTATGGTTAGAATATGAATACTTTCATAATATAAAAATGTTTTGTTGAAAAGGAACTGAATTAAATTGAACAGATAGTATGAAATGACCATAAATGAAACACAAGTACAATATCCATAATTGAAAGCATAAATATAATTAAGCAGTGAACAAGACTTGATACGAATTGATAATATTAATCTGTCTCTTGCACGAAGTTTGTATTTAAGTAAAAGAAAGTAAAACGTATTTAAAATGCCACAGATTTCATCTTCATCCAATATGTGATTTTGTGTCAATAGATGTTGAAGCAATAACGGTATGATAATGAGACGATTATATGGCATTTTCAGTGGTGTCACAGAAAATTTTAGCATACATTTTTATATGTAAATTTCGTTTGAATTTCTCCACATTTTTATAAAATAATAGTATTTTGTCCAGATAGATGATTTATGTCATAATAATTTACATTTTTTCTTGTAAAATTTATATTGCTTTGTTTTCTCTTTTATAAAATAATAACTACATTATTTATTAATAATAGTTAATATTAATTTATTAAAATGTTTCTAAAGAACTGTAAGATTTGTTTTTAATATTTAAAGTATTAATGGTAATAATGCTAAAATAAAAATTATTTGAATATTTTTGTAATAATTTATTATTAAATAATTGTAAAACAACCTATTATTATATTATCATACCAAATATGATAAGGGAGGTATTGTAATCATACCAAATTTGACATATCGAGATTTTTACAGATAAGCACAAATTTAGCTATAGTAACACGAATCAGTTGTTTTTAGCGTGATGTGGATGTTTCAACGAACTCAGAAAAAAAAGATACAAATAAATTTAATTTAGAATAAATAAACAGCTTTTTATTTTAAAAAAATATTTGTTTGTAATAAATATCTTACAGTAAAATAGATATTTTTTGCCACTATTGAAAAAAATATTTATTTGAATGAAAATGATTTTCATTATTTCAAATAATCTTTTTCCTTCGTGCACATGTTTAAAACAATTTGATATTCACTTTTTATTTATTTATTTATTTATTTATTTAATTACACCAAACAGGCAACAGCCCAATTAAATGGTGCAAACGATACAAACACAGATTATAAAATAATATATAATACATAAATTATCTAAAAAGAAAACATTAAGTGTGTACAATGCGTAAATGATTAATAAAAATATGAAGAGAACAGGAAAAAATATCTTTTTTACAAATATTTAATGTCTAAAAGCTTTTTTACTTTTTAAAATAATATAATTAGAACATGTTTATATTTTATTTGTGATATAATAATAGTACAATAATAAAAAATTTTCAATTTATAAGTTGTAAATTTGTATTTCAATTAAAATGTTAAATATATGTTGAATATTAATTTTTTTTTATAGAACTAGAATTCTCAGCGTTAATGGTCATTTTTTTAAATTTTGGTATACCGTATTTTATGGACTATAATACGCCACGGACTATAAGACGCATCTTAATTTTTAAGCAATTTTAAAAAAACATAACATTTTTACCAAGTGAAGAAAAAAGTGCGTCCTATAGTCCGTTAAATATGGTATGTTAAATAGATCTTGAAATTAAAGTGACTGAATAGAAACTATATTCTATTTTAATAAAAGTTATCGTAAATTTAAAAAAAAATACTTATATACGATGTCAATTATTTGAAAGCAAGGAATATAAAAAACTATCATTTAGTGATTGTGTATGTATGTATGTATTTAGATAAAAATACAATTGTACAATAATGTATTTCATATGAGAAAAAAATATTTTAAAACCAAAGAATATGCAATCAATATTTCTATGGTTGATTGAACAAATTTCTAATTATTTTTTTTTCAAAAATGATATTTAGTCCCAACAACATTTATAGTGTTCCATCATTTCCCCACATTCAATGACATTACAATACAACCTATTGAAAAGTCACAGATTTTCAAACAAAACAAAATTCCATTCCAAACATATCTTCATCAAACACACGAAACCGCTAAATCATGTAAATCTAACCTCTAACGAAAAAATTTGACCCAGAAGTCAAATAGACACTTGTTTAACAACGCATCATTCGCGTCAATGGAATTAGCTGAGGAAGTCTTATGATTACGTTATGAGATTTATGTTTATTGTCACAGGATATTGTTATAATACATAGGTGTATTGTGTGTTATAAAAATTTATTATGATATGTTATTAAAGTTGCCAACCCTTCTGAAATGAGGGGAACTTTCTTGTTGTTACAAGTATTTTCTTCTGCCAAGAATATATATTTTTCTTCAGGAATAATTTGACAGATTATATTTTATATTTCTAGATTAGATTCTAGTTCTGTATTAATACGTTCGTTCTTTCGTCTTCATTAGGAAAAAAGATACAAATAACATTTGTAGTAAAATAACAAAACATGGATACAAGTTACTAGTTTTTTCATACCAGACGTCTTGCATATTGAGGAATTTGGTAGAAGACTCAACACTTTATACACGAAATAAAGAAAGCAATTAAAACAGGCCATTGCTTAAATGATATAACAGAAATTATAGCATTCCCATTAATCGGCTTAATGTAAAAAAAATGTACGTCTTCAGGAAAAAGATACAAATGATATTTACAGTAAATAACAGAACATCTGCTTTTAATATTGATGGATCTTGCAATTATTACAAGACCCATCAATATTAACAGTAGATTGATAAAAGAAGCAATAAAAATTTATAAAAAAAATAACATCAATCACTGTGAAGCCACTGACTGTGAAGGCACTGATTTAAATAGGCTTCCATTAATTAAAAATTTATAAATTTTATGATTTAGTTACTTATATTGTTACCTAATAATTTATTTCTATGTTCTGTTATTTACTATAAATGTCATTTATATTGTTTTTTTCTGATGAAGAAAAGTTGGTTATTAATAAATATTATTACAGAACTATAACCTAAAGCTGTTTTATTTCAATATAATGAGTTTTAAATATTTTTTTATTATGTTACAAAATAAGTAATAATAATTATTATACTTATTTTTATAATTCATACAAAAAATTTAGGACAGTAAATTAAAACATTTTGATGTTTTAATAAATGAAATGAAATTTTTGTTTATATTATAAAGTTTCTGTGAAATTTGAATAATTTTTATGTTTTTTCACAAATTTTATTTGTTTTTTTTAATATTTTTCTTTTCTTGTAATATTTTTCTTGTAATCAACTCAAATCTACAATTATTTTTTAATTAGCAGTCAAGCGACTTGGTCAGTTTGAAAATCGCAACGAAACTTTTAAAAAATGCAGTATCACTTGCATTTACCATTGTAATTTCTCCTCGAAATATTACATCGACAACAAGAATTCTTGAATTCCTCGCGAGAAGTATCTTAGTAGAGGGGTCGCTTAACGAGGTCATCAGAATACCCAAAGATACACGTACATGAATGAAGAACTCGGCGGTGTAACCAAAAGACGAAAAACGTGTTGGTTGCCTGGCTTAATCGAGAATTTTCCTTCTCGTCTTAAGTCGATTGTTCTCTTGGGCCGGAAAAGGTGACAGTTCGGAACTACGTCTGCAGTTTGATACAAGAATTCATACGGTGTGGTCTTTTGTTAGACTAGGGAGAGTCTGACGGATTTCTGTTGATTTCGGTATAAACAAATAGTGTTTGCGAATTGGTTTGTTGGATTTCTAACTTGGAGATTTTTATTTTTGTGCTTCGATATGAAGCTGGTAAGTTTTTTTATTATTTTTTTTATTTTTCGAAAGAATAATATTCTATTGATTAACTGCTTTTTAAATTTTAGTTAAGTTTATTAAATCTCTTTTATTTACTAATAAAAATATAATGCTTGTATATAATATTAAATTTGCACATCTATGGTTTTAATAGAAAAAAAGTACTCCTGTAAATTTGTAACCCCTATTATTTAAATTATTAACGTGGGTGTCTGATGTATAGATGGATAGACGTGGTTAAAAGTGTTTTCCATGAATTTATGTTTCTAAATGGTGTGAATGGAAGAACATGTATAAGAATTATCATAAATGTGGATGAATCAAAAATTATTTGTGTAGATAGGAATATTTGGCAGAAACTAATTACTGTTTAAATAAAAGAGTTTGTGCTACTTTTTTATGGATACATAGCGTAATTGTTTATTTATTTATGTATGTATTTATTATTTGATAAACAGAAAAGAAATCTTATATGATTTTCTAATACTTTAATTGTTTTATCTATTTCAAGAGTATATTTTTGTATATTTATATATTTTTCTTTGTTTATTTATATCCAGAAACATAGATTATTTATTTAAACTTTATTTTAAATTTATATGAATCTTGCATTATTAATAACCTCATTTTTATAATGTATGAACAAATAAAAAATAACAAAATAAATAATATTCAGAACTCATTGTATAAAATGACTTTTACTTTTCTATATTTTGTTATTTACTGTAAATGCCATTTGTATCAGTTTTCCTGATGAAGACGGACGTTGAGTTCATAGAAACGTCTATTATTTATAAATATTAATACAGAACTTAAACCTAAAGCCCATTTTATTTTAAATAAAAAAATAATAAAAACATTCGGTTTTAAGTTTTACACATTTATTAAAAACCACATATCAGTCAATTTCAGTAGGTAAGCTATTATCAGAAGAAAGAAATTATTCCTTCTTAATTGCCGAAATTGGCCAATAAAGTATTTTGATACTTAAAACCGAGTGTTTTTATTTTTTTTGATTTGTTCGTACATTATGTAAATCTATTACACAGAACTTTTACAGATAAAAAACTAGAAAGATGCGACTCAAAATCAAATATATTCGCGAACAATTTCCAAAAAAGTCATAGGCCACTTTGACCTGTTGTGCTAAAATATTTGAAATTACAATTTTATTTCTATTAATTTGTATATAGAAAATAAATTATTGTTATAGGAAATATTATTTAATTAATTAGATAAATTATCTAAAAATTTAGATTTTTATCTGTGTAGTTGATTATGTTAATAGAAATAGCAACCATTTTTACTTAGGTCCAATATTTCCAAATACTGGAATATATTTATTATTGTAATAATTTTAAAATAGCCAATAAAATGTTGTCATTATTTTGAGAATATGTATTTAGCCAATCACAAATGATATTTTACTTGTCTTAAGAATAAACTAAATTGGAAATACTAACCCTTAATAACAATAATAAAAAAATTTGTTGATTATGTACATAGATTATGTCGAAATGTCGCTTTTTAATTAAAATTCATACGGAACTTAATCTATAAAGCCTTCTTATTTTAATATAATGAGTTCTGAAAGATTTTTTACTATGTTAAATAATTTAAAGACAAAAATATGATCTAGTTACTTTTTTGTTACCTAGTAACTTGTTTCTATGTTCTGTTTATTTACTGTAAATGTTATTTGTATCATTTTTCCTGATAAAGATGTACATTGAGTACATCAAAAAATTATTTATAAATATTAATGTAGAACTACAACCTAAAACCGTTTTATTTTAATATAATAAATTTTGAAATATTTTTTACTACGTTAATAATAATAATAATATAATTTATTACTCAACAAAATTACAAGATTCCCAATACAGAGTAATATTATGAGCAATAAAATGCAGAGTAATTTATTATTTATTTAGTAATTTATTTATTACAGAATAATAAATGAATAAGTTGTTTATTTTTAAGGAAAAATAATTCATTTTATTGAATTACTGTTTGTTAGTGAATCGTGACATAAAATTTAATTCATTTCTTTCAAATACATTTTTAAATTTTCAAATACAGTTTTAAGTCATTAGATTTCGCAAAAAAATTATATAATTTGATAAATCTTGGTAAAGGTTTATAATATATATATATAGATTTTGTAATAAAACATTCTTTATAATATTATAAATAAACCAGATGTTAAATACTGAAAGTATATAGAATCAAAACGTATTTATTTTTCTTCAAAATCAACACTATTTTAATGCTAATAAAGTGATCGTTATAAAAACTTTAAAACCATAATACACTTAATGAATCACAACAGCATTAAAACCTAATCAATTAACAACTGACAATCAACTAGAGGAAAAACAATTGACTTTCTTTTTCACTCAATTCAAGTCAGTATCGCGAATACTGCATTCGGCTTTTCGAAAAATATTTTAAACGAAAAACCACTTTGCAGTTGTTGCTGCCTTTTTTTTTTTCTTGAAATTCTTTTATCGAATAATTTTATGTGTGTCTGTTGAAGTGAGTAAATAAGTAGCGTGCGTATGTGCGTATGTGTTGGTGTGTATAACTATATATATGTAAGTCCTGGTTAAAGTGAAATTTCTTTTAAAAGAAGATGAACACATATATATATATATATATATATACTGGTATGTACATCATCGTATTATAAACACACAGGTTGTTCAAATATTTCCGACCACTTTCTCCATTTTCCCATCAAGTTGGCTATGGTTGTTTGTACGCGTTCATAAAATATAAGCATCTCCACCTTTGGGCGTATGGTGCCGG
Organism: Clivina fossor; assembly: GCA_963966155.1. Classification (NCBI taxonomy): domain Eukaryota; kingdom Metazoa; phylum Arthropoda; class Insecta; order Coleoptera; family Carabidae; genus Clivina; species Clivina fossor. Next base: position 5,828,648 of record OZ014560.1, read on the forward strand.
CTCGCACACTTGATCTTGCTTTTATAATGTTGCACTTGTATACGGAGTGTTTCAAAAAAACGGGCCTTATTGCAAAATAAGTACTCTATCTGTATTACTTTTATTGAAGTAATTTTTTTATAAAATGAAAATTAAAAAATGTATTTTTATTTAAACTAGTAGAAATGTAGGATTATTATTTACAATTCGTTCTGGAGCAGAACTAAAATATCTTCATTTTTGTCATACTGAGATATTTATGGAAACGGTATCATAAAGACATAACCCGTATTTCCATCTCTTTTGTTTATGAAAAAGTGCTTTTATTTTTTGCTTTAAAATAAATTTTTACTTTTACTTCTTATCAAATATGAGGAGTATTTCTATTTTTGATATATTTTTTTTATATCTAATATTATAAAATTCAAATTAACTGATTAAAATTCTTTAATAAGCAATTTTAAGTAAACGTCGAAAGTAATTTTGACAAAATCACTTTTAAAAGTGAGGTGAGAATACGGGCCATTTATTTTTATTACAGAACTATCTCCAGGCCTTATCACTATTTACTATTTAATTTAGACTTAAGACGGTTTATGTGAACATATTCTTCACATAAAAAATATGTAAACCACTGTAACTCAAAATTTCAAAATGGAGATACGCTAGTTCTGCTTCAAGCTGACAATATTTTTTTCAAGCGTATCAAAATATTATTACATTATCATATTGCTTATGTATAAAAAGATCATTATGTTACGGGTACAATAATGTGAACATTATCTGCAGTAGTTATCACTGATGGCAGCATCAAACATAACCACACAGTCAAGTGTATTTAATCTGACATTTGATATCATTGGCAGCCATTTTGAAAATTATATAGTGACAATTGTAGTGTTCATTTTTGATTGAATTTAAATTTGATTATTGAAAATGTGTGAATAAGTGCAAGAAATGCAATGTGCACTACCAAATTTGTCAGAAATTGCATATTCGACCAAAGAAACATTAATTCTCACAAATCACGTAACATATATAGTTTAAATTGAATAAATATCAATGATTAATTGAAAATTAAATCAAAAATTTGTCAATTTATATCGAACTCAGGACCTTCTAGTATTCGGCTAACGATACAGACGATTAAGTTGACAATTTTTAATCGATATAAAGTATTCATAAATTTGTATATTCACCTGTATACTACTACGATTACATTTAAGCAAATTTGTAGTCCAGTATGTTGGATTAATACGTATGAAAGATATTAGTGTATTTATTCGAATATAAATATATATATATATATATATATATATATATATATATATATATATATATGTATATATATATATATATATATATATAACTTTTAGTAAGGTTAAAGTTACTTGATATATATTAATGGCGATTAGCGCCGTTAATTTTGGCCGCGCTACTAATTTGGTACATGCTACTATCCATTCTTTCTAAATTTATTTACAAATTTATCCATACATAGCAATCTTCTTGGTACACAGTGTATATATTTAAACCTTGTATATATTAAACAGCCTGTATGTTTAAGTGATACACTAGCATCTAATTAGTTAGATGCAAAGTCATGGCAAACTATCTATTTAACGTATCTAAATGCATTATAATATAAAGTTAATAAGACATATTGTTTCGTAGGTGGAAATCATATTGTCTGTGAGAAAATATATTCTCATTTTTTTTTACTATGCATAAATTTCCAAATACGAAAGAGAATTTCTAGAACTTTTTTTTATGTTACATCTTGTTGAAAATATTTTAATACCAAATTTGTTAATGTAATTGATTATATCATTGATTAGATAATTTTATTTGAGAGAGTTGAATAAATATTGATTGATAAATTTTTTTTTTGTAGGAAATAAGATTTTTATTAGATTGTAAAAAAATCTAAACAAAAATAACACTTTGTCCCGGATACATAAAGCGTTATAAGCGCTTTGTAAGATAACCAATTGGTTAATTTGCGAATTGACTAATCAGTGTGGCAGTTCGAAGATATTTGACAATTTAGTTGTCTAGGTAATTCACTGATTAAGTTACCAATGCTTTGTGCAACCGGGCCTTAGTTATAGATTTGTTCAGAATCGTACCATTACTATTTTATTTTAATTAATTTATATATTTTATCAGAACAAATGTTTAATAATTTCATACAAATCTACGCTAGTCTGTAGCCGTCTTTATACTAGAAATTTGATATATATTAAAAAAAATTGCTACAGAATATTCTGCGAAAACTTTTATTGTTATTGGTCCAGATACTTATTCGTATTTATTTATATGGCATTTTTTAATTAAATCAGAAAAAAATTTAAAATTTTTTCGGTAATTGTATAACATAAAATTATTTTTATTTACCAAGAAAGCAATTGAAAATCTATTAGATATATTTTCTAAGACAATTTTTTTCATAATTCGTAAAAATTAATGGATAAAATTGATTATTTTATATGAACTTAAAAATACATATTTACCAAAATTTATGACACAATAAAAGTTGTTACTTGTTTTAAATAATATTTTATAGTAGTGATATTTATTCATTTTCAATTATCATTATGGCATTATTTTATTCAATTATTCAGTTTATAGATTGTTTTTGATATTTTTTTGATAATCTACTCTACACAATCACATCATGTACTCAAAAGGGTGTGGCACAAACTCTTTCCATAACCTTGAAATTAGTTTTCACCAAACATTTTTATCCAGACAAGCAACTCTAGCTAGCTTCATTCACATTTATGATAATATCTCTCATACATGCTTTTCTATTCCTACTACTTGAAACTTTTGCTCACGCAAGCCATTTTCTCATATTACTCCATCTACTCATCGAACGTCTACTCAAACGTATACCTTCAAAATAATTCACATATATTCTTTTAACCAAACGTTTATTAGACATTCGTTCAAGATGACCGGATAATTTTAACTGACTAACTTTTGCAATATATTTTCAATTTCATACTTATCATACCACAAATTTATTTTGTACTCGATTTCTTCTACCACATACGCCACTTAAAAATTTAATTTTCATAGCAATCATTTTTCTAACTATATTTGTATGTTAAATGTCAAGTTCTTTAATACATTAGTTTTTGAATTATAATCTAACAGACAGGTACCACTTTAGTTTTATGATTTATAAATATAAACATATTAAATTAAGAATGCGGTTGCTAAATAAGTTAACAGAAAAAGGCATATAATAAAATTTTAAACTGTATTTTGCTTAATCAAAAGTAAACTAAATGAAAACAATGACAAACTCTCAGTTTTTGAAACGTTATGAAACACTTTAATTCTATTACATTTTATATTAAAAACAAAGACAATTTAAATAATGACTGTAATTAACAAAAAAAAAAACAGGCATTGTGACAAACTTGTGATATACTTTATTTTAAACGTTAATTACAACAAAACTAATTAAATTGCTTAAGTCAATTAATACCGTTAAATAAAAATGTTAAAACATCACATAAATTATTTGTAAAAAATTAGTTTTCACTCTGAACAACATGAGAAATTTTTAAAATTATCAGTAATGCATTAGAGTTTCTACAACTAAATACAATATTGCTTGCTTATATTTATTTTTCATGTTTTACGATAACTTTCCAATAATAAAACATATTTACAACAATATTTTCTAAAAATTAAATTAATAATTATTTTATAATTTATTAAGTTTTTATGATTTACGAACTTAAAAATGCCGTGAAATTACTTTATTGTCATAATTCTTAAGTGCACGAATCAAGAATTTAAAGAAATCATCTTCTATTTTTTATTTATTTAATTTTACTATTGAAAATTTTATTTGTTATTGTAATTCTGGTAATAAGGAACTCGCAAATATAACATAAAATGTCAAACGTTTCTTAAGATCTTCAATAATCTGTTATTCAATATTAGACAGCAAAATCGAATGATTTATTTAAATCAGTTTATAAATAAGTAAAAAATCATTTGTGATTGGCTAAAAATGTATTTTCAGAATAAATAACAACATTTTATTGGCTAATTTTAAAATGATTCGTAGGATAAATTTATTCCAACGTTTATAAATACTGAGCCTAAAATATATGACTTTTTATAATACCTGTATATGATAAGTTTAAATTTATTGAAAATAAATATGTATGACATATACTCGTATTCGTGTATAAATTTTACTTAACTTTTAAAATTAGTTTCAAATTGTACGAATTAATTTCACTTCCAAATATACTAATCTCTAAATACTTATGTCAAAACACAACCAGATAAGATCAACTAACTTCGACTTATTCTAAATATTTTATAAGTCTAATCTATAGATCACCATGAATAGTTTAAGATCAAAATTACTCGTGATAGAAAGTTTTTTTTTTTTATATGTTTATAGATCATCGTAGTTCAACGATCATAACTTCTAATAATAATATCATATTTCATGAAAACTATGTGATACACTTTCTCGATACAAAATGCAAAATGCAGTTTTCTGCGCATAATTTACACGCTGTCAATTACAATAAAATTGTGCTACACTTGAACATATTGTTGATACTGAAAAAATTCCTACACGCTCTAATGATGTTAAATTCGATTAGAAAAGGTCATGATTCATAAAAATTGTTTTTAAATATTTAATTAATTTAGATGATGGTTTATTTATTATAGATAAAGAATGGAACAATACTTTATTATTCCTTACTATATTTGGAGACGCAAATTGGAAATGTACTGAATATTATTTGGTTAATTTGTTTAAAGTACTTTCGTTAAATTATAAATGTCAGTTATTAAAATAAAAGTTGTAAAATTCCAAATGATATTGAAATGTATAATGGCTTACGTGAAACTACATATTAATGATAATAATAATATTTTAAAAATAGAACGGCTTCAGGTTGTAGTTCTGTATTAATATTATAATAATTAATATTAAGAGTGATACAAACGACATTTACAGTAAATAAACAGAACATAGAAACAAGTTACTAGGTAACAAAATAAGTAACTAAATAATAATATTTATAAATTTTTCTTTATAAATTTCTTACAATGATAAGAGAAGCAATAGAAATTTATAAAGAAAAAGATAACATCAATCAGTGTGAAGACACTGATATAAATAAAATTTAGCTTCCTTTATTTTATAAAATTTTATGATCTAGTTACTTATTTTGATAAGTAGTAACTTGTTTCTATGTTCTGTTTATTTACTGTAAATATCATTTGTATATTTTTTTCCTGATGATGATGTACGTTCAGTATGTCGAAACGTCGATTATTAATAAAAAATAATACAGAAGTATATCCTATAACCGTTTTATTTTTTATTTTAACTAATGGTTTGTTAGGTCATATTAATTTATTACCTGAATTATTACGCTGTAAAAATTGTTTTTGATAATATTATAAAATGATGTAATTTTTAAGTCTGTAAGAGTATTTTATTTCCTGATGCATTAATAAAAATAAATTTAAGATATGCAATCTTTAAATAATTACAAAATTAAATATAATTTTTCACACTTTGCTTGGACTGCTATTTCTGCAAATAAATTAACATTATTTATAATACTATTTTCGTAATATTTATTAAACATTACTAAAGTAGGACATGTTAAAATTTTAAAATAAATTTGATTAATATTTAGAAATCAAATTAGATGGTTTCAAACTGTGCAATAACTTGTCAAAAATGTGATTAATTTTGTAGAAATAGAGGGTATTAAGTAATATATTTATAATATTCAGAAACAGATTCTATTTCTTATTACTTTTTTTCAGTGTGAGTAATATAAGAAGGAAAATAATTAAAACATTTGTTTATTAGAATTTTATTTAAAAATTACATTTTGTTTCTAATATTTACTCATTTAATTTATAAAAAATATATATTTTTAAATGAACAGCATTTTATAAAAATAAATTTAATTAGATCATATTTCCTTCCTTATTTGTAAAACATATATTTAATATTATACGATTTTAGTTTCTTAGAAAATTATTTATTATAAATGAATACATTTATAAAAATAAAAAATTGTTTACAAGATACAAAACGAAGTTCACGAGTTGTTCATGTAATTTGTACAAAATGATTTTCAATAAAAATGATATACCGACACATTATCAAAATTTTATTTATAATCTTTGTATTTAATTTATTTTTATTGTACAAATATTAAAGTTCTAAAGCAGTGTATTTTTCCAAATTAATTTAGGTAATTTGTTATTTATAAAGTATTGTGTAGTTGAGATTGTGTGAAATGTATCTGATTACCTGACATATAATTAATCTGTAATATTTTGTATTTATTGTTAACAATATTATTAATGGTTTGTGAACAGATTGTTTAAAACTGAAGTATCTTAGAAATTTGTGAACAATATATTTTATAAACTTTTTTCTGTAATTTTTTTTTTCATGAGCAACAACAATAAGTTGAATAATATAACATAGCACTGATTTAAATAAAATTTGGCTTTCATTAATTAAAAATTTATAAAAAATTTATGATCTAAGTTACTTATTTGTTACCTAGTAACTTTTTTCTATGTTCTATTATTTATTGTAAATGTCATTTTGTATCAGTTTTTCTTATGAAGACGGACGTTGAGTTTGTCGAAACGTCGATTATTTATAACTATTAATACAGAACTTAAACCTAAAGCCGTTTTATTTTTTAAATAATATTTTTTTTTTAAGTTTTTTAATTTTATATAAATTTGGAAGTTAATAAAAAAATAAAACGGCTTTAAGATTTAGTTCTGTATTAATTTTTATTAATAATCGACGTTTCGACGTACTTTATTCATCATTTTATCATTAGGAAATATTGTAATTATAATTTGTCGAAATCAAATATATGGTTTGTGTTTATTACTATTTTATAACTGATGGATGTGAGTTATGGACAGTATAACTTAATAGAATACACATGTATTATAAACGTACTTTTCAACAAAAGTAAAATAAAAACTATTATCAAATTAATAATCACAATAAAATTAAAAAAAAAAGTAATGCAAGTTTTTTTTTGCACAAATTAAGTGAAAATTTAGAAATCTTTTATTTATATTATCTTTTATTTAATTAAAGTTTTACTCAATATTTATCTACGCATTTAAATTGATGTTGTTAAAAATGCAATTCTATTATATCATATAACATATAATTTAATTTAATTGAATAATCATTCCCTTTAAAATAGAAAATGAATTGTTCGTCCAATTTACACGATAATATTAAACAACCAACTAAAAAAAAACAACTAAGTTACAATAAACGGAATTAAAAACAGCTGGAAAAAAATGTGAATTTCCAAATATTTCAAAGATATCATTCCTTTTAAATGAAAACGAAACATGTAATTGTGCATGTGTGTATGTGTGTGTGTGTTAGTGCGTTAATTAGATGAACCAGTTACACCATTCCGTTAATTTTCACTTCACTTGTTCGTCCATTTAGTTGTTAGTTTGTGTGTGTGTGTGTGTGTGCGTAACAATTAAACTAGGAAATTATCTAGAAAGAAAGTGTTAATTGCGCCAAAGAATTGAAGATTTTTTTTTAAGTTTCATTTGTTTCGTTATTCGATTTTTATTTCATTTATTGTTATTTACTTTACTTGTTATCGTGTTTTAATTATGTATTTGTAAATGAATAATAAAAATAAATTTTATGGTTTAAAAGTGAAATAGAATTAACCGAACATGCTTACTGAATTAAATAATTAAAATATATAAAATTTTCAGTATTCTATGCCTTTCACAATCTTAATGAAAAATAAAGAGTAAACATTTGAAAGTTAAAAGTAAAATTGTCTTGAGAAAAATACGACAATTCAAAATATTAAACGCATTTTTTATAAATAAGTTATTAAACAATTATATGCGCATTCCAAAAGCAAACATTAAACTAGCAATTTTCATATTTTTGCTTAAATGTTTAACATACAACTATTTTGTGGCAATTTGCAATGACTTTTAATAGCATACAATATACAAAAATATCACCGTATTAAATAAATTTATCAAATTGAAAAATTTGTATAACAACAACTACTGTAGTAATGGTAACTAAAAACAAAACTCTCTTGACTCTTTTATTCAATAACCCCCAAGCAGACACGAATCACTTTCGATGCTCCGGACACAGTAAAAGCACTAAATTTAATTTGAACAAATTAGGACATATATATTTGGTGCTTTAAAATAACTAACTTCCGTCGCATCACTTGCAATGCTAAAAAAACGAAGTGCTTTTTTCCCTGTCTTTTTATTCAATGACAATATCATATTGACATTATTGACAGCTAGTTGACAATTAATGACAAAATAAAAATAATGTTGGCTGTAAAAACGGTTATAATAATAATAATAATAATATTCATTTATTCTACGGATCAAAAAATACAATTGATAAAGATTATGTCATACAAAATTTGATACAATTGTATGTCAACTAATCAGAAGTACATATTTTGCAAAAATTTTAAATAATTCCTTTTAGTTAAAAAAAAAAACAGAGTATAGTCAAAATAACATACAATACTAGTATAGTATATTACACGACAATATGGCTTATATTTCTAATTTATTTATTTATTTACACCAAACAAGCAACAACCCAATTAAATGGTGCAAATAATATAAACTAAACATATACTTATAAAATATTCACATAATACATAAATTTACTTAAATCATTGTTTAGTAAAATTATTATATCTGTATTTTTTTCAATTTCAGTAGTCATAGCTGTTTTTAAAACGAGTCAGATTTATTTACCGTACTCTTCCATATTAATTCAGTACCACGTATAACCAAAAACGGAACAATAATACCTCTATGACATAATAACATTTTCATAAAACAATTTTGTATTCAACATCGAGCAGAATTTGAATTTAAAATAAATGTAAAGAATCGACAATAAGTATGTGTTCTCATATTTGTGATTTATTTATTACTAATTAATGATATGTTTTAATTATGTATTGTCTACGAATTGAAAATATAATATCTAAACAATTGTTTACTACAATTACTTATATATTTACAAAAGTATACATGTCAAATAATAGATATTTATTCAACAGAATATAAATTTAACCATTTGCAAATAATACATACATACATTGAGATGTAAATAATGCTACTATAACATTTATGTGAAATATATGTTTCTCATCTCATTAGAAAAATTTATTTTATTACATTAATACACGTCAAACGTTGTGTGGTGGTTTTTTGTTTATTAATTGCAAAAGTTACACGTAACAATAGAGATTTTACATAAATTGTATTTATTTAATATTTAAAAAAATTACTATTTCTAAAATGTTTTATTTACTTCAATGAAAGTTTGAAATAAAACAAAACATTTGTTTTATTAACACTAGAATTATGTACTAGTATTAAATGTTATCTTGACAAGTTTTTAAATTTTTTAAATGTATATTAGAGTTTATACAAACTAAAAATGTAATTGTACGTAAAATAAAATTTATTTATTTTTCTATTTTGTTTAAACTTATAGTAAATTTCTACGTAACTCTACATCATGTCAATAATTTGTACACAAAATTGTGAAAACTATTAATATTATTATTTTCTATTATATATATATATATATATATATACATATATATATATATATATATATATATATATATATATATATATAATGATAAATACACAACAATATTGCAACAAATTACAAGCGTCAAATTAAGTTTAAAAAAAAAATTAAATATTTTATTTTTTTAACTTAATTTGACGCTTGTAATTTGTTGCAATATTGTTGTGTATTTATTAGTTATTAATTTACATATTATTATGATTATTATTTGTATAGTAACATATATTTTACAATTTTTTCGATCTAAACACGATTCTAATTACTAGTTTCAACATAAAAATCGCTATAAGATAACGCCCTGAAGAAGTAGGCAAAATTGCTACGAAAGCTCGATTTAAATCTGAAACGAGATTTTTTAATTAACACCTTATCCAACCATTGACCACAACACCCACTATCAATCTTAATTATATATTAATTATAATGTTATTAAATTCCCTATCAGGTTCGTTGTAATAACATTATAATTAATCATAACGCAGGTTCAGGACCAAAGAACAAAAGTTTATCTTTTGACATTAGTATTAATTATATATATAATTATATATATATATATATATATATATATATATATATATATATATAAAATACTACTATTAAATATTAAAAGTTATAGTAAATTTCTACCAAACTAATTCTTACATGATGTCAACAATTTGTAAGTAAAAAATTAAAAAACTGGCAATATATTTTATTATACTGGCTTTACACGATACATTTTTCTATACAAAAATTTGTACAATTTTCTATACTAAATTAATTACAGAAAATATACAAAATTAATACATTTTACACGATGTAGAATAATATGTACAGACGCCAGCGCAATGATGTTTTACAGTTTGATAATTTATTTACTAACAAATATTAATATAGTTCATATTTTATTTTCAAAACAAATAAAATAAATTTTAATAATAATTATGCCAATTTATGTTTTGGTTTTTAAATATTTACTTTGGTACAAACTGAAAATTGGCAACAGTGGTAATTTACTTCAACAATAATTATTTTATTTGGTTGTTTGCTTTATAATACGGATTTGAAATTTATTCGACGAATAAATTTATTCAAGAAGTAACAATTTTTTTATGCTACTAGACATAATTCAAATTAATTAAAATAGTTATATTATTTCTGCGTATAAATATCCAATTTAATCAATCATGCTGTAGAATATATTTTATATAAAACACAATTTCATTTAACATAATAAATGTAATTTTAAAACTATACCATGCAAATCTAGCATATATTTATGGCAATTTCTCTACAATTACAGCTAATTTAGAACATAAGGTAATTATTAATATTCAATAACATGTAATAACATTTCACGTTTGTATCTTTTTCCAATTTCATCATATTATTGAATATAATAGAACAATTGCAATATACATATAAAGTAAATACCAATTAATTTTACTAATTACGTATGTTAATCAATAGTAATTAAGATGCAATTGATCTCATAATGACTTCTAGTATAATGTGGTATAACCATATAAGTTGTTAGATATTAATATAGGTAGTTCAATTATCAGTGTGAGAAAAGAAATCTGGAATTTCTAAAATAACGTATAGGAATTGTTGGTACTATGAGAAAAAAATACTATTATTGTATTATATGTATAATGTGTCATTTGCATCACTCAAATTTAACTTATGCTTTTAATATAAACTTATCAAATTCATATATGTATACATTTGATGATTCACTGATATATCAGGTTTTCAAAACTGCATAAACCTTTTCATTAAAAATAATGGTTCGTTAAAATAAAAATTATTGGATTTTATAAGAAATCTTTCTATGTATATTGCAACGAAATTTTTTACGGAATCCAAAAATTTTCATTTTAACGAATCATTATTTTTAATGAAAATGTTTATGCATACGGGGGTAAAGCTATCAGTTACATGAAAATATAAACAAACATAAAAAATTATTACTGATAAATTATAAATACATATTTATATATTGTAAATTAGATAAATTTATTTCCCAGAACTAATTAATTTTATCTTGTTTTGTTTGTGTTTAACATTAAATTATTTGCAGCAACAAATTATTTGTATCAATAAAAACAATAATTTATTAAATAAATGTATATATGTATATCATTATTAGACGATAAATTATTTTTTTTTAATAGATTAATTTATATGTTTAAAATTACATATTCACATTTGTATAACTTATAAAAGTAAATTAATATTTATGGGTTATCAAGTTATTATTAAATAATAGTAGTATAATGCTAAACATCTGCAATGAGAATAGATCGACTACGGCATACAAGCCCAGAAAATTCTATAAATTCAATAACTATCGGCCGTGAAAACCTAAATATTACTAAAATAGTTTCATGTATCAAAACTATTTAAAATATCTTATTTCAATAATTTTTGTGTGTCAAGCGTAAGTCGACTTTATGTTAACTATTTCATTAGGTTGTTAGTAATTAATGATAGTATGCCGTCCTAGTGGCGAAACTTTATACTATGCGTTGTCATAGCAACTTGTTACGTTACATAAATCAACAAAATTACAATGAAAAAATCTATACTACAATATGTATATTGTAGTATAGATTTTTGGGTAGTGTTGCATAATGTACCACATATACTAACCAATGACAGATTCATAAATGACATATTTCAGTATAGTCGTAGAAACAAATGTTTCTGACACTATAGAATAACATGCTTTTTTTTTCTAAAATACCAAAAAAAAAAAATATAACGTAACAGTTTTTACATCACAAATTTACCTCAATCGTTTGTAAAAATCAACATGTAAACCTATAATTTAAATTCTTTTTCAGTAACACTAAATCGTAAAATACCAAGTTACCTAATTCAGATCTAATCAGTTTAATAGGTCTTACGTGTTACATATCATCTCAATTAAAGCTAACCAACTCCAAATTTCAACAATACGAAACAATTTTAAACCTTTAAACTAAAACATTAACTAAAGAATCATTTTCATATATCAATAAGTCAAAAGAATAAAAACCTCAGGCATCGTTGACCTTTGCCTGTTTCCATCGCTTTCTACGATCTTAAAAACAGCCTCAGACTCACCCACTAAAAGTATTTTAACATGGGAATATTTCTTAAGTTCGTCTTGTTTGTTTTTTTTTCCTTCTTCTTCTTTTTATTATCAGTCGGTTTAAATAAAGCAACAATTAATTGTGGCTTATTTTTGCGTTAGAAAATTGTTTATTAGAAGCAGCTCAATGTTGCGAAATTTGGTACGTGAGATTTTTTTCTCATTCTGAAACGATTAGAAATTAAAAAGAGTTGAATGTGTTAAATATGGGCGGAGATGAAGATATTATTGTATTATTGTCTTTAATTAATTGTAAGGTGTTTAATACCGGAGATGTATCGTAGGTGGACATATCGAAATAATAATTATAATTAATATTTGATTGTTTTAATAACGTTCTTTGAACTTTCATTATATAAAATTTTTTTTTGCGAAATGATGTTTAAATATTTATTGTAAATAAAATTAACTGTAATTAACGATTAAATTGACTAATAAATAATAAAATTTATAGTTGAGTTATATAAACAAATAACTTTTAATAGTTTCTTAAAATTGTATTTAATATTTTGCAATTTGAAGCACAAATTTATTTAGTTTTTGGAAAAATCAACTTTCATTAAAGTTTTGCAGAGTTTAAAAAAGATTTGTACTGACATGATGGAATATAATTTTTGTTTGCAAAGAAGTTTATGATTCTGTAAAAATTTGTATATTTGAAAATGAAATTAAACGATTTTTGATTGTATTATACAGTCATCTCAAACGAATGTTTATTGGATAAAATATATGTAATTGATATTGAAGCTGTACGTCTACGTGGACGTTTGTTTAATAAATTAGTTACTGCACAGAACAAAATTAAATATAGCAATTTTATTTAATTTGAATTAAGGGGGTAGTACACTTTGAACGTCCAAAAAGTAAGGCATTTTCGTTAATTTTTTTAAGCAATAAAACACTAAGGGAGGGCAAATATGTTATAACCCATTTATTACTCATCCTTCGAACTACAATTTGTATTTTTTTGAACTCGATTGGCGGCCCCCCGTGGCCGGTGCACCAGGTCGCGCGGGCGTCCTCGCGCGGAAGTCGAAAAACGGCGTGGGAAAATACTCCTTCCCATGTGATCCTGGGACATAAATCGAACAAAATCCTGATTAGTAATGAAATTTGGGTTAGAAATACGTTTTCCGATTTTTTTTAAATTAATTTTTTCAAAAGTTGTGGCCTTAGGAAAAAAAAATCCATTTTTTTACCCTAAAAATGCTTACAAAATCGTGGATTAAAAATCCGTTTTTGACAAAATCGAAAATGTGGATACGTATTTCTAAGCAGAATTTAATTCTGAACAAGAAAACCTAGGCGATATCCAAATTTGATAATAACTGGTTAAAGTTATTTCCCACGCAAGTTTGAAAAACCCCGTTTCGAGATAAACGGAGTTCATTTTTCTCGTGGAAAAGTATTTACCTTCAATCGGCTATGCCGGCTCCATACATTTTTTAGGAAATCGCTTCGTAAAGCGGTAAGGAATATTCTGGCGGACTTGGAGTCTTTTCTAAATTAAAGTATACATCCCAAGGAACATTTTAAGCCAAAAAAAAAAAAATGCATTTTCAAAAAAATTCAAAGTGTACTCCCCCCTTAAGTAGATGAATAAATTTGAAATAATTTGTCTGTTTAATTAAATATTTTCTGTAACATATTTATATCGTTCATACATACACAATCACGCCTTGTAACCAAATGGGTATGGCACAAACTCTTTCTACTATCTCGAAATTAGTTTTCTTCAAAAACATTTTTATCCAAACAAGCAACTCTAGCATTATCCACATTCATGATCCCTCTCATACTTGCTCTTCTATTCCTACTATTTGGAAACTTTTGCTCACGCAAAATAGCACTCCATCTATTAATCGAATATCCAAGCAAACATATATTTTCAAAATCATTCATATATATATATATATATATATATATATTTAACCAAACGTTCATTAGACATTCGCTTACCAAACCATCTGAATTGACTAACACCAACTTTTGCAACAACATTTTCTTTTTCAATTTCATACTCATTATATACTAACCTACGCCATGATAAAAAATTTATTTCCACAGCAGTCAGAACTAAAATATAAAGCACTGAATGTTTCCAAGTTTCCGATAGAAATAAAAGAACATGTGTACCTATAAGGTTTCATGAATGTGGATGAAATGACGAATTTATGCCACCACCCTTATGGATACAGTACGATAATGTGTAAATATGTATATCAGTAGTTTACTTGAAGTAAACAACTGAAATGGGTTACTCTGGTATTTATCAATTTTTATATCTTTTGATTGGAATGTGGAACTACACGTTTTGAAATCACCAAAATCTAATTCAAATAAGTAAACAAGCGTACTATATTACAACCAGTGTTGTACGCAAAAGGAGGCATTAGGGGATACATCTCCTCCAGAAAATTCGAAAATAAAAGCAGCAGACATATAAATATATTATATATTTGTATATTTTATTCATAAATGGATATGTTTGACCTTGAAAATTTTGCCTATGGCGTTTGTTATTCGAAAAGGGGGGCTACCGCCCTGGGGACCCATCGCAACCATTTTTTACAACTCACTTTTTATGTCTAGCCCCCTTTAAATTATTGTCTAATTGCACCATTTACCATGCCCTGATTGAAATTTGTCAGCATTATTTTTGCAAATTAAAACAATATTTCTTGAAATATTTTTCTGTGTACGCCACTGGCTTTTACTATTTGTATAAAGTTTTATTACTAAATAAATACCAAATAAAAAAATATATGATTTATTTAATACCTTTATTGGTTACCGAAAATACATGTAAATTTTATAAACAAAATGTCGAAAATGTAAATACTCCCACAAACTATACTAAAATACAAATATATAAATTATTTATTGTTTGTCAAGTGGCATTTAATGCGCAGACAGTCTTTTGTTTACAAAACTTTCTTGAATCGATGTCACTGTTCCGATAAACGATAAAAATATCAGTGCAAGATGATTTTGTAAAAGAAAATAATTCTTGTATAACCACTTTCACAATCGAGAATATATATATGGCTGAAATATTTGCTTTAGCACATAAATAATGCAGACGTTTTTAATTTCAGTTTTAAACTATACAATTAAATTATAACAGATGTTGATTATATAATTTTCTATTAATTTGTCAGCATTAATTAAGGCATAAAATAATAGAAATTAATTAAAAATTTGATAAATGTATTCTTGGGAAATTACAAAAGTCGTGATATATTTTTATGATAGCTTTAACTTATATGTCAGAAGATTTTATTTTTATTTCTGAGCTTTCATTAAGTTTGTTTATTTTAAATGTTTAATATTATTAGTAATTGGATTTTTTTTTAATAATTTAAATTTTGTAATAGTCAATGATCAAGTAAAAATTCATATTTATTTAATTAATATTTTCTAGAACTATACAAGGTAAAATTGTTTTTTAAGTTTCAAACATTTCAAACTGTTTGAATACTGTATATGTTACAGCATACTGTTGCGTAATGAAATTACAAAAATTTAATCGGTTAAAAGTGTTGAGTAATGAATAGTATTAGTTATCAAAAAACGCATATATAATAAACATATTACTTAACAGAAGTAGAAAAAAATATCTTTTTATAATGTGACACAAAAATAAAAACAACAATAATTAATTAGATTGAGCATTTGTTATCTATTATCTTTAATCATAATAATAGTCGTTATTATCTTTAAGCATTACAAAAATATTCGTTTTATAAAAAATATTATAACAAAGTATTTTATAGTAATATGTATTATCTGATCAAAATATCAAGGTTTTCAGCTAGTTCAACTGTAAAAAAAAAAATCTGAAATTTTTTATACTTTAATATTTTTAGTAAAAATCTAAAAAATATGTATTTTTGTTCACTATACATTATTAGATCCTTTGAACTATTTGAACAAAATTTTAAAAACTTTAAGCATTTTGAGCAATTATTTTCTATTGATGGATTTTGTGTATTTTACGCTAGATATTGATTAATACGTAGCGCTACCGAGGAGTCTTAAATGCTCTATGGCTGTGTTTTATTTGTAATATATTTTATTGTTTAACTGATTATAAAAATATTTGGATTTGTTAACTATTTAGAATTAGGTCTTATTCGTACTGCTGTTTTAGTTTTAGTTTTACGCACAAGCACAAGAATTTGGCCAATCCAAACGCTTGACACTTTTATTTTTTACACCAAGTTGTAAAAATATTAAACATTTTAACAAAATTAAAATAACTATCCATTTTGTTATTATATTTTTTATAAAACGAATCTAAAACGAATTTATAATTATTGTTGTTTTTATTTTTGTGTCGCATTACGAAAAAATATTTTTTTCTACTTCTGTTAAGTAATATGTTTATTGTTTATGCATTATTAACTTTATTTGCAATGAGTGACTTAAGCGGTGTGGACTGGGGCTATACGTCATTTTTGATCAAATTGAGTTATTACTAATTTTGACAATATTTGTTTGTTTTCTATCTATTTTAACAATCGTCGATTCAATAAACTTAATAGTTTCCGAAATATAAATTGTAATTTGTTCCCAGAGCTGGGCAGTAGCTTACTTACTTTTATTGGTAGCTGTAGCTACGCTACAAAAAAATAAAAGTAGCTGTAGCTTGTAGCTTCAAATTTGTCGCCAGTAGTTTATAAATACTAGCTAAAACATACCACTATTATTTGTAGCTACTTTTGGTAGCTTAAAGTTACTTTTAGTAGCCTATATAGCTACTTTTAGTAACTTAGAGCTACTTCTAGTAGCTTATAGCTACTTCTATTAGCTTATAATTACTTTTAGTATTTTATAGCTACTTCTACTAGTTTATAGCCACTTTTCTATACTTAATAACTACTTTTCTTAACGTAGTATTTTATATGAAAATTCTCTATTTAAATTAGCAAAGAAATATCATTTAAAATTGTCAATATGTAAATACAATATAAGAAAATAAAAATTATTTTTTTTTTTTTGTGCAACACAAAAATAACCAAATTATATATATTTATTTATATATATATATATATATATATATATATATATATATATATATATTTCATATTTTTGATAATGCATTTTTTAAATAATAGGCGTTTTAGTAGCCCAAGATGCTACAGTATCTTAAAACTGCTCTGTTACAAAATAAAACGAGACAATATATAGTAATAAAAATGTATATTAAAAATTGACTTATAAAATAGCTTAATAAATAGTAGCTTAAATAGTAGCTTAGAAAGTAACCTAAAAGTATCTTAAAAAGTAGCTTAATATTTGACATCTACTTTTATAGTAGCTTACAGGTGTAGCTTTTGAGAAAAGTAGATGTAGTGACAGATATATAATTTTTTAAAGAATAGCTTGTAGTTGTAGTTTAGCTAAATTTATTGAGTAGCAGCTTGCCCAGCTGTGTATGTTCCATATCCTTATCCTTCAGAAATTTTAAACATCAGTTTCTCGAAAGTAAGGTTTTGTGATTTAGAACAAACAAGAAATCGACTGACGATATGCCTACGAATTATATAGGTTTATTTTGTCGCGGTGCATAAATTTTAAAACATCTTATAACATAAAAAAAATACAGTAGAACCCCGATTATCCGTGCGCGCATTATCCGGGCGGCGGATTCTTCGTGCGGCATTTTTAAAATGTCATCCGTGCGCGGATTATCCGTGGCTGACGGCTAGAGGTTGGCGCATAAACGCTGAATGCACCGTGCAGGCGTTCGCCTCGGGGAATATCCGAGTTCGGCTCGAGAAATCCTCCGTTTATGTGTTTACTTATTATTTTCGCCAACTGCCGACCGACTCGTTAGTTAAACGTAAACAGACATTCGTTTGACACATGTATTTGTCTGAATAAATTATAAAAAAAAATAAAAATGGGGTTTTTGGATTATCCGTGTTTTCGATTATCCGGCGAAGGCTCGGTCCCGGCTGGCCCGGATAATCGAGGTTCTACTGTACTAAAAAAATTTGTATTTACTTAATTCAGTACTAATTTTAGTACTAATTACTTAAAAGTAATTTACGATCAGAATATATGTTTATTACTACTAGCTTGTCAATACTAATTAAGTTACAAAATAATTTAAAGTAGGTAATTAAAAACCGTCGAACATAAATCTTAACATATCAATATGATATAAAAAACATAACTAATACATGTATTGATTGTAAACTAATTAGTTTTTTATATGCTTTTTAAAGACCATCTCAAATAGTTAAAAGAAAAATTCGTTACAAAAAAAATTGTAAACATAACTTTCATATTCATAACCAGATAAATTACACTTTTTTTATGTCATGTAGATATAATGAACCAATATTTATTACAACATTTGTAGGTGAATACAAAATTTTGATTCACGGTTATCAAGATTTGAACTTGTAACCTTGCAGTTTGTTAGACATATTCAACGCGGCGGGTCTATTCATGTCAACAATAATAATACAAACAAATCTTTATTCATATATTGTTCTTGGATTACTTAGAATAATTTTCTTGGAATTTGATTGATTTGTGTAGTTTTGTATAAAAACAGATAGATGATAAATATGACACAAATAGATAAAAGAATATTTTTCTGATAATATTTTACAAGACTGTATTTTTTAACATAATTTATTTTCTACATTAAAAACATTATTTATTCATGTTTTATTATGTATATTTTGATTTATCTGAGAATTATTGAAAATAATATAAATAAATAATAAAATAAGTTCTGTGTTCAGTGTTCTGTGCACAGAATCATGGTAATATATTTTTTTAAATAAATCATAGATTGATTTAAAAAATTATAACCTTTACTGGAAACGGTACTGTCTGAGTCTGATAGCTACAATTTTAAATTACTTTTACTATTTATTATATTATTTCACAATGTTAAGCCTAAATCAAGCAATCTGGGCAAAACATTAAAAGTGCATTCTACTCCGAGTAACATATCGACTATTTTTTCTTCAAGCGTTCCAAACGAAAGTAAATTAAAAATTACATAAATACAAATACATACCTTACCTTACTAACAATTATATTTGGAGAATTAATGGTTCTTTAGTCGAATATGTAATTTCTGACAAATCTGGCGTTGTACATTGCAACAAATGTAAAGCACTTCTTTAATAATTTCAATAATTAAATTCAAATTCAAGCAAAAATAAACACTGTAATTGTCACTATAATTTTCAATATGGCTGCCGCAGTTGTCAAATGTCAGATTAGATCGGTATAGTCATACATACATACATACATACATACATACATACATACATACATACATACATACATACACAATCACGCCATGTACCCAAAAGGATGTGGCACAAACTCTTTTCATCATTCCGAAATCAGTCGCCTCCAAACATTCCTATCCAAACAAGCAACATTCGCTTCATCTACATTCATAATTCCTCTTATAGTCATGTAGTCATTATACTAAGTAACTACAGTATAATAATGTTCACATTATTATACATAGACAATATGGTAATCTCATATCAATATATTGATAAGCTTGAAAAAAAAAATTGTTTAGTAGCTTGTATAAACACTTAGTTTAGTGCCATTAGTATGATTTTAGAAAAGTTAAAACTTTGCATGAAAAACATCAGATGGTGCGAAATTAGTAATAATTTTATATTTGTGTTCTGTTAGTTCTCATTATTAAAATTCAATTTACGAAATTTCTAAATAATCACATCTTTTAAAAATGCAAAACTCATAAGCAAAAACTTCCGTTATTTAAAAATAAATCTATTTTATTAATCAACAAGAAATCAAATCAGCAAAATTAGTTTTCTATTTAAACAATCAAACTGAAATAAAATTTCTTTTTTCTTTTTTTATAACATCCGTCTTATAATCCTCAATTTATTACAATTTAATGCGATTTTTCACTTAATGACAAACAAAATTAAGCGTATTTATTTATTTTTGCGGTCTTTAATTGTGCATCCAGACGTGTAATTCACATCCGGAAGACATTAAAATAAAATGATATAATAAAAAAAAAATGAACATTAAATACTAGAAAAATAACGATCTTTAAAACAGATGTTATTCGTGTGTATTTTTTTTTCATAATAGCAATGACATTGTTTTGTTTTTTCCTTGGCGGAAGGGAGGAAAAGATGATTTTTTTACTGACAGTCAGCAGCACTTATTTTACAGATGACACTGAAGTTTTGTATATGCATTAAGCCGTGTATGTAGTTGTGTAAATGAACATATAGTATAATATAAGGCAAGCAGAAGTTTCTTTATAAAATATCCAGACGATATTGGTATGCCAGTGTCGCTTTCACTACTTTGCTCATCTCAGTTTTTTGTCAGCATTTCTCAAAAGTTTTTATTATATGTAATGTTTATTTTCTCGAATTTTTTATAATTGAATTTTTTTTGAAAAATTAAATGATATTTAGAGAAGTTTAAGTATTTTATATGCTTTTTTAAAATTATGTAAAGAAATTGTTAAAAAAAAGCAATGTTATTTTGAATGAAGCAATTTCTAAAGATGTATTGTTAGTACCTAATACATTTGTAATATACTTTTAAATCGCACCTACACAATCGTTATAATCCGGAAATATTTTTAAATATATTTGTTAGAAAATAATACGTAATCAAAAAACAATATGGAGTTAATTGCATAAAACAATGTTAACTTTCCATGTAAATAATTATGCACTTCAGTTGTCAATTTAATCACTTTGTCAATGTGAATTGTCAGGTTTTTGTTTTTAAATATCTTTTATTTTTATAAATATTATTGATTAAATAATCGATTTTTACGCGCCATTAGTTTATCGAAATTATGACCTCATTTACATTTGTATGTCAGTTACGTACTTTAATCTACAAAATATGGTAGTTAGATACTGTTTTGTGCCGAATTGTTCAAATAATTCTTTACGAAATTAAAAAACAAATTTATTCTTGTATTAAAAAATACATATATTAGAAAAATTATTTAATGCTAGTTTTATATGAATTTATTTATTCAAAGTAAATTACAATCATACATAAGTAAGATCTTCAGATTTAAATCCTTTGGATTATTATCTTTGGGGACATTTGAAGCAGCTCGTGTTCAGTGTAGAAATAAACACAGGTGATGGAAAAAATTATGGCAGCATTAAATAAAATTCGTTATAATATTGACATGATTCGCATTGTTTTGTTTTTCTACGATAACTTGCGCAACTAGATAGAATATAATATATTTCGTAATATTTTATGCAACTGGCTATTTTAACATTTTACAATAAGCTATTTGCAACAAAATCATTTGCAACAGTTAATGGCTGACTGAAATTTATCTAACACTTGGATGAATAAAATATTTGTAACATTATACACATACACAGCCATACAGAACAAACAAATATGTTCTAGATTTTATATTTTAGTTTTTGCAAAATTAATTAGAATTTTGTACAGGAAAAAGTATATTGGATTAATAGCAAAAAATATATAATTTTATTAAAATATATAATGTAAGATGACAAAATATTAAGTATTTTTTTAAGTGTTTGTTTCATAAATATCCATGTGTATATGTTTGAGAAGCACTGGTAGAGGTCACGCACTTTATCTATTCAACTCTCTCTCAAGATCAAATCCGCGCGCACGATTATTAGGGATATATGTCACCAACGACTCAATAACACAATGTGCAATGATTATTAATATATATTAATATATGCTTTCTTTCTACACCTGCAGGCTATTTGACAAATCTATCCATTTTTCTAACTCTATTAACATAAATACATTATTCATCTCTTCGACTAATTAATTAGCTTTATGCTCATTTGTTCTTCTACTACTGCAAAATGGGAAACCGGACTTTACTATCATTAACAAGTAATTAATCTTACTTCTTATTGCATTCCGATGAAAAGTTAAAGTTAGTCATTGTTTATATTTTAGATATTTGTGTTGGCAACATTGGTCTTGACATGCCAAGGAGCCGATAAAATTGAGCAATCTAGTAATCCAGAATCATTAGAAGTCGCAAAAAACTTTAGAAAAGCATTATTGGAAGCATTAGAGCAATTAGAAAATGAAGATAATACCGAATCAAATACCACAACAAGAGATGCCGATTTGGATGATCTAGATGAATCGGATTTTGATAATTCTAAAATAAAATTTGGACACAAAATTCGAGAGAAACTAATGAAACAAGAAGGTACTATTACTTCATTTAGCAACGGAGGCAAAGCTAATGTCTTCGTACATTCTTTTACAACAACTCTACCAATTCCTAAGAACCACAAGAATGTAGATGATGAGGAAACATCTACGGCAAGATTGCGCACTAAACTTGTTCAAGATAATGCCATATCGGCTAGTGTTACATCATCAATTGCTGGAAATAATAATGATATAACAACAAAACTTTTTCCAAATAGTATACGTAGTAAAAATGCAATATTACCAACACCGACATCTCCAGTAACACCAAAGACTGCTTTAACATCTCCAACGCCTACTGTAACAACACCAGTTGAAGAAGATGAAACTAAAGCTAAAGTCGAAGATGTACAATTTATTCACGCGCCTTTAGTCGCTGCATTTACCGTTCAACAAGACGATAAAGGTTTACCCCAGAAAGTAATTCCAATTTTTGGGAATAAAGCTGGAGATTCTTCTACGATTACGCCACCACAAAGTACTATTAGAAATTATCAACAAACTTTGGAGGAAAAGCAACGGTTGTTGGAACAACAAATTAGATATTTACAAGAGGAACGTCGACAACAAGAATTATTCATTCAGCAACAGAGACAAAGACAAGTATTACCTCAAAATGATATTAATTTCCAACAGGCTTTATCAGTTCAACCATTACCAAATACATTGACACAACAAAATAATATTTTACAACAACAATCTTTGCAAGTTCAGCCTTTACAAGTGCAACGACCTCCACAAAATGAACCTAATTTTTTCCAACAGCAAAATTTCCAACAGAAACACCCACAAATCGTGGAACAAAATCGATTTAGCATTCCAATTCCAACACAAAACGATATATTGCCATTTAATCAACAAATTCCTACACAAACTGAAGCAAATACTCTTTTATTGGGACCTTTAGGTCCCATTAACAACAGTAATAAACAAAAAAGTGTTGTAGCAGTTCAGCCTAGCATATCTTTTACGCCAAATAATTTCAATAACGGATTGCAACCTACTTCCAACAACCAGTTTAATCAATTACAGTTTAACAATCAACAATCTGGTTTGAATAATAATTTGCAAACAACTCCTAACAACCAGATTAACCAGATACAATTTAATAATCAACAGTTACCACTAAGATCTGCTGTAGATTTCCAAAAAGCTATTAGTGTACCACTAGCTCAGCCTATAACTCAACCAATTCAAAATTTTAATCCTTTGACTCAACAACAAGTTCCTAATCAATTTAGAGACAATGTATTCAATAATGATAATTATTTACAAGATTTTTTGTATAGACAAAGAACTTTAATACCGCCACCTAGAGGAAATCGAGTTTTTAGGCAGGAAACACAAGTTGGCAATCCTGGATTAAATGATTTCTCACAGAATCGCTTCAATCAGAATCAACAAAATCAGTTTAATCATCAAAATCAGCATCAGTTTAGCCACAATCAATTTGCCCAAAATCAATTTAACCAAAATCAGTTTTTCCAAAGCCAGTTTAATCAGAATCAGTTTCCTCAGCGATTTAATCCAGTAAGTTTTAAACAAAACGATCTTAGATACAATCAATTTGTACAAAGACAAAATTTTAATAACAACAGATTAGTTTTTAATCAACCTTTCAATAATCCAAAACTCCAGCAAGCTAATGTTGATGCTCATTTGAAAAATTTGATTTTCCAATCAGGCATAGGGCAAGGCAGAACTCAAGAGGATTTGAATATAGTGTCAAAAGTTCTAGCTTTAGATCATACAGGAAATATACAGAATAATTTCTTGTTTGGTGAATCGAAAAATGTTGAACGAAAAGTACCGTTTAATAATTCAAATAAATCATTTAAAACTTAAAATTATTTATTACATTATATTTGGATACTGTAAAAATATTATAACATTTACTGTTTTTGACATGTATAATGTTTCAAACTGAATATTTCTGTTTTATTTTTGTAAAAAAATAATAATATCGACTATATTCTAAATCACAGAGATATTTATATTAAAAAAAAAACATTTATATTTGTTAAACTTTATACTTCAGTTGCCAATTTTAGTAATAAATATGTATTTATAATATTACTAGTATAAAAAAAAAGAAATAAAATAATAATGTTTTATACCAAATAATATTAATTTCATAATTTTTATAAAAATGTCTGATTAATACTAATTTTAAGACAATTAAATTAAATAAGATATATTCTTATCATTGGACAAGTATTTATTCATGTTATTATAGTTAGAATAAGTTATTAATTAAAGATAATATGTAGTTGTATATATGGTTAGTAATTATATGTTACAATTCTAAGTTGATAGGAATTGCGTAATATTTGCTCAAATATCATATTTTTTTCAATAAATTTTATTTGTTTAATACAATTTTACTATAAAAAATGTAAGTTTGTAATTTTGAGTTAATTCAATATTGACGTACATCTTATCAATTTTGAATTTAATTATACTATATTACTTGCTATTTTAAGTAAATAATACTTTTAAAAAATGTAACTACTTTACGTTTAAAATAAATAAAGTCACCATAATATGTTTTGTCTTACGTAGGTATAATTATAGAACAGTAAATAAAAAATTAATAATAATAATAATTATTATACAATTGTGACAGCTGACAGGTTATAAACAAATTGTTTATAAAAAATATTATGGACAGGTTTTTTGTGCATTATTTTAAAAGTTTAATATTAAAATCAGATTTGAAAACGTGATACAAGTGTTTGACTTTATTTGTATAACCTTCAAATTTTTTGCAGCATTTTGTAATTATATTAATATTATATTTTTTATAAATTTTAAACAATATTTATGCAGCTATAAAGTTTATAACAAAATTCATAATTACGTTATACTATATAATGTTTTTAAGAAAATCACTAGGACACATCGATTTTGTTTTTAAATACAAAACAAAATTTATCGGCTTTTGTTTTTACATTATGACATCATCATAACTTATTCTAAACAGTATTTCCATTTAATTTATAGATTTTCCTCGGCTGGAATGCCGTGGTCGATCTATTCTCGTCGCAGGTTACTTATTTGTTACCTAGTAACTTGTTTCTACGTTTTATTATTTACATATGTAAATATCATTTATATCAGTTTTCCTGACGAAGATGGACATTGAATTCGTCGTAACGTCAATTATTAATAAATATTAATACAGAACTACAACTTAAAACCGTTTTATTTTAATAAAATTTATATTTTTAAAAATTAATTTCTATTTTTGAAAAAATCTTATATAAGTTTGCTATTTAAAACATTTGTGATGACGTTATAACGCAAAAAAGCCGATTCAAAAATTTCTATTTTTTGAAACCGTTTAAAAAAAAAACAAATTAACATATTTTAGGATATTTCAATCAAAAATTTGATATTTTTATTAAATTAAATAATTAATTATTTTAAATAATTTTATTACAGATATTAGATATTAGAATATTAAAGTATAACTACAGTTGAAAAACTGTACACTGTACAGTGTACACTTAACAATAACGATAAACTTTCAAAATTCAATAATTAAATAAAAAGTGTTGGTTAAATTTGTTTTAGATTTTATCTATGTTTGGAAATAATAATTTGGTAAATTGCTAATGAGATTAGTTAGAAATATATGATTTTCTTTAAACTATAGCCATGAAACATTATCTGACATTGGTTTAATTCTATGACTATGACCTAATATAATGTTATTATTTTCAGTAATAATTAAACTTCAACAAATGTTATTGAACTAATGCTCTTGTATTTTTAATTAAAACATACCATATAAACTTTGATTTATAAAATAAAAACTTTCGACAAATAAAGAGATTCTGAAAAGATCATAGAGAATATTTTGATTTTTTTTAGTAATGAAATTTTTCATTTTATAGAAAAAGAAACACGATACATTAAAGTTGATTTAGAATTTCACAATAAATTAAAATAAGAAATATTTTATATTCTAAATGAAGATCAAAGTATGACCTTACGTATTCTATTAGAATTGAAAGGTTATTTTGTTTTACATTGAGTATTTATTTAAACATTAAGGTTCAATACTACAGATTTTAAATGTTGTCTGTTAAAATAAATAAAATGTAATGTTTAAATAAATATTTGATTACAAAATTGTATTTATGAATATATTTGAATTAACATTAAACTATTATAACTATAAGGAGCTCAGTTTTAACTCAATTTTTACTGTGCAGTATTAATTGGGCATATCGGCTACAGATTTCATTTAGGTCGAAATTTTGGACTGAACGTCATTCCGGTTTTCATACACACGCTATGAAATAATTGCGCAATTTCGACCTGCAATCAACTGAGCGTGTATGGTCCACTTTATATCAGTTGATGAGTCTGCTATTACTGGTGAAACAATTTAAATGTTTATTGAAGAAAACACACTCCTCTGATCTATCAAACAAATTTTTCAATAAAAAGATAATAATCGGAATTCAATCAGACAATATTTATTATTAGCGCATTGTAACACTTTTTTTCAAATTTCGCTTGATAAAATTTTTATCAAGCATTTATCAATACGCTAAAAGTTTATGCGTATAAATTTTAAAATTGATATTTTTCAGAAATATTTCTAAAGTGTATTTAAACTTATACGATTATTGTAAAATCTTTGTGTAAAAAAATGACATTAATTTACTTTACTATAGTGTTCAAAAAAATGTTTGTGTTATTTTAATTTAGTGTCTTTTTAATAGTAATGTTTTTAACATTTTCTTTTAGTGTAATTTTTACACTAATTTTAGTGTGTCGCAGATAGAAAATCAAAACAACAATTTGTAAAAATTTATTTTAGTGAAAAATACCTCTAAAATAAATTACATATTTATGTAGTTCAAAAATTAATACTAAGTAATATTTTTTAATTGCGCAACCAGTGGCGTAGCCAGGGAGCGTTAGGGGGGGTTGAACTCCCCCCCTCTCTCCAAGAACCTGAACTACCAAAAACATACGTATGTGAAATATGAAATATGTTATTTTACTTTCATTTTTATAAAAGTAATTTTTATTGCTTTTTATTTTTGATACAAATTATAGTATTATCTATTTTAATTGTAAACATAATATAAAATTAACAAGTATTTAAATTAACAAGTGTATAAACATAAGGCATAACAATAAATACTAGTAAAAAAATAATAATAATAAATAATACATATCTTAATCCTTTATAAAATAAAATAATAATATATTAGAAAAAACTAATTTTATAAATTATAAAGGAATTATCAGCGGACTTAAATTAAGTATTGCGCAGCAAACTGTTATTATTTTATCTAAAATAGATTTGTTATTACTAATATTACTTAACATAGTGGCAAATAATAATATATATTAATTATTAATACGTTTATGTATAAAATATCTTTTATAAAATACTTGCTACATACACGTTGATATGTTAATTTAGTATCATTTAAATCTGGACGTTTAAATAATTTAATCCACATTTCGCGTCGTTTCTTGCTTAAATTATTCAAATAGATTTTATGTTTGAAATTTACAAGTGCGGGAATCGAAAAAAAGATACATTATCTTTTTTTGACCTGCTTTTGCATCCAGCCACAATATATGTCACAGGCAAATTAAAAAAGTTTCAATTAAATATACAAATGTTTTTTAAAAGATTAATATTACTTATTACTATTTTTCATAAATTAAACTAATAACCAAGTAATATATTTGAAATAATTCGCAAAAAATTTGTTTTATACTATATGTCAAGATTTGAATATGTTCATCAGGCAACCATATTGTATGACGTATGATCACGTGTTCTGGACAGTCTAATTAATATTATATCATTTCTTTAGTAACCCCCCCATGACAAGTTTCTGACTATGCAACTGTGCGCAAAATTATCTAATCTATATGACGACACTAAGAAAAAACTGATCTTTTTTTTTAATTCAGTTAATTTGATCAATTTCATACAATCCAATACTCATACAAGAGACGCTATTGATAAATGTTGCTGTCCTTCCCCCATGTAAACTATAAACAAAACAAGCTATATAAGAAAGTAAAAAACGCATTGGAAAATTATAACAGACTTAATTTAAACTTCGACAAGTGCGCATATATTCCTATCTTACTTTATAAGGGACTCATTTACAATGTGGTTCTCGCCTTTACTATATATAGTTGTTTTTGTGTTATTTTGTATTTGGTTTTATAAGTATGCTACATACAGACCAAATAATTTTCCTCCAGGTAAGAGAAAGTTGTTTTATTTTTTATTATTATTTTTTTTTTGGAAAAAAGAACAGAAAATTTTTGGTTATTTATCATGTTCATCATGTTACAGTTAAAATTTTAAATTCGACTTAATTTTAAGTATTACCAGCCATTTTTATTAATTATTATTTATATCAAATGTTAAAATTAACAATTTTTTTTAGTTAAAAAATATAAATTTTGGTGCAAAGTATAATTTTTAATAAATTAAAAAATTTTGCAAAACAAAAAGTATATAACTTTTTTTTTCATTCAAGTAGAAATTAGTTTCCACCAAACATTTCTATCTAACTTTTGCTTCATTCAAATTAATAATATCTTTTTTATTCTTAACACTTGAAAATATTTGCTCACGCAAAACATTTTCAATCATGCCAACCCACATAAAGTAATTATATAATTTATTAGAAATTTTATATTTGTATCAAATTAATGAACTAAAATTTCTCGAATTTGTTTAACTATAAATTTTAAGACGAAATATTAATTGATTACAAATTGGTTTTCTTTTCAATATTGAATACAAAGTTTTGTTTTAAGATTTGATTTATCGTCGTGTTTAGAAAACATTTTTTTGAATTCTAGTGCCTAATTATTTGTAAATGAAAACATTTTATATTAATTAATGTATTTGTTTATATTGCAATTAAATTTAAAATACAAAATATACAAATTATTATATTGAAAAATTTGGTACAATATCTAAAAATTTGTAATTTTAAAAAATCATTTAATTAATTTAAGAAACTTTGGCTTTTATTCTCACCTCACTTTTTTGTAAAATAGTGCTTTTATTATTAATTTCAAAATAACTTTTCGCTTCTATCTTTTATCAAATATAAATAGTTTTTCTATATTTGATAACTTTAAATTTAAATTTAAATAAAGTATTTTAAAATAAACATGAATAGAAAATGAATAGTCACTTGATAAATTTTTATCAATTTGTTCAATTATAAATAATGTTTATTTTCGAAAACAAATTATTTCAGATTTTATATCAATAACATTTTAAAATTATCATTTCATTTTTTTTTTGTTTTTGTTTTATTCATCAACATTAACATGCATTAAGAGAAAATATGTTTATAAATAAAATTATGCAATTCTAACTCATATATTTATATTATTGAAAATTATTGCATTAACACGTTTTTATTTACTCGCTTTCTTGTCTGTTTGTTTGTTTATCCGGTACAAATTTTGCAATCGATTTTAACCTAACATCCCGATGAGCTAGAGACTTAAATTAATTAAATAACTAATTAATTAATAATATTAGAAATATAAATTTTTATCACGAATTCCGTACATTCTTGTATTTAGTAATTTCTTTTTTTCAAAATACAGAGATTACAGAAAACAACTGCAGAAAATACAGAACACACACACAAGAATAAAAAGTAGAAAATAATTATTTAAATAAAAAAAAAAATTAATACACCACATTTTTAAAACGAACTAAAAAGTATAAAATAATTTCTCCTAGCTCCCCATACAGATTTATAACCCCATACAGATTCCTGACCCCATTCAGATTGTCCTGAAAATTTGTGATTGTAAAATTTTAGTAGCTATAACTATACTTGTGAGATTTAAAACGAAAAATGTAGGGCGCATTCAATAGATAATAGTAAGATGTGTAGGGAGTAGTTGTCGTTGCTACACTTTTTTTGTATGGGGTTATAAATTTGTATGGGGCTAAAAAAAATTATTTTATACTTTTTAGTCCGTGTTAAAAACGTGGTATATTAATTTTTTTTATTATTTAAATAATTTTACTTTTAAATTTAAAAAGGAACATTTTATAACCTACAATTAAATTTGGTTTTTCTGAAACTAAATAATGTTATTTGTTAATAATTATACTATTAGGTACAGTAATTTTTTACAGTATAAATGTTTAGTTAACCAATATTTTTATCAATTAATTGTCGTAATTATAAGACAAATACAATTCGCTTTTTAACATTAGTATAAAAATATAACTAAAACACTTATTAATTGAAACAGTAAATAATTTAATACATAACGTAGCAATAAAAAAGCATTTTAATTTTAATTTTATATATGTCTACAGGACCGATAAGATTACCATTATGGGGAAGCTATGTTCAATGCTTATTAATGGACTGGAATTTCCCTCATTTTCCTTTTGAAAAATGGGCTAAAAAATATGGAAATGTTTTCGGATTATATCTTGGAAATTTTCCATGTGTTGTAACATGTGATTATGATACGTGTAAAGAAGTTTTAAATCGTCCAGAATTTGATGGTAAACCAGATCTGTACGTAGCCCGTCTACGAAATGTTAGCGATAAACAATTAGGTAATCAATTTATTATTTTGCACATTGTCGACAATTATATAAGTTTCAATTTCAATTAATAAATAATTGCCAATTTAAAATACATGTCGCAAAATTTAGATAAGTATATAGTTTATTTCAATGTTAAAGTGTGGATTGATCAAATTAACTAAAACTAAAACGTCTGATTGAGACTTAATTTAAAATAATTGTACTTCTGTTATGTGTTCTATAAGGACCACAATGGAAAAATGACGAATACGCCACTTTATGAGTTTTAAAATTATGACGTTAAAAGATTAGAATTGACTAGTATCAAATACTAATAATCTAATAAATATAACATTAATTTATTATATTACTAGCACATTCTACTTTAACAAAATAATTTATTAAATGAAAATTTTAATTATATCCTTTAAAAACTGCGGACTTTCTTTTTTTTCAACATAATTTTTGTTTTCAAACATACATTTAAAAATGACAGCTGATTTATTTTAGCAACATTCCATGGGAAGCTTTGCGTTATTATCATATTAGATTATTATTATATTTTACATAAAATAAATTAATATACAAACATTTTATTAAATTTTATGTACACTCATTAAAAATATTACTGAAAAAATATTATTTTAAAAACAACGTTCTTACTATTAATTCAAAAGAAAACACTTTTGATCTGTAAAATTGGATTTATAATAAACATATTTTTTAATAAAAATAAATAATAATAAGATATAATATAATTATTTTGAAATTTTCTTACTATTCAATTTGAGAAAAATATGTAGATTTGAATTGCGATCTAGAATCCAAAATATAAAATAAAAGTTTTATAATTTTTTTAAAAATTTGCCAATTTTTATCAAAAAACTGATATTTACGTAAAAAAAAGTCATTATTATTTGACTAGTAATATAATGCTTTTGTTCTAGATACCTACACAGAAAAAAAATATATTGCTTTAAATCTTATATTTTACTTCTATCAATTCAAAAGTAAACATATTTTTGATCTGTAAAATTGGATTTTTATAATAGTAATATTTTTTTAATAAAACTAAACAATAGTAAGTTCTAATATAACTATTTTGAAAGTTTTATATGAAATCATTTACTATTTAGTTTGGAAAACAATGTTTACCTGGAAAAAATTGAAGTGAAAAATTATTAATAATTTTCAATTCAAATCTATATTTTTTTCCAAATTAAATAGTAAGAAAATTTAGGAAAAAGGTTTCAAAATAGTTATACTACAATCAACTATTATTTATTTTTATTTAAAAAATATTTGTATTATAAAAACCCAATTTTACGCTATTCTGGTCATTTTTAGCTTAAACCTTTAAGATAGTAAAAACTTTTCAGAAGTCATTGTATTAAAATAAAACGGCTTTAGATTTAGGTTCTGTATTAATATTTATCAATAATCGACGTTTCGATTAACTCAACATATGTCTTTATCAGGAAAACTGGTACAAATAACATTTACGATAAATAAATGTCATTTGTATCTTTTTTCCTGATGAAAACGTACGTTGATTTCGTCGAAACGTCGATTATTAATAAATATTAATACAGAACTATAACCTAAAGTAAAGTTCAATTCTGGTCACTACTTTATGTATGAAATCTTTAGCTTAAATTTCTTTAAATTTAAATGGCTTGCATGTTTAGAAGTTGTCAAATTAATTTCTCATTTAAGCTAAAGATCTCTAAATTTAAATGTGATGATCAGAATAGCAGCATAAAATTATGATTACTTTTGAATTAATAATAAATTTGTTGGTTTTAAAGTAATAATAAATTTGAAAATAACAGCTGATTAGTTTTCACAATGTCACATGTATTTTCCTGTATTTTTATTTTTTTCTAAATTTAGGAATATTCTTTACGGAAGAAGCATTTTGGCATGAACAGCGACGTTTCACATTACGTCATTTGAGAGATTATGGGTTTGGTAGACGTTTCGACAAACTAGAACATTTAATGGAGGATCAAATACACAATATAATTGAATATATTAAATATGCAAAGTACACACCCGCCGATAAAGTAAGCAAGTATTTTTTTGTTTGGTTGTATATTTGAGCAGAATAAATAATTTATTATCGTCATTAGATACTTGCATACATATTTCAAGAATAAATTTACTGGAATCATATATATTATTAAAAACAAAATCTAAAATTCATTTAAATTTTACACGATTTCTTCATGTGTGTAATAAAATAAAAACATGGATGACTAGATCTATTTTCTTATAATTTATAATTTGTTATTTACTGCTTTTAGAAAAAAATATACAAGAACTAGACTTGCACACAATAACATATTTTAAATCATAAAAAAATAAATCTAGTTGCTTATGTTTTTAGTTTTGTTACTTATTATATATGTATATAATTTTAAATAAGTTTTTTTTTTTAAGAAAAATTTGTATTAAAAGTCTTATCTATATCAATAAATTTCAATTTTAACGTTCAATTCAAATATGTAAAATATATAGAATGATCTATTAATTCAAAGACCTGGATATGACATTTTTGTGAAATTTATGTTATTCTGTGGTTAGTTTATCCCTGCAAAATTTTATAATATTATATTTATAAATAAAAAAGTTACCAGAGTGACCGAAATATCGCAAACAACCGATATATCCCTATACCCTCTATAATTTTAATGATATATTTAACGTATACCTAAATATACCAAAACTCAATAAAGTAATATTTAATACTGGCAGTTTTGGTGTTAAATAAAGATGTAATTATTTTTAGGATGTTATAAGGCAAGATGGAGCAGTTTATTTACCTGATATTTTATATCCGACAATGTTAAATTCCATAATGAGTATATTTGGAATGGAACCAGTCATGGATGTAAATGCCGATCGATATAGACAGTTTCGTCATGTTGGTCGAGGTGTTTTGACACTTCAGCATGGTTTTTTTGGCATTTCAACTCTTAATCTAACGACTTGGATAAAAAATATTGTTCCTGGAATTACTGGTTACACTAACTTGACTGATAGCAATAAAGTATTATTTCCATTTTTCAAGGTATAAAAGTATAACCTTTGATGTTTGATAAAAATTAAATTCACTTTTGATTTATGACTTTGCAATTGTTTTCTATTTATATGAAGGGACTGAAGTTAATCTTACAATTAATTGTTTTTCATTTCCTGGTATTAATGATTTGATTTGAAATTAATTCTTTTTGATAAAAATTGGTAAATTTTAGCACTCATTTCGAAAAATACTGGTTAAACTAACTTAAGCCCTTTTCTTCAAATTTTAAAGAAATATTAAAATAAAACGGCTTTAGGATATAGTTCTGTATTAATTTTTATTAATAATCGCCGTTTCAACGTACTTTACGCAAATCATCATTAAGAAAAATATTATTCAAATAAACAGAAGTTATAGATAACAAATAAGTAACTAGATCATAAAATATTATAGATTTTTGATTAATGGAAGCCAAATTTTATTTAACTTAGTGTGTTTTCACTTTTATTAATAATCGACGTTTCAACGTACTCTACGTAAATCATCATTAAGAAAAATTATTCAAATAATGTTACAGTGAATAAATAGAACATAGAAATAAGTTACTAGATAACAAATAAATAACTTGATTATGAAATCTATAAATTTTTAGTTAAAGGAATCCAAATTTTATAATCTAGTTACTTGTTTAAATAATGAGGATTTTTTTCTATAATCAGTCTGTATAAATCTAAGAAAAAATATAAATTAATTATTGAGAAAATATTTTTAGGAAATTATTGAACATGTAAAGCAAACAAAGGTAGATGATGAAGAAGTTCGATGTTTTTATGATAGATACATTAATAAAATGAAACAAATTGAAACAGAAGAACATAATACATTTTCAGGTAATAATTGCGGTTGATAAAACAATATTTATATTAGGTTTATTATTTTAATGTAATATAAAATCAGAACTGCCAAGCTCATTAAAATGATTGTTTTTATATTCTATGCTTTTATAATGTTGACATTGTTTTCATTTTAATTTACAAGAATTTTTGATGAGACAGAAAAACGAATGTATAGATTTTTTCCATTCAATTACTTTATTTTTAATGATCTGCCTATACAAAGCACACTCTTATTTAAGATTATATGTCAAGCTTTCGTTGATATTTTCCACCATCTTCAGGACATGTTCTTGTTGGAAAATGGAGAAACAAATACATACTTTTTTACGTCTCAATTGTTTTCTCTCGAACATTCTTAAACAGAAAATTTAAAGAAAAAAAACCAATTTTATCTCTAATTGACAAATGTTTGTATGTATGTTTGTATGTATATATGTTTCTGCAGCATCTCCTCCTAAACCCCTGAACCGATTTTGACGGGAGTGGTGTCATTTTAATTGGTTCATTCCCTATTTGAGAATAGGCAAGTTTCATCTTCCTACGATTTCATCTTGGTTCTCAAAAATTTGAAAACTATGTTTAATGCTAACCTGCAAATGTCAAATGACAGCGTAGTTGCGCAGCAACGCACAACGGGAAAGCTGCAGTTGCGCAGCAACGCGCAACGAGAAAGTTATCTTTCAAATACTGAATTTTTGCGCAGTTTGGCAGCAACGCGCGACGGGAAAGCTAGTTACATTTCTTATTATTGTTTTTTTATTTTAATATTCGACTTCAAATATTGTTACACTGTTCTTATTAACAGAATTGATATGTAAATTTTTAATTATTTTTCGGATTTATGATTTTTACAATCTGCAATGCTGTACTATTTATGTATTTGTTTCTCAATTTTCTAATAAGAACATGTCCTGAAGAAAGTGGAAAATACCACCGAAAGCTTGACACAGAATCTCAAATGAGAATTTG
Organism: Clivina fossor; assembly: GCA_963966155.1. Classification (NCBI taxonomy): domain Eukaryota; kingdom Metazoa; phylum Arthropoda; class Insecta; order Coleoptera; family Carabidae; genus Clivina; species Clivina fossor. The sequence goes on from OZ014560.1 coordinate 5,865,125, forward strand.
ATTTGAACACCTAATCTTTGACTACTTTCCCATCAAAATTTTATACATTATAATACATTTTAATCGTGAATTTTTTATTTACATATATATAATAACAGTTTAAATGACATTTAACATTGATAATTATAATATTATCAAAAATTAATCAATTCTGTTTTAAAATTGTTTTTGACGAACTTAATTTCCAATGTAAAAATATTTTGCACTTAATAAAATAATTTAAAAAATAATTAAGTTGCAAGCGTATCACTAACGCTATTGATAAAATCTTATTTTACAGACGATCAATTATTAATGGTAACAATCGATTACATGTTTCCTGCGGTAAGTGCAGTACCAATTGTATTTGTACAAACTATCTACAGCTTACTGAATCATCCAGAATGTATCAAAAAAATGCAGAAAGAAATTGATGAAGTTGTTGGTCGTGGACGACTTCCTACACTTGATGATAGACAATTGTAAATACTATTTTTTTTTACTCACACAATTATACATAGTTGTCACAATAAAATTTAAGTTTAATACGAGGGAGAAACCACTTTATCAAATTTTGTACAGATTGAACAAATTTTAAGTGTGATTGTAGAGACTGTAGTGATTTCTTGTTAATTTTACAGATTTTATACGAAATTTCTAAGATTTTAGGGACTTTGCTCGAGATTTTACATGATTTTAAGAAAGTCTTTAATTAATTTAACATGATTTAAATTGTTTTAAAGAGATTAAAGAGATCCCTCGGTTTAATATGTCCAATATAAAAATCTTTAGTTAATTATTACAAATTAATATAGACAAATACTAATAAAATTATTTTTTATTGTATTATATAGTATGCCATACACAGAATCTGTTCTGAGAGAAGTTCTACGAAAAGAAACCCTTGTACCTATTGGTATTGTTCATAAAACACTTGAAGATACAACTTTAAGGGGATATGACATTCCAAAGGTTATTATTTCACTATTTTCTATTTAACTGTTTTATAAACAATTAATTAAATTTGTAGGATACTTTATTATTGACTTCCATATATGGTGCACATATGGATAAAAAAGTTTGGGGTGATCCAGAGAATTTCCGTCCAGAACGATTTATGGATGATTCTGGAAAATTATTAAAAAAAGATTATTCGATACCATTTGGAGCAGGTATAACAGAATTTTCTATGCTATAAATATATACACATATAAGCCATATAACCATAAGGGTGTGGTACAAACACTTTTCATTTAAACAATATAATGTATTATGTTGCGAAGAGCTAAAAGCAATCTTTATTGTGTTGAACCAATGGTTGAACTTAGATAGTTCCGGCCGAGGCCAAGCAATCTGAGCAAAACATAATAAAAGCATTCTGCTTCAAGTGACATATGCTATTTTTTCTTCATTCTTTCCAAACGAAACTAAACTAAAAATAAATGAAAATACACAGTAATTAACCTTAACTTTACTAATAGTTGTAGAATATTGTAATATATTGTCACTGATTTGTGAGAATTGTTTATTTGGTTGAATTTCGATAATTAAATTCAAATTCAAACAAAAACAAATACTGCAATTGTCAATTAAATTTTATTCTATATGCTTTTTGCAAAAAATTTTCCAATCACACACCGCGCTGTTCCGGATTTAATTTCTTCTACTAATACCGCATACTTAACGAAAAAATCTCATATCTCCATAAAATTAATATAATTTTGTTTTTTTAGGAAAGAGATTATGCGCAGGAGAAACATTTGCAAGAAATTCTATGTTCTTAATCATAGCATGTTTCTATCAAAATTTTACTTTTAAAATGGCATCTGGGGTTAAAATACCAAAATTGGAAAATAAAATTCCCGGATTAATTAATTCGCAAAAAGATCCTTGTTGGATACATTGTATACAGCGTGAATAAAAAAATTTAATTTCAATTAGATTTTAAGAAAATTAGATTTAGAATTTTAATTATGTATTTAATAATAATATTATGAATTATTTGTGAATGTTATTTTTAATGTATTTAGATATTTTTATTAGCTACAACGACAGTAATTTGTTTTAAAAATTATTTTAGTTGATACTAATTTTATTTTAATTAAAACCATGTTAAAATAATTTACTTTTATGTAAATGTTGTAAATGGTTTCTGATATATATATAATCAAATCCTCTTTTACCGTTAAATGTAAGGATTGTTAGTTCTTAATTGTGCACGAAATTCGCCCACTGTTTTTTATTCCTCGCTTTTTTTGTTGCATCCTGTATTGATATTCTTTTTTTCCTTATTATTTTTCCTAGCATGCTGTCCCAATCTTTTTTTGGTCTGCCTCTGACTTTATTTTATCCAGGTTCTAGTCTTTAATATCCTCTTTAAAGGTCTCTCCTTAATTCTTACCAAATTACTCCACCACTTTCTTCTATAAATTGTAGTACTGATTTGATTTTTTATTCTTCTCTCATGTCGTCATTTCTAATTCTGTCTGTTCTTGTAACTCCTTTGATTCTTTTTAGATATTTCATTTCAATTGTTTGAATTTTGTTTTGCATTCTTTTGTGTTTGCATTACTTTTATATAAATACTGTAAATGGTTTCTGATATTTTTTTGTTAATTAAATTTAAGAAATTATCATTTTTAAATTTATGAGAAATATGAAAAATATACTAAATATTTTTTTAATTAAATGATTTATTTATATATTTAAAAAGTATTTTATTTGTATCACAATAAATTTCAATTTAAACCTTTTTTATTGTTATTTTTTATTTATCTTTCAATAATTTATAAATAAATTTATGTGATTATTCATGAATGGGGCTCGTGAAACTGTATTTATTATTACAATAAGGTTTTAAGAAGAGAGAGCGAGTTAGAGTCGAATTAGACGGAATTATACAATTAAATTGTAAGGCGGCTTATAATAATAATAATAATAATAGCACTTTATTTCGAAAGACACAGATTTACATATATATAGAAAAAGTCACAATATATTACAATATCAAATTTTCTATTTAAATATTCGTCTATAGTATAAAAATAATTTTCCCTCAAAAATTCCTTTACACTCATTTTAAACAACCTAAGGGTTGCTTTACTTTTAAGCGTTTCAGATAATTTGTTATAAATATTTAAACCTATAACACTAGCAGAGTTTTTAGTGACATTATATTTTGCAAATGGAATTCTAAATAATTTTGCTTGTCTTGTATTCCTATGATGAATATTTTCATTTATTTTAAATTTTTTTATATTTTTATGTATATAAACAACTATTTCAAGAATGTATAGGCAAGCCAAAGGTAATATACCTAGTCTCTGGAAAAGCGGCTTACTAGGGTGTCGTGTATGTACTCCTGTCATACATCTTATAATTTTCTTTTGAACTATAAAAACTTCTTTCATATGGGTAGAATTTCCCCAGAACAAAACACCATATCGTAATCTAGATTCTAATTAAGACCTTAACCGTCTCAATACAAAAAAAAATCAGATTTGCAAGACCACTATTTTTGAACAGATTTAACGATTTGATAAAATTCTCATTCAGACTGCCGTTGGCAGTCAAAATGAGACTTAACTTACAAGGCGTTTAATAATTCTTTGTGCAACCAGACGTTAGTGTAACAAGCATACTCTATTTTCTATTAAATTTGATTGAGTTTAGAACTAATAATTATTTAATTTCGAATTTGTGTTATATTGCAACATGCACAGTTGTTTCTCTCGAAAGACACTTATTTGTTTTTTTTTTTAATAAATCACATTTTTTTAATTAAATAACAATGAAATCGTTCGACAGTTGTTTCTCTCGGAAGACGCTTATTTGAGTTGTTTTTTTTCTGAATAAATCACATTTTCTAAATTAGATAATAATGGAATCATTCGACAGTTATTTCTCTAGGAAGACGTTTATTTGTGTATTTTTAAATAAATTATATTTTCTAAATTAGGTAATAATGAAACTGTTCGAAGTTGTTTTTTTCAGAAGACGCTTATTTGTGTTTTTTTTTTTTCATAAATCACGTTTTCTAAATTAGATATTAATGAAAACGTTCGGTTATTGCGCAACTTTTTAAGATATTTCAATTAAAAATGTACATTAAAATAATTATATACATTACACGTTTCAATAACAAAACATATTTATAATTAATGAGAAAATAACGCAAAAGTCAAGGTAAAATTTGAATTTATCTGTTGTGACATCATAGCTAACGTCTGATAAGCGCCAGATGACAATTTTTATTTTTATTTAACACATTTCCAAATGAATGGAATTTTTTCGTAGATTATAGTATTTTGTTTTTACTTAAATCGTCATTAATTTATTTTGATGAACCAATTACATCATTAGTTAATTTTTAAATAAAGAAAAATGCATTGACCTTACCGGGGTTTAAACCCGGGACCTTCAGCTTTTGCAGCAACTGCGCCGCAAGATCACAACGACAAGATAATGCATTTTCTATATTTTGACTGGATTGGTATCATTCACGATGAAATTGGTATAATTTACGATAAAAAAATTAAATGCACAACAAAAAATGTAAGTGAACAACATTCCAATAGCAAAAAAAAAATAAAAACACACTATTATTATCTCGCTTATGAGACGACTTTTACTAAGACGTTTTGAGGTTTACACTATCGCCTCCTAAAAGGATACAGAGAAGATCGTAAACTCCTTATATATATATATATATATATATATATATATATATATGTATATTATATATGAAAAATATTTTTACCTCTTAATTTTAACAATAAACTGTGCCTATAGCGGCCTATCACTCACCCCATAACAGATTTGGAGATGACGTTTATTAAAATAACTTTAATTTTTTTTACAGTTAAAAATGTTTTTTCTAGTGTTTTTGAGCAACTGAGTTTAAATCTAAAGCAAACATTTTTTAACCGCAAAAATTTAATTAAATTTACTTTAGTAAATGTCGGGGGCGTCGGAAGAAAATTAAAATTTCGACTTCATTAAGGATTACCCTAATATATATATATATATATATATATATATATATATATATATATATATATATATATATATACAGGGTGATTTGTAAGTAATTGGAAATATTTTAACTGGAGTATCCTGGGCTCAGAATATGAAGATTTGACCCAAAACACTTAGATAAAATGTGGCTCCTTACTGAGCTACAGGGTGTTTTATTTAAAAATTTAAAAACGATTTTTGCCCAGTACTTAAAAACTATTTGACGTATCCTTATCATACTTGGCAGAAAGTGTAGGTACCGTACACCATACTAAATTATGTTAAACATAAGTTTCTGGCTAGTGCCAGTGGCGTACAACAGGGGCAAGTGAGAGGTTGATCCTTCCTAAATTCTACGCCACTGGCGGAATTGTCATTTTAGCACAATTTTTCGATTCTTCAATACTTTCTGTGTAAAAAACATACTCTTTCTTCGTAACGATAAAGTCACTATTTTTCGAGATATTTAAAGTTAAACATAAGCTGCACCCTTAAATTTTTTTCAAAATTTGCTCAAAAAAATCTGAAAAAATTCAGTAAAATAGAGAAAAAAATTAGCTACATAATAAGTAAGTAACTTTTTTTTTACCTCATTCTGGTTCGGCAAAAAAAATTATTGAAAATTAATATTTTTTGCATTTTAATTTTTTATTTTCAATAATTTTTTTTGAGCAAATTTTGAAAAATCACAAGGGTGCAGCTTTATTTTTAACTTTAAATATCTACAAAAATAGTGACTTTATCGTTACGAAGGAAGAGTATGTTTTTTACACAAAAAGTATTAGAAAATCGAAAAAGTGTGCTAAAATGACAATTCCGCCAGTGGCGTAGAATTTAGGAAGAATCAACCTCCCACTTACCCCTGTTGTACGCCACTGGCAGTAGCTAGAAACTTTTATTTAACATAATTTAGTATGGTGTACGGTACCTACACTTTCTGCCAAGTATGATAAGGATACGTCAAATAGTTTTTAAGTACTGGGCAAAAATCGTTTTTAAATTTTTAAATAAAACACCCTGTAGCTCAGTAAGGAGCCACATTTTATCTAAGTGTTTTGGGTCAAATCTTCATATTCTGAGCCCAGGATACTCCAGTTAAAATATTTCCAATTACTTACAATCACCCTGTATATATATATATATATATATATATATATATATATATATATATATATACCGTGTGTTGACTTGGACCGTCGTACATAGGGATTTAGCATGTAAAATCAGACATGTGCGATTTCCTGCTTCCCAAATTATTTTACAAAAAAAAACCTTATGATAAATGTTTTAGGGCATACTTTTCTGCATGTAAATCAATTTTTGGAACCTTTCTAACGTCAAGAATTAGGTCTGAAGTTGTTAAGAAATTGACTGGAAAATGGAAGTAGCCGTGAAATTGTGACATTCAACTAGCATTTTGTTCCAATTTCACGGCTAATGCCATTTTCAGTCAATTTCTTGACAACTTTAGAGCTAATTCTTGACGTTGGGATGGTTCCAAAAAAAATTTGTTGATTGATTTACATGTAAAAAAGTGTTTCCTAAAACATTTATCCCAAAGTTTTTTTTGTAAAATAATTTGGGAAGCAGAAAATCGCACATGTCTGATTTTACATGCTAAATTCCTATGTACGACGATCCAAGTCAACACACGGTATATATATATATATATATATATATATATATATATATATATATATATATATATATATAAATGATAAAATTAAGAAACAATTTGTATCATGCGCTTAATATTTAAAACATTTCATCAAAAATTGAAATTATCATGTATAGTATTAGTAAATAGATCTTATATAAATAACTATAAAAATGATGTTTATGCAGAGTAATAAGTGACATGTAATAATTGACCTACGAACTGTTAAATTTGTATATTTGATATATTAAACTTTTATTTAAATAATAATATGTAATCAAAAATAATGTACAAGAACTAATTTGTCAAAGATAAGTAACATTTCTAAGCACATTGAATATCCCCACTTTTACATTTATATATCTATAAAAGGTGCATTTGAAATGTTGCAATTTTTAATTTGTTAGTGAATTATTACATGCATTAAATTATTCTTAACATTATATAGACTTATATAGGCTATATAGAAGAAATCGTTAATAATGTGGCTTTCGGCTATTTTGTATTGTGTTTTATTCGCATTATTTTGTGTTTGGTTATATCGATATGCTACTTATAGACCTGAAAATTTTCCTCCAGGTAAGTAATTTTAAATTTTATTTTATTACTGAATGATTAAAAAATATTAAAGTAATTGTAAATACAGTAAAATCTCGATTTAACGGACTAATTCCGGCTAAGAAATATCTGTTAAAGCCAAAAGTTTGTTATGTAAAATGAAGATTTTCCAAATGAGTTTACCAGTTTTTACTTACACAAATACGTTTGTGAAATTAAAATTAAGTAACAGTGTTTTTTTAATATATATCCCATTTGTAAGAATTCTCATACACTGTAAAAAAAGTTGCCATTTTATATAAAAACCATAGTAAAAAAATTACATATTATTTCAGCAAAACGATAAATTTTCTGTAAAAATAATGTAATTTTGTAATTTTAAGTAAAATAATTAATTTACTGTATTTTCTTTTTTTTACCGAAAAAGTAAATAAACTTACATAAAATATAAGTATTTTATATTCATTATGTAAAAAAAAATTTATGACGTCTGTAAATTTACATATTAAACTGGTTTGCATGTAAAATTACAGATTTTTTTACAACGTATGCTAAAAATTACAGAGAATTAATAATTAAAAATTAATTATGTTTGGCTAAAAGCATTTTAAAATTTTGTCCGTTAATTTCTGAGTCCGTTTAGTTGAAATCCGCAAAAACGAAGTTTTACTGTCCACTTATAGATTAATGTATCACTTTGATGATTTTTTTAATTAAAGAATTAAAAAAAAAGACAATTTTACTTAATTTAAATTATATATTCCATAGTAAAAGAATCTTTTAGAACTCATTATAAGTAGTAAAATAAAAAAGTTTTTGGATTAAGTTTTGTATATATTTTATTTAAATATCGACGTTTCAATATACTTTACGTATATCTTCATTAGAAAAAAAATAATACAAATGACATTAATTATAAACAAATAAAACATAGAAACAAGTTACTAGGTAACATAGTAAAAAAGTCTTTCAGAACTCATTATAAAAATAAAATGGTTTTAGGTTTAAGTTTTGTATTAATATTTATTAATAATTGACGTTTCGACGAATTCAACTTCCGTTTTCATCAGGAAAACTGATACAAATGACATTTACAGTAAATAACAGAACATAGAAACAAATTGCTAGGTGACAAAAGACAAGTAATTAGATTATAAAAATTTATTTAAAAAAGATATATGATCTAATTACTTATTTGTTATCCAGTAACTTGTGTCTATGTTCTGTTATTTACTCTAAATGTCATTTGTATCAGTTTTCCTGATAAAGACGGATGTTGAGTTTGTCGATACGTCAATTATTAATAAATATTAATACAGAACTTAAACCTGAAGCCGTTTTATTTTAAGTTACTAGGTGACAAAGTAACTAAATTAAAAAATTTATTATTATGTTTTGTTTATTCATTATTTATTATTTGTATTATTTTTCCTGATGACGATATACGTAGAGTATATCCAAACGTCGATATTTAATTCTCAAGATTTTTTAATTTTTTTATGTATTCAAAATTTTAGGTAATTTGATGAGTTCTTTTATTTCATATTAGTTGCAATGCAGTAGTTGTTTCAAATAAAGTTTAGATAAATCACAGAGTATAAAACTTTAGAATAATATAATTTTCAAATTAGTTGTCATCATTTATAATTGAAACAATATATTTAGGTCCTCCAAGATTACCAATATGGGGCTCATATATATTTATGTTATTAATGAATTGGAATTTTCCACAAGTTGCTTATTCGAAATGGGCTAAAAAATACGGCAATATCTTTGGAATGTATTTTGGCGATATACCTTGTATAGTAACTTGTGACTATGAAACAACTAAAGATGCTTTAAATCATCCAGATTTTGATGGCAAACCAGATCTATTTGCTGTTAGAGTTCGTAATATTAATGAGGATAAATTAGGTAAATATTTTGATAAAGACCGAATGATTACTTTGAATGTAAATGAAATAGTGGAATAGGTCTAATGTTGTTATTCTAGTGATCACATTTAAATTTAAAGAGCTTTGACTTAAATGAGCAATTTTGAACTTGCATGCTATTTAAATTTATAGGAATTTAAACTAAAGATTTCACACTTTAAGTAGTGACAAGAATACTGTAAGTTCTTTAAAGACTTTAGCTAAATTTAATGACCAGAATATTACCATTAATCATTAAGAAATTATAATTTTTTTAAAAGTATTATAAATAGACGCAGAATTGTGACTTGCTTCAATTTTATTTTTGAAAAATTACTATACATATACAGTGTGTAAAGTGATGAGACTTCCTATAGGGAAAAAAATTTTAATATGAGTTTTAGAAGAAAAACTTATTCTTTATAAAAAATTTTGCTGCTATCAAAACCTCTTATTTGATATTATGTCGAGTTGTTGATTTTAAATATGACTAAGTCTGAATGTTACATCAGTATCGTGTTACCCATGAAAAAAAAAATATATAAATATTTTTTTTATAATTTCACATAATTATAATATATTTTTATTAAGACAATTTTGTTCTACAAATATTTGTTTTTTTTTTTTAATAGTAACACAATTATGTTTACAATTTCAAAAAGATAATAATTTTCTGAATTTAGTGATGTATAATAGTTCTTATTACTCAGGTATATTTTTCGTTGACGGTAAATATTGGCATGAACAAAGACGATTCACCTTGCGTCACTTGAGAGATTATGGCTTCGGTAGACGTTTTGAAACATTGGAAAGATTGATGGCTGATCAAATTGGTAACGTTATAGAATTTATGAAATATGCCAAGCCCAATTACAAAGATAAAGTAGGTAGCACAATCTAACCTGTGCATCTTTATAAATTTACAACATTTTGTATCATTAATAGGATGTATTAAGCGATGATAGAAAAATCTTATTTCCTGATATTTTGTATCCCACAATGTTGAATTCAGTTATGAGCATTTTTGGAATGGAACCTGCTGTTTTTGATACGGACAAATACAGATCATTTAGACCTTTAGGCAGAACAGTTTTACAACTTCAGCATGGAATGTTTAATATTGCCGCTGTTAATGCAACACCTTGGTTGAGGTTTATTGCTCCGAAAACTACTGGTTATTCGGATTTAATAGAAACGAATGAAGTTCTCTTTCCTTTCTTCAAGGTAATATTAAGATTCTGTTAGCTTTAAAACCATTTCCATTACTTTATGTTAAAGTATCTATTTTGTCAGCAACTAATATTAATTTCATAACACTAATCAGATAGTTAATAATTAATTATGTTGAATTATTGTACAGAATGTAATTGAAGAAATTAGAAAAACTAAAGTGAATGATGAAGAAGTTAGAAATTTCTACGATAGATATTTTAATAAAATGAAAGAAACCGAAAATGAGGAACTCAAGTCTTTTACAGGTATTTCTAAAGTCTCATCCATACTGCCGTTTAGTTTTAATTTTACGCACAAGCACAATAATTTGACCAATCTAAGCACTTGACACATTTTTAGTTTTGACACCACGTATTCGGATTGGTAAAATTATTGTACAAGTGCGTAAAACTAAAACGAAAACGACACTCCAAATGAAACTTAATTATTCGTTTTTTTTGTATGAAATACACATTTTTACTATATATTTTTAAATTTAAAATGAAGCAATATTATCCTTACAAAAAATAAGTATTTTCAACACATTGACAAATTTATAAAAATATTTAAGTAGCTTTTTTCAAATCTTAATATTATGATTTGTTAACTGTTTGAGAAAAATCAAAGATATAGGTACTAAAAGTGCACGGACTCGAATGGCCCTCTTTTATTTTTGTTACATTTTCAATGCGCTGTGAGCATTTTACTTATGCGTATATGACAGTTCCTATATTACAGCAAAGCTGCGAGTTCTCCCGAGATTAAAAAAAAAATCTTTTAACATTTCATTTTCGAAATGCGTAAATCTGTTATCTATGCAACAAAAAATTTATTGCAAATTCAACTTTATAAACATTTTAGCTAGTCGAAAAGACTAGCTTATAAAATCGTCAATACGGCTGGCTGGCTGACGGCTGGCCGGCCGTGTCCAAAAAATAAGATAAATATGAGTGTTAATTATAAGTATAAAGGAGAGCTCGTAGAAAGCTGAAACTTGGCAATTAGATAGTTCATACCAAATAAAAAATTAAGTTCAATTTTCAGACCGCAGTGTTGCCAACTTTCCGAGAAAAAAATTACTAAAATTTTTAATACGAGTGTTAATTATAAGTATGAAGGAAAGCTCGTAGAAAGCTGAAACTTGGCAATTAGATAGTTCATACCAAATAAAAAATTAAGTTCAATTTTCAGACCGCAGTGTTGCCAACTTTCCGAGAAAAAAATTACTAAAATTTTTAATACGAGTGTTAATTATAAGTATGAAGGAAAGCTCGTAGAAAGCTGAAACTTGGCAATTAGATAGTTCATACCAAATAAAAAACTAAGTTCAATTTTCAGACCGCAGTGTTGCCAACTTTCCGAGAAAAAATTACTAAAATTTTTAATACGAGTGTTAATTATAAGTATGAAGGAAAGCTCGTAGAAAGCTGAAACTTGGCAATTAGATAGTTCATACCAAATAAAAAATTAAGTTCAATTTTCAGACCGCAGTGTTGCCAACTTTCCGAGAAAAAAATTACTAAAATTTTTAAAAATTTATTACGGCCATGTTGTTTAACCGATTTTGTTCAAATTTTCACAAAAGATTTTTCTGGTATCCATATAAATTAGATAATTTCAACAAAGTACAGTGCTGCCAACTTTCTGAGAAAAAAATTACTAAAATTTTTAAAAATTTATTATGACCACGTTATTTAACCAATTTTAATCAAATTTTCACTAAAGATTCTCCTGGTGCCCGCATAAATTAAGCAATTTTAACAAAATACAGTGTTGCCAACATATTAAGAAAAAAATTACTAAAATATTAAAAATTTATTGTGGCTACATTATTTATCCGATTTTAATCAAATTTTCAGAAAAGTTTCTCCTAGTGCCCACATAAATTATAATTTTATTAAACTACGATGTTGCCAACTTTCCGAAAAAAAAATAATAATTTTCTACTAATTTGTTATGCCCGCATTATGTATCCGATTTTAATGAAATTTTTACAGAAGATACCCTTAGCGCCTATAATATTATATATTAGCAAAATACAATGTTGCCAACTTTCGATAAAAAAAATTTTTATCCCTCTATCTTATCAGTTATGTGATAATGTCAAAGTGGTCTATATATGGGTTTACCCATATACTTCTAATCTTGTATTTTGGTTAGTCGAAAAATTAGCTTATAAAATCAAACCACATTCGACTAGCTCCATTCTCGCTTTGCGAGAATATTATTTACATTTATAAATTAAAATATCGTTAAATCTAGAAAAACTAGTTACTATTTTTTTATGGAAATTTGTTCGTCATTTTCTACATAAATAAATATAATTTAAATGCGTTTTATCTCAATGTTGCGTGTAATTAATTACTACATAAGTAATATTTTTTCAAATAACAAATTCAAATAACCTTGAAACAATTGCATAATAACAATATCAAAGACATTGATTGACAGCTATATATCGTTTTTATAAAAACACATACTTTTAGAAAACAATTTAATCTTTTTAATAAGAAAACATAATTAATATACAAAAAATTGATATGTATCATAATTAAAGAAAATTGCAAGTAATATCTATATAATATTATTGTAGATGATCAACTTTTGATGGTAACAATTGATTATATGTTCCCGGCAGTCAGTGCCGTACCAGTTGTTTTTGTACAAGTTTTATATTGTATGCTACATTATCCTAAAGTAATGAAGAAAATGCAAGCAGAACTTGATGAGGTTGTGGGCAGAGGAAGACTTCCTACTTTGGATGACAGACAATTGTATGATTTTTTTTAAATATTTAGTTTTTAAAAAAACATTCAACAAACATACGGATGGTTAAATTATTTTAATTTCATTTATGTTAACTTTTGCAACCGTTTTTTTTTTTCAATGTTTCAAACATACACTACAGTTCCACCAAGCAAACAAGTGCATCGGAAAATATGCCAACTAATTTTAAAAATTCGTGGCGGTAAAAGTTTAAGCCAATAAAAACAATTTCTGCCGTCGTTGCTCATCTTTATATAAAAAAAAATCAGTCTTTTTTAAGACTATTCTTGTCAATCTTATTTGAAATAAGGTAGGCATATATTTTATAAATAATTTAAAGTATTTTTAAAATGAAATTATCGCATAACCTCGAAATATATATACTCGTTTAAATTTACCGCCAAAGTACTATTGACACTGAGTGTACCTCTAGAATACAGAGACAACAAACCACGCCTACCCAAGAGACTTGTTTGCTTGGCTTGACTGTAGTTTGTTCTGCATTCGATTACTTTTAGTAATACCACACACTCACATACACTTCATGCAAATATCACATTGTTTTATGATATTTATAAATATTTTTCTAGCTTACCATATACAGACGCAGTAATAAGAGAAACAATGCGTAAAGAAACCTTGGTGCCAACAGGAATTTTACACAGAGCTATGGAAGACACCAAATTTAAGGGATATTCTATTCCGAAAGTATAAATCTAATTGAAATTATTGTAGAAATATTTTAAGTAACATTTTCTTGTAGGATACAATTGTTTTTACATTCTTACATGGTACCCACATGGACGAAAAAGTCTGGGGTGATCCAGAAAATTTCCGTCCAGAAAGATACGTTGATCCAATTACGAAAATGATTGTTAAAAAGGATTATGCTTTGCCATTTGGAGCAGGTTAGTTGATATTTCTAAAACTTAGTTTACATTAATAGAATGCACTAGCATACTTTTTCTCCAAATTACTGTACTCTACTAGTTTTGGTAGAGCAACTGTTTACACAGAGTTTGATAGAGAAGAATTTAATTTAAAAATTTGTTCAGTTTCCGTTTATTTCGTTTTTGAACGTATTAAAAAATAATATTAATATTAATCGTAACTTACTGCTGACTGTAACTAACTCAGTCTCGATGGTAATCCCTTTTTAAGTTACATTTTCGCCATCAAACTGGACTCTACGAGATGGCAACGTAAACATAAATATCTAGTTCACTGTGCAATTGAACTTTTAATATAATTTCAAAATATATCGAAATTACTGATAGTAACTCAAAGTTTAATGCAACAAACGTTTATGTTTGTTACAATAGATAGAAATAGATATAATTCTTTTTAAATATTAATTTGAAAATATTCTTTAGGAAAACGGTTATGTGCTGGAGAAACATTCGCTAGGAATTCTATATTTTTACTAACTTCAGCTTTGTTCCAAAATTTCACTTTTGAATGGCCAGAAGGAAAACCATTACCAGAAATGGGAAACAAAATTCCTGGAGTAATAAACTCTCAAAAAGATTTATGTTGGGTAAAGGCAATTCCTCGTGATTAATATTTTGTTTAATTAGAAAAATTAATTAATATACATTACATTTATTATTTGAATATATTATTGTTGCAGATGTTACTAAAACTTGTATTATTCGTTGATATATTTATATTAAAAAATATCTATTATTAAGTATAACATGGACTTTTAATTTATTTTTAATTAAATAAAAGTAGATTTATCCAATCTGAATCATATTTCCTTGTTCTACTTTGATATTATCATGAAATTTTAGATTATTTTTAGACAAATATTAGTTTCTTTGTTACAAAATTAATTTTATTTGTATTTCATCATTTTATTTTAAGATATGTCGCTGATTTCTTATCGTTTAAATATTTTAATTTTTTTTATTATTATTTTATGTTTATTTGATCCTTTAATTTAAACTGAGAAAACTATAAAAAAAGTAATATATATATATATATATATATATATATATATATATATATATATATATATATACTGGGTGTCCCATTTTAATCCGCCACCTGCAATAACTTTAAAATCGTGCATCGAACAAAAAAATGTTTCGGATAAAAAGTAAATGGTTTCGAGGGGGACATTTGATGCAGAGACTTTTGTCCCCTGCAGACCCCCTGGGGGGCGGAAAAGGGGGGCAACTTTGAATTCTTAAATGGAACACCCTATTTTTTATTGTAGATTCTGATAGGCCATTAAAAAGTATGTAAATTTTATTTTACGACTTTTTGTTTATCTTTGATAGATGGCGCTGCAAACAGCATTTTTTTTCTCAGTTTATCAGTTTTCAATTTGAAAAAAAAGGTGTAACTAAGTACGATATTCAAGTTCTTTTCAATTCTTTGGGTAGAGAGGGGGGGCACAAGTCACTGAATCAGATATCCCCTCAAAACCATTAGCTTAAAGTTATACCCCTCGAAACCATTAACTTAAAGTTAATGGGTTTGAGGAAGATATTTGATGCAGTGACCCTTGCCCCCCCCTCTTCCCAAAGAACTGAAAAAATCTTGAATATCGTACTTAGTTACACTTTTTTTTCAAATTGAAGATTGATAAACTGAGAAAAAAAATGCTGTTTGCAGCGCCATCTATCAAAGATAAAAAAAAAGTCTTAAAATAAAATTTACATACTTTTTAATGGCCTATCAGAATCTACAATAAAAAATAGGGTGTTTCATTTAAGATTTCAAAGTTGCCCCTCTTTCCCGCCCCCCAGGGGGTCCAGAAGGGGCAAGGGTGTTTGCATCAGATGTCCCCCTCAAAACCATTTACTTTTTATCCGAAACATTTTTTGTCCGATGCACGATTTTAAAGTTATTGCAGGTGGCGGATTAAAATGGGACACCCAGTATATATACATATATATATATATATATATAGATATATATATATATATTTAAATTTACTCAGTAATTTAGTACTAAAAGATCCATTGGCGCCAATTGCCCAAATATAGAGAATATATATTAAAGAAAAACTTAAAATAGTCCTTTATTAGAAATTTTCATGGAAACCCATATTGGTAGATATGCAAATATACATAAACACTAAAATAATTTGTATAATAGTAATTGATTATAATTAAATTACATAAAAGAGTCGAGTGTAATTCTTGAAAATATTAAATAATTATTGTTGTATTAAATAATAATTAATAATTATAAAAAAAATACATTATTTAATTATAATGTTCCTTTATTTATATAAATAGATAGTATTTTTGAAATATATATTTATTAGCTTATATATTATGTTATATAATTAAAATAATTAAAAAAAAAGTTCGTATTTAAAATCTCTTTAAAAATTATTTTAATTAAAATTACATTTTACATTATATTTTAAA
The DNA here is from genome assembly GCA_963966155.1 of Clivina fossor. NCBI lineage: Eukaryota > Metazoa > Arthropoda > Insecta > Coleoptera > Carabidae > Clivina > Clivina fossor. The sequence continues at coordinate 5,881,612 of OZ014560.1, forward strand.
TTATTTATTATCGTTATTTCCAAAAATGATAACGTTGTTTTTTAATTTAAACTAAATATGAATATCATATACAGGTTGATGACCGCGATTCCCAAACATAAGACTGTAACTAATTATTTTAGGCAAAAAACTTCAAATAAAAGTTTTAGAACACAAAACTCTGCAAAGTTCTGCGTTCGAGAGTTGCGGTCACCATTTTGTATAAAAAATAAAAACTAACAGAAAACAGTAAAAACTAATTTGAAAAAATGTAAACAAGCGCTTTTACAAAAAAATCTTTTAAATTTTTTAAATTTAAATTTGATTTATAAAACTTTGAAACTCTTTTTGTATTTATAAATAATATAAATAGTTGTAAAACTAATAAATAAAAATTATCTCTTTATTTGCAATTTATAATTAGTACATTTGACCACTTGAACTTTATTTAATAAAGAAAATAAAATAAGATAAGAACCAGTGATATAAGATTTCTAGACGTTTTCAACAACAGAACCGTTTTTAATAGGCCAGACAGTTTAATTATTTTACAATAAAATTTTGTGTAAATAGTATTTATTAAAAAAAATGTTTGCAATTTTGTGCTTTATTTACATAATATTATTTATATTTTATTTAGTTAATTTTGCAAAATCTAGACCCGAAAATTTTCCACCAGGCAAGTAATTTAAACTTGATTTGTTTATATAAATTTATAAATACTTTAACTAAAATAAACTTTGTTTAAATGGCAACAACAAATAATTTTGCCATAAGAAATTTAAAAATTTGACTTAAAATCGACTTAGTTAAAGTGTTTATTATAAAACAGTAATGGTCGGTTCCATAATATAAATTTTAACTAAAATTGGCTTTAAGCAGACAAAAAAGCATCGATTTCAAATTCAACAAGCATAACTATTAATAAAACGATGCTTTTTTTATTAATTTTTCAAATATTTAATAACAAAATTATTTGTTTTTGCCAAATAAAACAATGCTTTGTGATCGATTTAAAGTTGACTTTAGTTAAATTGTTTATTATGAAACCGGCTGTAATTCAACCTGTATTTAAGTAATTTGATTATGAACATTTGCATTTAGTGTGTATTAATAATTTGTATTGTTGATAGTACAAATAAATATAAAAATTTACAATATCTTAAACTTGTTCTTCAAAAATTACAAAACAAAAAAAAAATGATAAAATATTTTAGGACCACCACGATTACCATTTTGGGGAAGTTATTGGTTTTTATTATGGGGTGACTACAAATTTCCTCATAATACAATGCACAGACTTGCAAAGAAATTAAAAACAAAAATTATTGGTTTTTATACTGGTCCTTATCCAACTGTCGTAACATTTAGTCACGAATTATGCAAGGAAATGCTTATTCGTCCGGAATTTCAAGGACGCATGGATACCTATGTACCTCGGCTGCGAGGATTAGGAAAACTTTTAGGTAAATAATAAATATGTTAATGTCAAATGATAAAACTTTTGTTCTTAGGTCCTGAACCTGCATTGTGATTAATTCTAATATTATTAAATTCCCTGTCAGGTTAAAAACAATAACGAACCTGAAAGAGAATTTAATAATATTAGAATTAATAATAAAATATGTAAACACCCTAGATTTTTTCATTTACACTCTATTTTCTTGGAATCAATTTATGCTTTTTAAAGTAAAGACTATTGTATTATGTTTTTCAATATTTATCAATTTATATAAAATATCAAAATTTAATACTTTAATTTAGAATATTTACCTTTAACATTCAAATTTCAAAATTAACATTGTAATATGTTTTATTCATTAAAACATTTTCTTTCTAATAAATAATTTATAGGAATATTTTTCGTGGAAGGTCCTTATTGGCAAGACCAACGACGTTTTGCACTTCGTCACATGCGTGATTATGGCTTCGGAAGACGTTCCGAGGCTATGGAAGAAACTGTTTTATACGAAGTTCAATATATCGTAGATATGCTAAAAAATGGAATTAGTTTTGAACAAGATAAAGTACAATACTAACATTTTTTTTAAATAAATTTTTATCATTCCAATTTATTTATTTTTATATGTATTACATTAGGATGTATCACCAAAAAAAGGACATGCATTATTGCCTGATTTATTTTACGCTGGATTTATCAACGCAATTTGGTTAGTGTTAGCAGCAGATAGATTCCCAAAGGAAGATTATAAACATCTTCGTAATATTGCTAGAGCTGCATTGGCATTTCAAAGAGCTGGAGATCCTTTAGGAGGTGCTTTAACTATGACACCTTGGTTGAAATATGTTGCTCCAGAATTTTTCGGATATACACCTGTCGTGGAAAATAATAAAGTTCTTTTAGATTTTATGAAGGTATCTCTAATTTCATTTTACAGTTGAGATATAAACATTAAATGGTTGTTTTTTTTTAAATAATAATAAATTTCTTTGCTTAAAGATATTATTTATTAATACTGAAAGATACACAATTTTATGGAGTTTAAATTGACATGTTATTTACTTTTAAAAATTATGTTCATATCTACCATAATGTTTCAGACACTGATTCATTCAACTATTTGATTTTTATTTTTTGTGAGATCTCGTTTTGAATGCTTTGCTTTATCTAAAGGATGCTAACTAGATGTGTTTCATAAGTTTCACTTTTCAGAAATATTCTTAGAAAAAGATTTGTGCCACACGTTCTCACCAGACCTAAGAGTACCTCATTTTGTCTTTAGTATTTCTGAAAAGTGAATCATATGAAACACATCTACCATCTTTGACCTACAGCGACACATTTAAAATCAAATCTTATAAAAATCATAAAATAAATAATGCATTCTTTTCTAGCTAGAATAGAACAGTGTTTGGATCATTATGGTGAACATATATTGACATAATTTTTTTTAAAGAAAATAACATTTTATCTTACACTTCATGAAATTACGTATATTTCAGTACCAATAAATAATATTTATTATGAATTATATTATCATTTTAAAAATAATAAGGTGTTTATACCAACCTGTATTTAATTTTTTTAATTAATTAAACAATTACAGAACGCAATATTGGAACATAGAAATACGTTTACGGAAGATTTAAAAAGAGATTTTATTGATATGTATATTGATGAATTGAATAAGATAGATAAAAATGAGTATTCGTCTTTTTCTGGTAAAATTAATAGTAAAAATAATTTGCAGAATAATTATAATATTATGTTGTTTTTATTTATAGACGAACAACTAATTTTAACAACAGTAGATTTTTTGTTTCCATCTGCAACTGCTACAACAATAGTTTTAGGATTTCTATTTATGCATTTGTTATTAAATCCTGATGTACAAAAGAAAGTTCAGGAAGAAATAGATTTTGTTGTAGGAAGAGATCGATTGCCAACATTAGATGACAGATCTATGTAACTATTAATTACTATTTTTCCACATAAATTTTACTTAATATAACATTTACAAAAATAATAAATTTAAGGTTACCGTATACAGAAGCAACAATGCGCGAAGGTATGAGAGTTGAACCTCTCAATCCTTTAGGTGTTGCTAGAAAATGCATCGAAGATACACATTTAGGTGGCTACTTTATTCCAAAGGTATATAAAATATATTTTAATTAAAAATAAAATTAATACATATACAATCACGCCATGTACCCATATGGATGTGACACAAACTCATTCCATTTAAGTAGAAATTAGTTTTCGAGAAATAACTTTTACTTTATCTACTTTTTATTCTCTTTTAATCTTACCACTTAGAAACATTCTCACACAAAATACTATCAATCTTACCTACCCATCTACTTACCAGACGTTCCATGTATATCTTCACTATCACTAACATATATTCTTTTAAAATATTACTTAATATATATTTATAATCATTTTATTTACCAAGTAAAATTAATATGAACTAATAATTGTTAATATTTTACTCTTCAAATGATTCACTTTCTATAAACAATTTGCTACTAATCTTTTCATCTTTTTTAAATCAATTTTATTTTAATTTACGCTTCGATTTAGTTTACACCATAAAATTTTTGAAGATATTTTGATTACAATTTATATATATTATATAGGGCACAATGATGTTACCGTGTTTATATAGTAACAATATAGATCCAAATATATGGGGAGATCCCGAAAATTTTCGACCAGAACGTTGGTTAGATGCGAGAGGAAATTTAAAGAAAAAAGATTATACAATGCCATTTGGAGCAGGTTATTTCAAATATTTATTTGATAATTTAGAATAACAATTATATATTTTAAATAATTTTTACAGGAAAAAGATTGTGCGCAGGAGAAACATTTTCGCGTCAAAATATGTTTTTATTTTTCGCAGGACTAATGCAGAATTTTACATTTAAAGTACCGAATGACTGTTCTTTACCTGATATAAAAACTCATATTCCTGGATTTAATGTTTCTCCTACAGAGTTTTTAATTGAAGCCGTACCTAGAGACTAACTTTATAATAAATTTGATATGTTAATTTCTATTGTTTTTAATAAAAATTATTAATGAATACTTTAATTACTTGATGCAAAATTGTTCTGATTTTCTACTAACTATGATATTTCCATTAACGAGCAAACATATGTATTGAGGTGTTAAACGCCGATTTAAATGAGTTTCAGGTATACAAGTAGAACAATAAAAACTAAACGACACGTATTTTTTTTTATCGGCAACCGTCAAGGTTTAGAGGGTAAAAATCATACCCAAAATTTAGAGTAAAATTGGTGCTTATTTATTTTTTTCGGAAACTATGCATTTTAGAACAAAAGTGTAAAAGTACAAATACCTTCTTTTTTAAAAAGCTATCCACCGATGGTATTACTTTTTTCTATACGATTTGTAAAGTAATTACGTAATTTTTTCAAAATTTTATTTTATATTAAGATAGCCAAATTAAAAATAAAATTAAAATATTTTTGATTTTTTTAATTATTTATTGTTTTAAGGGGTTATTTACCCTTTATGTAAACACTTGTATCTACTCATAAGTAAGTTTGTTTATTTATAACTCGTTAATATTACATGATTAAAAAAAAGTATTAGTATTTTTTTATCTGTTTTACATAAGAAATACTATAAAACATTTTAAAAAATTATTTATGAATTTTAATTCTTTTCATAATTCATCAGTTTCTTATATTGATTATGTCGGCTGGTCGATTCAAGTAAAGACTTCGAAATATCTCGAAAAATAAGCATCGGACAAAAAAATTTCACAGTTTAAAAGTTAATATTTTTAAGGGGGTATTCACTCGTACTAAAATTAAATATATGTCAGGGGTGCAAAAGGGTACCTTTACAAATAGTACAGAAAAAAACTAATACCATTGACGAATAGCTCTTTAAAAAAGAAGGTATTTATACATTTACACTTTTGTTCTAGGATGCGTAGTGTCAAAGAAAAAAAAAAGAAAAACCAATTTTACTCTAAATTTTGGGAATGATTTTTATCCCCTAAACCTTGACGGTTGCCGATAAAAAAAATACGTGTCGTTTAGTTTTTAGTGTTCTACTTGAATACCTGAAGTTTATTTAAATCGGCGGTTAACATCTTGATATGTTTTCTCTAAGCTTACCACAATTTTTATTTCTTCTAATGTTAATTTTTTTAAATTTTATTGGAGAATAAATAAAATAAAATTTAATTAATAATTTTAACAGTTATGTATAGTTCTAACAAAATAAGTAAAAATAAATTTGTAACACATCATAAATATTAATTATTATTATACAATAAGTTATAATATATTTAGATACCTTATCTTAATATGTTTATGAAAAATTAGGTTGCTATTTAAGAAATGATGCAAAAAAATTGAAAATATTTTTTCCGTGTTTGAAAACGAACTGAAAAACAAAATTATTTATATATTATTTGCACAAGATGATACTGTTCAAATTAACATATAATTTATAATATTTGTTTAAATTTTGATAAAGAATTTGTAAATTTAATACAATTTGCAATTAGTTCACTTTATTTTGAAAATTTAACCAACTAGTAGTCAAGCAGTTGCCATGGACAACCAAACCAAAAAATCTGGTAATTTTATTTAATTAATTTTTTATTCGTTTTAATTTAATTATAAAAATTCGATTCATTTTTAGAACAAGGAGGAATTGTAGAATTTGAAGATGCGGTTGCATTGACAGGTGCGTGTATGAAAATCTTTTTTTTATTGTTATTTTTAATGTAATACAATATTTTGTTTATTTCTATTAAATAAAATATTAAATATGAGTTTCTCGATAATTAATGATATTTATTATGCATGCTGTTGAGTTTTTGAATTATAACTCAATATTTTTAAGCAATCAATTTTTTTCATTTATTTGAAGTATCTGACGAATTATCGTTATTGACCGAAAAGTGCAATTTTATATTGTATAGTCATAATATATACTATTTTACTTTACTAATTAATTATAAATCCAATCGGTAATTTCTAAGCGTAATACTATATTTAAATTAAATGAAGCATTACTATTGTTTTGCACTTTGTTAATAATTAAAATTTAATTTTGTTAAATAAATATTAATTATATCACAAACTTAAATAACCTTATTTATTTTGCAAGTCACATACACAAAATATAGCTGCAAAAATGTTATCTTAATTGGTCATATAAAGAATTTTAATATTTTGGTTTCATCGAATTTTGGGGTTTATGACTCTTTATCAATAGAACCTAATACTAATTCCAAAATGGTTATTAAAATAAAAACATATAATAAATAAAGGCCACTTTGAACGGTAATAATTTGTTAATAATTTATGAAAAAATATTTGAAATAAATCATGAATAAATATTTGGAATTGATTTATTTTCACTAAATATTTGGGACAGATTTGTGAAGACATGCGCATTTATGTTATATACCACTGCTACCAACTAACAGCAAATAACCGCCATTGCTTTACATTGCTAGCCAGCTGTTGCGGTAATTTGTTATCAGTTGGTAGCAATGGTCGATGACATGAATGCGCATGTCCTCACAAATATTTATTGAAAATAAATCAATCCCAAATATTTATTCATGAGTTATTTCAAATAATTATTTATAAATTATTAACAAATTATTACCGTCTAAAGTGGCTTTAAGTTTTTGTCATTCTAACGTCAGATGTTGCATTTACGAAATTAAACGTAAAAGATTTTATAATCAAAAAACTTGGAAATTTTTCACGATAATATAATTAATGTAACTCAAAAAACAACTTAAAATACTGCTTGTGAAATCTATGTTTAAGTAATCAATATTAATTATATGCATATAATTTAGGATATGGATTGTACAATTTATCACTATTACTAATATGCGGTGGTTTATTAAGTGCCGTAATTTTGGAAACAATGAGTATGAGTTATATTCTTCCTGCCGCTCAATGTGATCTTGATTTAACATTACAGGATAAATCGATATTATCGGCAGTTAGTTTTCTAGGTATATGTTTTATATTTTATTGATATAGTTTAATAAGACTAATTTGAAGATCATTAATAGGTGTCGTGCTAAGCTCTCTTTTATGGGGATTTATTGGAGATACAATTGGTCGAAAAAATGTTGTTATTTTTACAACTTATATCAGTTTCATTATGACTGTATTATCTAGCATTTCTCCTTATGTTTGGCTATTTATTGTGCTTCGCTTTTTAAATGGATTCTTGTAAGTTTTTTAATTATCTAAATTAATTACAGTTATCGTAAAAAACATTTGAAACAAAAAATAAATAGGTTTTATGATTAAGTTCTGTTGTTGAAAATTTTTTTGATAATGTAAACATAATTTACGCTTCTTTACTTTTTATGGAAAATGTTACCGATAAAATAAACAGAATTTTATCAAGAAAGAATAATATTTTCCATCCATGAATCTGTAACGCATGTTGAAGAGTGTATCAGATATTAATCCTCTTCAATTCAAGGTTTATACATCTAAACCATTCAGATAAATCTGCTATTACACCACATGCGTTAAAAAATCTTTATGATGTGACATTTGAAGATACTATAATAATTGCAAGACCTAACAATATTAACAGTAAATTGATAAAAGAAGCAATAGAAATTTACAATGACAATAATAACATCAATCAGTGTGAAAACACTAATTTAAATAAAATTTGGCTTTCTTTAATTAATAATTTATAAATTTTATAATCTAGTTACTTATTTTGTTACTTATTTTTTGTCATTTGTATAATTTTTCCTGATGATGATATACGTAGAGTATATCTTAACTTAATTCTAAAGCCTTCTTATTTTAATGTAATGAGTTTTGAAAGATTTTTTTTGCTATTTGAATTTAAAGTAAAAAAATTAAGAACGGCATTTTATGTACACTTATCACAACTCGTGCAGAAAATTTTTGCTGCTACCATATCTATTTTTTAAAAAAATAATATATAACTAGGTCATTTTTGTATGACAGCGTTGTTAAAAAGTGCTCTAGTAAAAAAAAAATGAAAAACGTGCAATATACAATTAATAATTTATTACTGCTACAAAATTATTATGTTTTATTTTTATTTTTTGGCATTTTTATTCTTATTGTTATGATATATTAATTGCATATTGTTTGATATTTTTTAAATTTAAATTTTGTGAAGAAAATTTTTATTTGATTATATTTGTTACTTTTAGTTTATTTTGTTGTCTACATAATTATAATCCAATTTAAAATTTTATATTAAACAAATTTGGGGCCATATTTTCAACAATTTTTTTTTAATTAGTTTTTAATTTTATAAATTGAAACAAACCGTTATAAATTAATTAATAAATATTGTCAAATATATGATATATCAAAAATACTTATAACGAAAATTACTTTTAATTTGAGTAAGTAAGGTAATTTTAAAACAAATTTAGTATTGGAGGTCCATCGGCAGTAACATACGCCTATCTTGGAGAATTTCACAGTAATAAACATCGTGCGCCTGTATTATCTTGGGCAGCAGGTTTTATTGCAATTGCCACTATATCTTTACCATCTCTTGCATGGATTATTTTACCAATGGAATGGTCATTAACACTACCAGGATTAGATTTTGCCATTCGTCCATGGCGATTGCTTGTTATTTTATATGGAATACCAGGAGTTTTATCAGCTTCTTTGCTATTACGTTATCCGGAGAGTCCAAAGTTTTTATGGGTTAAAGGTGAAATGGAACAAGTGATGAATATTTTAAGAGAGATGTATGTTAAGAACAATAGATGTCCAGTGGAGATGTATCCGGTAAATATATTTATAAACTTTGTAATATTTCAGTTAGTTATATGCAATTTGCAATACAAATACAATAAAGGTATTGCATATGTAACAGTCACATTTTAAAAATCGGAGTATAAGCTTGCTATAAACATTATGATTGTCCTTTATTTATTAGAAAATTATAGTTTATTAAATATGAGAAAAAAAAATTAATTTTGCCAAATTAATTTTTTATTAATATAACTCGATTGCAGATAATTTTAAATTACACATTATTTAGACAACTTTTATAACGTACTTGATATATTTTTGCTTTTAATTCAACTGAAAAAAATATATTCATATTCCAATAATAAGTTTTATTGAAAACAACAAACATTGACGCAGCAGTAAACAGTAGACGCAAGGGTGCGAATCGAACAGGCCTAATATTATAAAGTATAATTTGAAATGCACAAATTAAGTTTTGTTTCAAATTTTTTATAGTATTATTATGTATATAAAAATTAAAGTTAGAAAATCTGGCACATTAATCAGTGAAAGATATTTATAAAATAAATTTACTTGTAGTTATAAAAAGTGAATATATTTTGCAGTTTAGATAGTATTGTTACATTTATAAAACAATTTTTAGTAAAAATGTATTGCTCGACACATTCAGGACATCTTTAGCAATCTGAAATAATTTCTAGGACATTTTAAATACGAGATACATTAAATCTAAAACAACCCCTCTTAATAATTAAAAATTAAATAAAATAATAAAGTAAATATAACAAATGGAAATTCAAATAATATTCATAAGTATAATTTTTAACTTTTATTTTGTTTTTAATATATTCAGACCTAATATGTTTTAATTGTGATTTTTTTTATTCAATTATTTTATTCTGAGAGAAATATGTCGTCGAAACTTTGATTTCAAATAAAAAATTTAAATAAATTAATCATTATTTTTTTAAGAATTTTTATTTTTAAAACAGTTTTTTTTTTTAAATCTTATTAAATATATTTTAATCAAAAATTTAAAATAAATAGGTAACAAGAATAGCCGAACATACGGAATCAGCAATTGAAAATTTGAAACATACGTCAATAAAACCAACCAAAAAGGCCATATTACTGTTCAAATCTATGTGGAATCAAACAGCTCCTTTATTCCGTGTACCTTTAATATTAAAAACATTGATGACTTGCACTTTACAGTTTGGTGTATTTGCATCGTACGTATTAAATTAATTAAATATTTACATTACTTATCGTCTATCAACTTTTAAGGTCAAGTGGATTCTTAATGTGGACACCAGATATTTTGAATAAAGTTTCGTTTTTCATGCAAAATAATCCTTTACATTCGGTAACTGTTTGCGATGCTTTGGATTATAAAGATACTTCAACTAATTCTAGTTTTGAAGTGAGTCATTAAGTACACTAATCGTTATTAATAAAAAATTATTAATTTAAATGATAAAAAAATTAGAATAGTAACATATAGTTTTATATTCTATTGAAAATTATTATTATTTTTAGTCTACTGTTGAAACAGACAAAGACTGTTCCGATTTTGTTGATGAAGAAGTCTTTAAAATATCACTAATATTAGGTGCAGTTTTCCTACTCGGATATATTGTCATTGGTCTTATTATTAATGTAACTGGGAAAAAGTTACTTTTAGGTAAATAAATCAACAAATTTAACAAATTTTTTTATATATTAAAATTCTAAGTTTCTACGACAATGATATGAGCTAAGATTGACTGCTTATTATACTGAATTATTTTATCTAATTTGCTTAGAAATTTTGCTAACACAAAAAAAAACATGAGATATATCGATTATTAATTAAATAAATAATTTTTAATTGTCTTGAATTTTCTATATTCACGAGTATTATAGGCAAAGAAATTATTTTTGTCTCAAATTTTGATCGCGATTAAAATGATTCTTATTAAATAATGTTTTAAATATTAAAAGATAGAGTTGCCAATTTTTAAAGTCTTAAATCTGAAAGTTTTTTTTTTTAATGAATATGTAGCTAGCATAAGTTATAATCAGACTTAAAATTAAAAGCAAAATCGAAATATACATCAAATAAAAAGCAAAATTAAAGTTGAAGTCAGAGATATTTTATCGACTTCATGGCCTTGATATTATAATAAAAATATATCAAATCATAGAACAAAAAAAATATCAAGTATTTAATCTGTCAAATTATTCTGATTTTGGGAGAAAATATATATATTCTCAAATAAATGGTAAATTACGGAAGACTTCCAACTAGAGGCATCCACAGAAAATTTTTCAGAAAGGGGCAAAACTTTAAAACAAATAGTTACATCGATAAATTTTTATTCATTTGTTTAATTTATTATTTTTTGAGATTTGTTTTTATAAGTAGGTATATAATGGAATGCAGTATTGCATCAATAAAAAAACAACGTATGTATATAAAGAATTAAATCTGTATAATTTTTACTCGATTCCAGAGGGCAACTGGCTCTCTGCAGATGCTTTATTTAAAAAATCAATGTAAAGAAATTTGTCTTTATATTTTACCATAACATTTATTATATTACGTAAATAAAAATTCTTTTTTTTTTAGTTTCGATGTTAACGATATCAGGAATTTCTGGTCTATTAATAAATTTTGTTCAAAGTTTTGTGATAATTGTGTTAGTTCTGGGTTTATTCTTAACTGCTGGAACTTGCGTGGGATTAATTAATACCGTCGTAGTTGATTTATATCCCACAAAATATCGAGCAATGGCTATGGCAATTTCATTAATGATGGGCCGATTAGGCGCCGTCATAGGAAGCAATTATGTTGGCAAATTATTGGAATACAGTTGTCATATGACTGTTTATATTTTCGCTGGAGAATATTTAAGTAAGTTATTATCAAAATTGTGCCGCGTTTAACAATAAATAATCGATTACGTTTTGTCTCAAAATTACTTACAAATATTTCATATTTGTAAGTAATGATAAGATAGAATAATTAACTAGGAGGAATCGAGTGCGGAATAAATTGGTGTATGATAAATGCATAATTGTAAAAACAATGTTATTATGACAGTAGGTGCAAGTTAGTTATAGGCCAGTATTTTCAATTTCATTTATTTTATGATAAGTAAAGAAATTATTTATGATTGACTAATAATATATCCTCAAAATAAATGACAACATTTTAATGGCTAATTTTAAAATTATTTCAAGTTTAAAATATTGGTACTAGGACATTGAACAAATAAATGTTCGTATTGTCATTGTGAAATTTAATATAATAATACTCAAAATATTGAGATTTTAAATTTTTCCCAAAATTTCACAAGATACTCAGACATTGAATCGGCTGTTAAGCTATGCATCAATGACTGGCCAGTTTTAACCGTAGACACGTGTTTCGGTCTTTAGAACCTCATCAGTACGGTGCTCTGATCAGTCGCTGAAAGGCGACTGATACCGGTGTTAGTTCTGGCTGCCTTATATGGCAAGTACTTTGAACAACTAACGGCGAGTAATAAATAAATACCATGGCGTTGGTGGTATTTATTTATTACTCGCCGTTAGTTGTTCAAAGTACTTGCCATATAAGGCAGCCAGAACTAACACCGGTATCAGTCGCCTTTCAGCGACTGATCAGAGCACCGTACTGATGAGGTCCTAAAGACCGAAACACGTGTCTACGGTTAAAACTGGCCAGTCATTGATGCATAGCTTAACAGCCGATTCAATGTCTGATTATCATGTGAAATTTTGGGAAAAATTTAAAATCTCAATATTTTGAGTATTATTAAAATATTGGGTTTAAAATGATTTGGCCATTTTGAACGAATGTTTGATAAATTTTTAGTGAAATGAATATCATCAGAATAAAACGACTTTAGGTTCTAGTTCTGTATTAATATTTATTATTGGTCGATGTTTTGACGTTTTATTTTATTTTTTTCTATCTTTTTTCCTGATGAAGACGCAAGTTGAGTTCGTCGAAACGTCGATTATTAATAAATATTAATACAGAAAAGCTGTTTTATTCTAATATAATGCGTTCTGAAAGATTTCTTTTTACTATGTTATTTAGGTGCAGTACTAATCCATTTCCATTTTTTTTTTCATATTGAGATATTTCTAGAAAAAGTATCATAAAGACATATATTTTCATTACAGAACTAGTCCTAGCCTCTATCATTATTTAATTCCAACTTACGTCAGTGTGTGTGAAAATATTCTTCATATAAACACTAACAACAACCACTGTAACTCGAAACTCAAAAAAAATTAGAGATATAGGCTAATTTTGTAAATAAATTAATAAATTAACTGATTGCGATTGTTTTCATACAATAAGAATAAAAGAGCATGTATGAGTAATGTCATGAAAGTGGATGAAGCAAAAGTTTTGTGGCGCAAATTGATTTTTGTTAAATGAAACGAGTTATTTTATTTTTAACTTTGCATATTTACTTCGATTAAAAAAATAATAATTACCTTTTTTTGTTTTTGTTTCAGTACTTATAATAATTTCATTACTCTTACCACTACCATTAATAATAAAATCTCCAAAATCAACGTAAGTATTTTCATATATGTATGTGTAAATATAAAAATAATTATTATTATTTGGTAAAAAGATAAAAAAGGATATCGAAACAGCACAGCAGTCGTATGTTTGTACTCACTCGTATGTTATTTATTAATAATAATTATTATTATGTATATAATTTTGTATTGTCATTGTATTACAAATAAAATAAATTAAAAATTTTATACAATAGTTTGCGTTTTAATTTTTTACGATAATGTTATCGAGATAATGTTTTTATTCAAAAGAAACAACTTTATGATAATTCTCGTACATATGTAATTTAAATATACTAAAAAATATATTTATGTATTATATATATATATATATATATATATATATATATATATATATATATATATATTAATTTTACAAATAATTAGCACAGTAATTTAGAAATATGATACTTTGTAGTTTCATACATTAATAAAAATCAATGAAATTTATTAAATATATTGTTAAAATCTTTAGATCTTATATAATTATGTTATTTTTCTATATATACTTATTTAAATTTAACATTTGCAAAATACATAAGCATTATAATGCAAAAATAATTTCACAAAATTAAACAAACTTTATTTAAATAAGATTTTAATTATTTGTACAAAAAAATTTGATAACGTCTGTTTAATAAATTTTATATTTATTTAAAATTAAGATAATATTTTTAAATTGCGAAATTAATTAGTTTTAAAGAAAATAAGGATGAATATGCATTTTATAAAATATATAATGTTCAGTGTAAAAATTTAGTAGTACAATATATGTTCCATGACTAATTGTAAGTATGGGAGAAGAATTTCATATTAAGTATGTATTTATAATTATTTGGACCCGTATTCTCATCTCATTTTTTTGTGAAAAAGTACTTTTATCATTTATTTCAAAATAACTTTATGCTTCGGTTTTCATTAAATGTAAATAGTTTTCCTATTTTTGATCATTTTTATTATATTTGGTATCATAAAATTTAAATAAACAATTGTAAAGTAATTTTAAGTAAACATAAAAGTACTTTTGGCAAAAATCTCTTTTATATGTGTAAATAAGGTGAGAATACGGACCTATTATTTTATATCAATACAGCTTCTTTAAGTTATTTCTAAATATATTTATGTTTTTTTAATATTATACAACAAAGACGTCAGTAACAATTTTACATAATAATTTTAAATATTTTTAGGAGTAATTTTAACTCAGACGAAATGTTGTGAAATATTAAATTCCAAGTCTAATAATTCTTCTTTGTTTCAACTAATAATTTAGTTAAATATTTCAATTAAATTTAAACAATTAACTAAAAATAAATATTTGTATTTTTTTTACATATTATAATACAGTTTTCGAAAACATTTCGGTTAAATATTGAACTAGATCTTGCACATGACTTCATAGAACCATATTTTATTTTTAGAAACTAAAAAAAATTGGCGAACGTTTCAAACACGTGATTTAGAGGCGACGATTATGCGATTTTTAAAGAAACATTTTGTACACACGTGATTAAGAATGTTTTGAAAACATTAAAGAAATTCTGTATTATTGTCAATACTGATAGGAATAATAGAATGTATATATGTATTTAAATTTTATAATATATAATACATAAAAATACAACTATGGAAGATAAAAAAAATAAAGGTAAATTATTATATTAATATTGTAAATAATTAAAAAGCAACAAAAAACAATTTTACTATAAATATATGTTTGTAGATAATTCCGAAACTTTAGATTTTGAAGAAGCTATTAATTTAACAGGTAAACATAAGAATTTAAATATTGTTTCATTATCTTAATTATAATTATTTGCAGGATATGGATTGTATAATATATTTCTTCTTATATTATGTGGAGGATTACTCATGGGTGTAATTCTCGAAACAATGAGTGTAAGTTACATTATTTCAATAGCTGAATGTGATCTTAATTTAAGTTTATCAGAAAAAACTCTTTTGTCGGCTATTGGATTTTTAGGTAAATATAAAATATTTGTGCAATGTTGTTATTTTTATATATTTCACCGTTCAAGTGCCACGGGTTTTTGCTGTTTACCCATCCAAAAATGCCAAAGAACGCTTTTGCGCTTGTCTTATTTCCTATTCTACATTATTTAGTTAATTATATTATTATAGTAATTGTTATTTATAAGAATAATAAATGTACACCTAAAAAGTGTAATATTACTCCAATTTTATTTTTACTTAAAACGGAACGGTAGCCGTAAAGTCGGGCATCGACAGAAACCGAGCTTGCTAGAGCGCTGACAAATTTCGAGCGTAGGTAACAGAAGAGCTCAAAATCGTTGCTTGGCACTCAAACGGTTAATGTAAAAATATATCAGTACTTTATTTGTTAATGTTTCCGAATTGAATAATGGAAGGATTCATCGATTTTAATTTGTTTTAGGAATAGTTTTAAGTTCTTTACTATGGGGACTTTTAGGTGATACATTAGGAAGAAGAAATTTAATTATAATAACAACTTTTCTTACGTTTTTCACAACTGTTTTATCTGTCTTATCACCTTACGGATGGTTTTTAATATTACTCCGCTTTATAAATGGATTCTTGTGAGTATTTCAAATTTTTATTATATTACATATTTTACCTTCTAAAAAAGAACAATGAAAAGAAATTATTTTGAATAATAACAAAGAGAAAATATTTTATAATTTACATTAATATTAATTTTTTTTTAATATATGCATTAAATTTTTGTATAATTTCAAATAAAAATAAAACTAGAACAAAATTTGAAAAAATAATATAAAATTTCTTGTAAATGAAAGAGCAATATTAAAAAACACTTTACTAAACAGTGCAGGGGGTCCATCAGCTGTAACATACGCATATTTAGGAGAATTCCATAATAATTCGTATCGTCCAATGATTGTAATGGGAGCATCCACATTCATAGCATTAGCTTTACTAATTTTACCATCAATAGCCTGGATAATTTTACCAATGACCTGGTCTTTTGATGTACCAGGATTAAATTTTGCTTTCCAACCTTGGAGGCTATATCTTATCCTTTGTGGAATACCAGGAGTATTATGCGCATTATTACTTTTACTATTATATCCAGAAAGTCCTAAATTTCTATGGGTGAATGGAAAATCAGATAAAGCGTTGGAAATTTTAAGTAAGATATATGCAAGAAATACAGGAAATTCGAAATATTTTTATCCAGTAATTATTTAAAACGCTATTTATGTTGTGTTTTCGTAATTAATAAAAATTGATTTTTTAGGTGAAAAAATTAGCAGATCAAACTGAAAAAAATTCAAATGATAGTTCAGGATCAACAAAAAGTATTAAAGCTTTGTTAATAACTTTACAAAAGCAAGTTGTGCCGTTATTTCATCATCCAAATCTAAAAAATACATTCAAATGTTGTGCATTACAAATGGGCATATTTGCTTCGTAAGTTTTTAATTATTACAAAAGTAATTGATCATACTAATTTTCTGAGTTTGGTCCGTGTTTGTGGTTCAAGTGAACGTTCACTCGAACCACGAAAAATTTGAAAATGACTGAAAAGTCTAAACGCGTCATTGCTAAAAACAATAACGAACCTGATGGGGAATATAATAACATTATAATTAATCATAACGCAGGTTCAGGACCCAAGAACAAAAGTTTATCTTTTGGCATCAATATTTAATACAGAATTTACAATTATTTAATTTTTTTACTGACATTTATACTTATTGCTAATAATTTTATTAAACTATACTTTATTTTTAGATGCGGTAGTTTTCTCACGTGGGGCCCTATTATATTGAATAAAATTTCTCGTTATACCGAAGAATATAACACAGATGTAGTAACAATTTGTGGTTCTTTTAATGAATATTCTAATACTTCAAAAATTTTACAAGTTAGTTGAAAATGATATTTACTTACTTATACAATTAATATATTTCTTATTTACATTATCTTCACTTTGTAGGAAACAAATTCAACAGATTTGATTAAAGATTGTAATAATATCGTTGAAATCAAAATATATAAAATATCAGTTATAATATATTCTATTTATATTACAGTTTATGTACTAAATAGTTTTGCTATCAAACTAATCGGAAAAAAGATACTTTTAAGTATGTAACAGTAATAATATTTAATTTTTATTTAATCTAATCAAACATATGATTTTAGCTGGAATGTTGTGTCTAACAGGTCTAGCAGGATTTACACTAAATTATTTAAATGATTATCTAACTATTGTTACTTTGATGACTACATTTGTGATTTCTGGAACATGTAATGGTACAGTCGCAGCCATTGGTGTTGATTTGTACCCAACAAATTTACGCTCAATGGCATTAGCATTAAGTCTAATGTTTGCACGTTGTGGAATCTTTATTGGTGCAAATGTTGTAGGAATTCTATTAGAAACGTATTGTACATTACCTTTTTATTTATTTCCAAGTTTACTATTAGGTAAGTCTTAAATTAAATCTAAAATATTGTATACAATACACCTTCTGTTTTATATTTTTCAGTTCTGGCAATCATCTCCGTAACTTTACCACTACCATGGATAGTAAAAAAAGATGTAAATAGTTGATAACATATAAAATAAATTATAACACAACACATATTTTTGTAATAAATATATTTATTTTATTTAAACAATTTAAATTTCTTTACATATCCTTGTACATCTTGTTTCGGATAAGGTTTTAAAACTAAACAAGTTGGAATATTTTCTGGTTGTTCTATCCAAAGTTTATGTTTGATATTATTTTCTGTTAATTTTTCGTTCAATTTCTTTAAGCTATCTTCATTAGGAGCCTGAAATTTTATTATATAATAAAATTTAAAATATTACAAAAGAATAAATATCGTACTTCCAAAACAACTTTATGCATGTTATCTAAATCCGCTAAATAGGTTTTTGTATGTTCGTCATCGTAAAATAAATGTGTTACAGCACAACATGCGTGACATGCTTGTGCAATAATTGCTCCTGTTGGCCAATTCATTGTACGTAATAAATCTCCACGAACAATTACATATTGAACAATCGAATTTGCCATCTAAAATAAAATTATTGTTCTACGATTTTATCGAAAACTAATAAAATATGTACCAAATAAAACTATAAATAATATATTTATTTATTTCCTTTTTATTAAGATTTGCCCAAATTCACATTATATTAATTAAAAAATAATATATTTAAAATTAAATAAAAATGTGATGAAATTGTATTTCGCGCTAAAATAAGACGCTTGCGTAGCGCATGGAACAAAAAATTAATTTATTAAAAAATAATTATGTTGTAAAATGTAATTATTTCTTTAAATTACATAAATTAATTATATTAATTGCTTACTGTTACAAAGTATTATTTATGATTCTAATTTTTATCAAAATTGAATGTAAACGCCTTCGTCTTCGTGGTCGCTTTCGCAGACAAGTCAGCTGTCAAACTGAGAAACTGACACGTAGCGAAATATTTAGTAAATTTGTAATTTATATTAAAAAAACATTATAAATTTGTGAGTATACTTATTTATTATGTAAATTGATTGTTAGCTTTTAATATTAATATATTTTTATGTCTTCTAAAAGTAAATTAACCTGTTTTAATATTATTGTAATCATCATTTACAAAAATATTGCATGTAGTATAACAATTTTAAATTTATTTTTTACAGAAAATAAAACAGAATATACAAAATGGGGACGGTAGTAGAACAACCCTGTTATACGTTAATAAATGCATCTTCGGATACAGAACAATACAATGAAATGCAGTTGAAAATGGATTTAGGTAAGACCATATTTATATTAGTTAAATTGATTTTTAAAGAAGAATACTTGTTTTTTTTTTACAGAAAAAGGTGACACGAAAGTAAAAATTGACGCTCTAAAGAGGACTATTCATATGATTCTCGCCGGTGAACGTATGCCGGGTCTTCTTATGACAATTATTCGATTCGTATTACCTCTTCAGGATCATACAATCAAGAAATTATTATTAATTTTTTGGGAGATTGTACCAAAAACAACTACTGATGGCAAACTTTTACAAGAAATGATTTTAGTCTGTGATGCTTATCGCAAAGTAAGTAAAATTAATGTTTACAAGGCATTATTTTCTACTTTTATACTTCTGTTATAGGATTTACAACATCCAAATGAATTTTTACGTGGCTCAACTTTACGTTTTCTTTGTAAATTGAAAGAACCGGAATTGTTAGAACCTTTAATGCCAGCAATTCGTGCTTGTTTGGAACACAGACATTCTTATGTGCGAAGAAATGCTGTTTTAGCTATTTTTACTATTTACAAGTAGGTAAAAATATATATTGTTGCGACAAATATATACATTTAAATTGCTTTTAGAAATTTTGAATTTTTGATTCCTGATGCTCCAGAATTGGTAGCAAATTTTCTGGATGGCGAACAAGATATGTCGTGTAAAAGAAATGCATTTTTAATGTTGTTACATGCTGATCAAGAAAGGGCTTTATCCTATCTTGCTTCGTGTATTGATCAAGTTACATCCTTTGGAGATATTTTGCAACTTGTTATTGTTGAACTTATATATAAAGTAAGATTTTTTTTTTTGTATCATACAATTATTTATAGTTTTTAATGTTTTATTGATTTAAATTGGACAGGTTTGCCACGCGAATCCAGCGGAACGTTCAAGATTTATTCGATGTATCTATAATTTATTGAATTCGAATAGTCCAGCTGTACGTTATGAAGCTGCCGGAACTCTTGTCACATTATCTAGTGCACCAACAGCAATTAAGGTATTTCATTTATTTAATTAATGTAATTATCAGTGATAATTAATTATTTTATTTGTTAATTTTAGGCTGCCGCTAGTTGTTACATAGAACTGATTGTAAAGGAAAGCGATAACAATGTAAAACTAATTGTTCTCGATCGATTGATCGCTCTACGTGATCATCCAGCTCATGAACGAGTTTTACAAGATTTAGTTATGGATATTTTGAGAGTTCTAGCTAGTCCTGATTTAGAAGTACGCAAGAAGGCTTTGAATTTAGGTAAGTTCGATTATAGTATTTTGTTTTTGCTCAAATGGCCATTAATTTATATTGATGGACTAATTAAATCATTAGGTAAGTTATTAATATACAAGATGATCCAGCGAGCTAATTACTAAGGTCCTGTTGCATAAAGTATTGTTAAACGCTTGGTTGACAATCTAATGGCTTAGTTAACTCATTGATTAAGCTAACAATGTCTTGTGCAAAATCTCTTATTTGAAAAGTTAAAGAAGTAAAGTTTTAAAATTATCAGGCAATATTAATGATGTACATAACAATTCAACTTCAAATACGCAAGTTTCTAAAATGTAATATTTTCTTAAAGAAAATACCATATTAATACCATAGCGTCATTCAAGATATTTTTTCAAAATCAAAAAAGTTTATCGCCACATTGGCCCGTATTACGAGCTTGATTCTTAACTGAAATCGGTTTTAAGACAACGTAACTGTCATAGATCTGGATTAAACAAATTAACTAAAACACCCAAAAACCGATTTAATATTTCATGACTCATTTTATTAAATGAAAATAGCTTTTTACTACTTTGACTGCAAGGGAAAAATGTATTTTAATAAAAATATACAAAACTTATACTAAAACGCTATTTTCATTTATAATATTAAAAGAAAAAAAAAGATTAAAAAGATTTATTTGAATGATTTTGATGGTATACGTTTGCGTGGACGTCCGATGAGTAGTTGGAGTGGTATGATTGAGAGTGTTTTGCGTGAGCGAAAGTTTCCAAGTAGTAGGAATAAAAGAGCATGTATGAGAGGAATTATGAATGTGGATGAAGCGAAAGTTGCTTGTTTTGATAGGAATGTTTGGAGGCGACTGATTTCGGGATGATGAAAAGAGTTTGTGCCACATCCATATGGGTACATGGCGTGATTGTGTATGTATGTATATTAAAAATTAATGTCATATACAATATCGTAAAAGATAATTTTAAAAGATATTATATTGTAATATTAACTTTTAAAATGTTATTTAAGATTTATTCCTAAATAAATAACGACAATGCACTGAATTATTCTGTATATATTTTTATTCGAAATTGTAATAATTTTTTTGTTATAGCTATGGATTTAGTATCATCTCGAAATATCGAAGAAATGGTTCTAGTTTTGAAGAAAGAAGTATCTAAAACGCATAATATTGAACATGAAGATACTGGAAAGTATCGACAGTTACTAGTTCGAACGTTGCATGCTTGCTGCATCAAAGTAAGTGCATGCATTCTACCATATTCACAAAAAAATTAGAGTTTGTAGCGTTTTATCGAAATTGTTATAAATTTTGCATCAACCTGATAAATTGAATTAAAAAACTAAATATTATTTTTGTAGTTCCCCGATGTAGCAGCAACAGTAATTCCAGTATTAATCGAATTTTTATCCGATACTAACGAACTTGCCGCAGCTGATGTCTTAATATTTGTCCGTGAAGCAATTCAGAAGTTTGAAAATTTACGTCCATTAATTATTGAGGTAAAGTAAATCTTTTTCTCCTCATTTTTATAATCAAATAATATATTTTTTTTTCTAGAAATTATTAGAAACATTCAGTGATATAAAATCGGAACCAGTTTATAAAGCTGCATTGTGGATTTTGGGTGAATATAGTTATACAGTTGACGATATTGAAGCTGTTATGAAACAAGTGCATCAGACGTTAGGTGAAATTCCATTGGTGGAATCCGAAATGAAGTTAGTTGCTGGTGATAAAACAGAAGAAGAAGGTACTGCGGAAAAGATAGGCAATACGAATTCTGCTGCGAAATTAGTAACATCTGATGGCACTTATGCTAGTCAATCAGCTTTCAATACTACACAGTAAGTTATATTTTAATTATTTCAAATTAGTATATTTTCTTAAAATAATTATTAACTAGATACACTTCAAACTAGGGTTACCAACTCTCCGGTTTTCACCCGGAGTCTCCGGTTTTTCAACTGAATCTCCGGTCTCCGGGTTATTTGTTGAAATCTCCGGATTTAACTGAATTTAGATGTAGTCATATAGTTTTAAGTTAAAAAATAAATAACTCATTACTTCGATTAGTGATAAATTTATAATCAAATCAAAATGTTATTTAGTTTAATGTAAGCGTTGAAACAAATTTCAAAATTTTATGATTGTATTCAAATTAAAATGTTTTTATATTTTAAAATAGTAATGTATTGAGTCATTATAATCAAAATCTCCGGGTCAGTTGAAGGGAAAAGGTAGTAACCATACTTCAAACTGCCTTAAAAATAGTAAAATATGAATGGAAAGTTACTTTGTACATAAATTCTATACAATATTTTATCTACGACTATAAAGAAGAAAAAAATAATATATACAAATCTAAAATTTTACATTTCAAACGCCAATATTGCGAAACATGGTTAAATTATTTTTCAGTGAATGTATTTACATAACGTCAGAGTAAAATAAAGTATAGTTTTTATAACAATTGCTGAAAAACAACAATATAATATTACAAACAACAAAAAATAATAAATAATAACTATATTCGATTGACATATGCTTACGTTGTTAGGGCATAAAGTAATTCTTAATTTACGAAAACAGTCTTTAACGTCAGCTGATCATGTTGTTAAGGCCAGTTCAAGGCAAACAAAACGCTATATCCAGACAGGTGGTGGGAATACAAAAAAGAAAAAATTTACATTCGATTTATTCGTTTAATACTACATATTTATGGTAACTAATTATTAGAAAAATTAGCTAATTTATGTACATTTAATAATTTAATAACAATTTTTATATATTTTCAGAAGTAGCAAAAAAAAATTAATCAAATATTAAATTGTCAATATTTTTATTGTTTATTATTTTGTTTTTCAAAAAATATATATGTTGTTAATTATAATAAAGATTAATCATATATTTTTTTTCAAATAAAATGTATGTGTGAAATATGAGAAAATCGCGTTTTTCAAGGAAAATGATGAAAATTATTTTTTTACAAATAAACCACACATACAAAAATTCTGAAATTAATACATAAGTACTATAATAACAATTAACAACATATATATTTTTTGGAAATCAAAATAATAATAAACAAATAAAATATTGACAATTAAATATTTGATTAATTTTTTTTTATATGCTAATTCTGTCTGAATATAAAAATTGTTATTAAATTATTAATTGTACATAAATTAGCAAATTTTTCTAATAATTAGTTACCATAAATATGTAGTATTAAACGAATAAATCGAATGTAAAATTATCCTTTTTTGTATTCCCATCACCTGTCTGAATATAGTCTTTTGTTTTGCCTTGAACTGGCCTAACTATTATACAATTAAACATTTGACTATTTGTTTGTTTAACAACGTATTATGCAACCTGTTTTTAATATTTTTACTACAAGTAGTAATTTATTTAATAACTCAGTAATTACAAAGAATTTTTATTTATGTAGAACTGTTAAAAAAACCGAAAAGCGTCCTCCACTACGACAATATTTAATGGACGGTGACTTCTTTATTGGTGCTTCTTTGGGTACAACGCTTACAAAATTATGCCTACGTTACACAACGCAAATTAAAGATTCTAAAAAACAAAACCGATTTTGTACAGATGCTATGCTTATTATGGCATCGATTTTACATCTTGGCAAATCAGGTATTTGTATATCGATTTATTTCAATCTTATTAACAAAACTAATATTTCGTAATTATCTTTTAAGGTTTACCAACAAAAGCAATCACAAATGACGATTCCGATCATGTACTACTCTGTCTTCGTGTTTTATCCGAACGTTCTCCGTCAATTGTAAACATCTTCAACGAACGTTGTCGTTTAGCTTTAAGCACAATGCTTGCGGCTAAATCCGAAGAAGAGGAATCGACTCAAAAAGCGAAAGAAAAACCAGGTTCTTCAATTCAACCCGATGATCCGATTTCGTTTATTCAATTGACAGCTGGACGAGGTGGCGATCTTGGCGGTGAAAATGTCTTTGAAATGTCACTATCGCAAGCTGTCGCCGGTGGAAGACAAGGCACACTCGGTAGTGAAGTTGCTTCTTCCGTTAGCAAATTGAATAAGGTCACACAATTGACTGGATTCAGTGATCCGGTTTATGCTGAAGCTTATGTCCATGTTAATCAGTATGATATTGTTTTGGATGTGTTGATTGTTAATCAAACAAGTAAGAATTTTCTTATTCATTTTACGAAGGGTTTGCGAAACTTGAAATTGCATTTCTATTTTAGATGATACACTGCAGAATTGTACATTGGAGTTGGCGACATTAGGTGACTTGAAATTGGTAGAGAAACCTCAACCTGTCGTATTGGCACCTCATGATTTTTGTAATATTAAAGCGAACGTTAAAGTTGCTTCCACTGAAAATGGAATTATTTTTGGAAATATTGGTAAGTTGTAAATTGTATTACTTTAGTTTCACGATCTATAAACTATAGCTGTATTCTTTTTACCTAAAATTTACCGAGGTCTCACCTCACTTCAGATAAACTCAGATCAACTCAGATAATTTTTATTCTTTTTATCTTTACCGATTCTGCTGCACCCGTAAAATAATCTCAAAATGAAGTGAGATACTCAGATGATACTCAGTTAAGTAGTAGAGGTTAAGTTTGTGTCAATTTTGTTTTTAAGGTTTGCGACGAAAAATGTCATACGAAATTTAATGATTGAATGATATCGGATCTTTAATTTTTAATTTTAATGTAAAATTTATATCAAAGATGTATTTCTCGATTCACAAATTTATGGTTGATTAGAAAAAACAGACATCAAAAAAGGTCTCAAAGAGTATTTCGATCTTTGTCACTTATTCGTGTTTTCTTGCTAGAGTTTCAATATTTTGTTCTTTTATAAAGCAACTCAACTCACATCACTTCGTTTCACCTCACTTCACTTTCCCACTGAGATGAGTCAATTTTTGATAAAAAGAATACAGGTAAAGTTACATTGAATCGAGTTTCATGCGATCAAAGAACATTAATTGTGTTGTTATATTGTAAACAATAAAAATGTATAAAATTTAATACATCACTGACACCAAGATTAAACCGATCGTATCGTCAGCTAATAACATCTTTTTTTTTATTATTGAGATATTTATGGAAAAAGTATTATAAAAGTATTATTTAAATAATTATCACTCAACAGAACTAATATCCCAATTACAGAGTGATGCATTAAAATGCATATATTTTAGTTACAGAACTAAACATACCGGTAACTAAAATGTTTCTAATAGCAACGAACACAATTGAAAATCAATTTTAACATAATTAAAATCGGAATTTATGTCGAAAATATTTATTTATTTTCATACAGTTTACGATGTGACTGGAGCAGCATCAGATCGCAATGTTGTAGTTTTGAACGACATCCATATCGATATAATGGACTATATTGTTCCTGCATCATGTAACGATACCGAATTTAGAGTAATGTGGGCCGAATTTGAATGGGAGAATAAAGTCTCTGTCAATACAACTATTACAGATTTAGCTGACTATCTCAAACATTTGTTGAGGAGCACAAATATGAAATGTTTAACACCGGAAAAAGTAAGTTATTTTATTTTGAATTATATATGTATATAAGAATTGGTGCAGAATTATCAGGCGTTTTTTCAACAATATTTATTATGAAAAAAGAAAACATAAAAATTCAACAATAATATTTTTAAATGACGAATATGAGTATGATTATCGACACGCATTTTTATAATCTGAAAATAAAATAATATTTTTATTAAAAAATAAAAATAAAAATTCTTAGGCTTTATCCGGACAATGCGGTTTCATGGCAGCAAATATGTACGCTCGATCAATTTTCGGCGAAGATGCATTAGCTAATTTGAGTATTGAAAAACCTTTTAATAAACCTGATGCGCCTGTAACTGGACATATCCGCATTAGAGCCAAGAGTCAAGTAAGTGTTTCAATCATATTATTTTTCTAATACGAGAAATGAAAATATGAAATTCTTTTAGGGAATGGCATTAAGTCTTGGCGACAAAATTAATATGACACAAAAAGGTACTCAGAGTAAAATAGTAGCTGCTTAGTTATTTAGCATAGTATTATTATAATTAAATATTTTCTTTATATTTTACAAATATTTTATTATTTGCTACTAAAAACTGCATATATAATTAATTTTATTATTCCATTATTGTATATCACTATTTCAAAATAAAATATCAAACTTATACTTTTTGTTATGAATTTATTTTACCAATAATATTTCAATTTTCTAACAATTACTAATTTAATTCTAATTATTTGTCGTCAGATTTAATCATTTATTTACATAATACTGAGATAAATTAAGAAATATTTGTTCGTATTCGCAGTTGCTTTTAGAAGTGGTTTTAAAATATATACATATTTCATTTTGTTTATTAAATAATTTAGCTTGGCTTTGATATAAAAATATCTGGTGAAATAAAATAGCAATTCTAAAAAAAATAAAAACTATTAACTGTCAAAAAAGCTTTTGACAGCAGCCAATGTGACTTGGCAAATTAATCTCTAGACACGAATATCGATTATTTTATGTAATTCTTATTGTAGGAAGGCAGTCGCACATTAGTAATTGAAATTAATAATTATTAGTACTGGAACCGAATCCGGATAATTAGGTTTTCAGATATCCGTAACTCGGATCCAAATTTTCAAATTTTTCACGCATTACACAAATATGTATACATATTTTAATTTCCCTAATTGTCAAATATTTGTATGTATGTTTCTTCAGCATCTCCTCCTAAACACCTGAACCGATTTTGATGGGAGAGGTGTCATTTTAATTGGTTCATTCCCTATTTGAGAATAGCAAGTTTTATCTTTCTACGATTTCATCTTGGTTCTCAAAAATTTGAAAAATTATGTTTATAATGCAAATGTCAAAAATGACAGCTGTGTGAAGTTATGTACACTACTGATGATAGAAGTGTTGCTTTTGAGTAATATATAATAGTGCAATTGATATTTTATTATTATTATTTGTTTATTTATTTGTTTTTATTATGTTTATGTTTAATTACTATTTTCGACTTCAAACGTGATCCTTGATGGGTCACGGGATTCCCTAGTTTTTCTTTAAAACATAATAAACAAGCTGTATTATTGAAATAAGTATACGGGGAAGTTATAAAAGATCCATTTTCTTTATAAAATATCATGTGTTTAAAAAAAAAAATTTTTTTTTAAATATTTGTTAAAGCTGTAGAAGCTGTATTATTTCATTGAAATGCGAAATAAGTGTGCGACGGCAATTATATGCAATGTATCTAAAAGAATTATATATTCAATGTGCCTCAAAATTTCATATACAATGTGTCTCAAGAATTAAGAAATAAAAATACTCAACTATATGCAATGTGTTAAAAATCATATATACAATTTAAGATCCGGATATCGGATCCGGATTTCAAATTATCCGAGAATCGGATGAATTTTTAATATTTCCTTCAGAACTTTTTAATGAAGCATTTTCAAATATGTGTTTATCGGAACTTATATCGTAAATTCTTCCAACATAATATAGAAATTTGGTCCCAAAAAAAAATTTTATATATAATATTTTTAATATTTAAAAATACATTGATGTGTTTGAAAAAAAAAAAACCTATTTATAAAGTTTATTGAAAGGACATAATGGAAATTAATATTTAATATTGCTAGTAGAAAGTTATTAATATTTCTTTTCTTTAATACTCCACATACTTAATTACATAACTTTATTATAATTACAAATGGTATCCATAAATAATTAACAGGTAATTATATTTTGTGTGCATAATGTTTATTAATTATATTGGAAATATAACAAACATTTTTAATGCTGTATGAGTAGAAACAGCATTGTTGTTTAGATGATTATTATTTAGCAGTCAGCAGCTTTTCAAGATGATGAATGCTGAGAGTGAGGTGACTTGGACGTTTATTTCAATATTATATATAATCTGCAAATAAATCAATTTTATTAATTTTATTGTCGCAATAGATATAAATATAAAATTATTAATAAATATTATTATTAATAATATAAACTAATTAGCTAGCCAAATCCATGAATTCATATTTTTTTTAAATATATCTTGAGATTATCAACTTTACCGATAAAGAAAAAAACTAATTTATGAATGTGTTTCTCTAAATTCACCTATTGATTTTATTGCTTTATTGGAAACACATTAATTTAATGATATTATATAACCAATTTTCGATAAAACATTTACAATCATGTAATATAGAGAAATGTCTTTTTATGTAATGATAATAAGATTGTTTGATTTGCACACATGCGTTTACTGTCTACTGCAGCGTCAAAGTTTGTTGTTTTATTTACTTTACAGTTACGGAAAAGATACTAAATGTTTTACTTTTCATTGCGGCAAATTTTTGGAGCAAAAAATCTACAGTAGTTTCTACATAAACCTGAGTTTAGTATTTCTGCAATTCGTTGCGCGTTATTACAGCATGTTGCAGTTAAACGCAATGGAGCAAATCGAAGAAACCTATTAATTCTTACTTTACCTTAAAGTAGTTTATTCCTCTTCTTCTTCTTCCTCCTCCTCTTCCTCCTCCTCTTCTTCCTCTTCTTCTTCTTCCTCTTCCTCAACTTCTTCTTCTATTTCCTCTTCGACTTCTTGTTCGAAAGTAGGTTCTTCAATTTCATCATCAATAGCTTGTTTGCCTTCTTCCTCACCCTCGGGGCTTTCTGGGTCGCCAGATTTCTTGCCAGGGCGTTCGCCGAACCATTTTGGCAATTTGGCTAGACAATTGATTTTTATTATTATTATTATTATAATGTAAGTTTTTCAATTTTAAAACGATAAGGAATCTTGAATCAAAACTTGATATCAATTATCAAATAATATTCGAAAAAATTAATTTATTTTAAAATAAACAATATCATTTACTTTCAATTCAAGATACCAATATTAATTAAAATTGCTAGCTTGATATTGCTATACTAAATTTGTTCATAACATCAAATTACGAACAAATTTAGAATATAATAAAATTAGTTTTGACATTTAAAAGCCACAGTGATCAACATTTAAATTTGTAGGAAATAAAAAATTAATATTCTTCGAAATCTTCCCTTTGGCAATTTTTCTTTTTGGAAAAAAATTATGTACTTACATTTCTGGCGAGAATCAAATTGGGTTCTGGTTTCCTTCCAGGTTTTTTCAGAAATTTCTTTGTTGAGTTCTTCAAGACCCTGTATTATTCAATGACAAAAAATGTGTAAGAACAAAGACATAGGACACAAGCTATTAGTAAACAGGGACACAGATTTTTTTTTTTTCATAATATGAAAATTTTCAATTTTACAAAATAAATGACAATCTGTGATATAAATAAACATTGAACAGATACAACAGAAATAATTAAAAATATTGCGTACATCGACGCAGACGTTCACAACACAGTTTCGTGCAAATTTTACGAAAAAAATTTGCATGAACTTACATTTATTTCGGCTCATAAACTCAGACATTCTCGATTTCCACACTTTTTCACTAGTTTCCATTTGTATTGTTGAATAACCCTACAGGTTTATCAAAAGTGTCAGACATTATTATTTTTTTTTTTTTTTTATATTTGTAATATTGAAACTACGTATTTGGGAGGGGGGGGGGCAGATTCTTTTATGGATAATTTAAGAATTTTGGGTAATCAATTTCTGAAATACTTACACCTTCGAACATCTTCTTTTTGTCGTCGTATGATCTGGTATCTACACGACGTTCATATTTTGAGGCGACTTGAATTTTAGGCTGAAAAAGTTATTATTTTCCAATTATTATATCGTACATATGGTATATATGGTGTAATCGTTACTAAAGTTCTCATATTAAAATTATTATGAGAACCTTATACACGTATTGCAAATACTTACTGGGTATTTGCCAGTAAGGGCTTCAGGGTCAAGACCCTTTTTCAAGGCTTTGTGTCTCAATTGTTGTTTTTGTCTTTCCTTCAATTCTTTAAGCTAAACAAAAATCAGACATTAATGTTTACTTCTTTTAGTAAAAACAAGTAGTAGAGTATATCAGAAAGAATTTTGCATTTTCTTTGCAGTATTGTAATGCCATAGAATAATATGCAAATCAATTTGAAATCAGAAAAATCAACGTTTTACGTTGTTTTATTTTGTGTTGAATCTCATATACAAATGAATATGGCATAACTTTTGTTACAAAAAAATGCATAAAATTCATCGAAATCCTTACATCGTAATCTTGTCTTTTCTGACGTTCTTCCAAGTCATATTTCTCAGTTTCAAGCTTGACAATGCAGTCCCAGAGTTCACGAGCTTTGTCACGGAGCTTGTCAGCACCCAAATTATCGATGGCCAATGGCTTGATGCGGATGGACAATGAGATTCTCTTCTCTTCTTCCAACTGCTCCTTGGTCTTGTTTCTTTCCATCTGAGCTGAGCTGAGATTGGAGGTGAGGTTGTCCTTCTTGGTGATGGTGAAGTTGGGGCCTTTTGTTTTGCTTTGGTCCTTGAGCGACTGCATCATGGCTTGGCGTTTCTTTTCAGCTTCCTCGAGACGACGACGTTTCTCTTCAATGTTGCGTTGTTTCTGCTCTTCAATTTCACGGACGCGACGTTCTTCTTCTTGCTTCTTACGTTCGGCCATTTTCTTTTCTTCTTCGGCACGGGTTACCTTGCGCTTGGCCTGTTTTTCCTTGAGGCGTTTCAAGTCTTCCAATTCCTTGGCACGTTGTTTGCGCCATTCGGCGATGTATTCCTTCAGCTGTTCATCTAAGTCGGATCTCTTTTGATCTTGACGCTGTTCCACGGTTTATTTCAATCAGTTTTCATTCAATATTAGAATATAATATTTTAGGCTGTGTATTTCAAAATTATATTATGGTTCAAATTATGCCAGATAAAAATAGAAAAGGAAAAACTACATCTCACGGAGGAACAATATAAATGTAAAAACAAAAGTATTTTTATTTTATTGTGATTTAAATAGAACCATGATTAATTTTTAGTACAACAGTCTTCATTTTTAATAGATCAGTTATAATTTGCTAACTACCTTTATTGAGAATTTCTAGGAGTCATTAAATTTAAATTTTGATAAAAACAAAGCTTCAAAATAATATAAACTATAAAAATCAAAAAATGAACAAAATTCAATTACAGCAGCTTCATCATAATTATTATACGCAATTTTTTTAATATACATTATGCTGCATTTTTTATTTATACTATATTTGTTACGACGAAATAATAGAAATAAGTTGGTAATAGAAATTTCTGATCTATCATTTCTTACCTTGATGAATTCTGGATCACCTTGTTGTTCACCCCTAAGCAATAAAAATAAATTTAATAAAAAATAATCAAATAAACTAGTGGTGCTTGTATTATGATTATTATTTATTATCAATTAGAAATATTATAATTACAATAATAAATAATATACTTGGAATTTTAAAATCATTGAAAGCACGACAATGAGATTTACATTTACACGAGATTATTATTAATTATATTTAATGGGAATGCAAAAATCAAAAACACGGTTTAAACACACAAAAGCACAACATACCACAGCTCAAAAAATATTATTAACAAAAAAAAATCGGTTACACGATATAATTATATAAAGTTGCTAGTTTTAAGACGAACACATTGAGAAAAAAGACATTGACTCGGGGTTTGGAATTATTTATTATTTATAAATAGAACAAAAAAAAGAAAACTAAAATTAAAAACACGTACAGAAGTTATTATTAACGGGAAATAATCGGTCATACACGTAGAGCACTCTCCATATTTGCAAGTGTTTAGAAAGCTCATTTTCAATAGTGTGCGCTATTTCGCCAATTTTCTTATCATATCTAAGTGAAAATCAAATTTTGCAGCTGAATATCACATATAAACACATTGTTAGATATGTTCTTACCAACTATAAAACTGGTTTGCAATTGTACGAAGCATACCCGATATGGTAAATTTCAAGCTAATTCCACATTGCGCACGCTTCGGACATTTAGAAACCGATTTGATGATAGTTTGGACCGAACATGTTATTTACTATTAATAAGACAGTAAACTTTTATTTATATTTTTACGTTATGCGAATGACAGAAATCGTAATATCAATCTGAGATCACTGATTGATGTTCTGTTTAATTTTCATCACGAT
Source organism: Clivina fossor (assembly GCA_963966155.1). NCBI lineage: Eukaryota > Metazoa > Arthropoda > Insecta > Coleoptera > Carabidae > Clivina > Clivina fossor. Next base: position 5,914,671 of record OZ014560.1, read on the forward strand.
TCATGATGGTATATATCAAATAATATCTTAGAAATAATTCAAATTCAAAGCATGTCAAATTTTTGGAAAAAAATAACTTAAAAGTTCTATAACATTATTACTTTAGTAATTTTCGTATTGACAGCTTTTTTTTAAAGTTGTTTTAATTAAAAGCATTTTCAACATACTGTTCCTAATTGTAATTTTTATTACATTTAATATTTTTGTTACATTTGATATTTTTTAATAATCAATGTGAAGTATTTGACGAAAAAACTGCTTTTAAATTAAAACTATTTATAAATTAACTGTGAATACAGATCTCAATTCTTTATTACTGCACCAGCATGCTTTAATTTGGAAATATTTAAATTGATCTAGTTAGTAATTTTTAACCAAACAGCAGAATCCCAATGACTTTGTTATGTTAAAGGAAATACAAAATTTGATTTTGGTAATTATAAAAACTTACATCTTCGAATTGTAAGTAGTTAAATTGCAAAGTTACTTGAATTAAGAATTTTTTTCAGAAATTACAATATTGTGTAACCAAACATTTGAAGTTGAAAAAAATCATAGAATTAACATATTTATTTTCTGCGTTTACTTTTCTTTGGAGCGCACACAGTAGCAGCGCCACATAGGAGCAAAAAAAAATAGTAAATTATGACATAGAATAAGAGATTGTTAAAGACAATAACATTCTGAATATGAGCTTTCGTTAGATCACTGCACACAAGTAAAGAACAACTTACGTCAGAGTCGCTCTTCTACTACTCCTATAAACAAAAACAAAACAATACAAAATCAACGAAATTTTTTCAAATCGGTAATATTTTAAAAAGGAGTAATTTGCCGTGTTATATGTATTTTATTTCACAAATCCTTTCGGCTTTTTCAGCATCTAGACACGTGTAAAAACATATAGGGAAAAAAAAACACCGTTTTAATCGGAATTAGAAACATCTGTTGAGCGGAGGCGAAATTGGCTGCTGTTTTTAATCACAAAAAACGAAAATGTGAATTAATACACGAACATTTATGTACAACGGACTTATCACAAATATTCAACAAGCAATAGACTTTTTTTTCGTAACACAAAAAGCATTTTTAGTATTTGCTAACGACACAACATTTAAATACATATTTTTGAAGTGGTTTCTTCACACTATAGCTTTTTCATAAATCTGAACTTTGGAATTATAATAAAAGTTAATATTTCATAATTGCAAACTTATAACAAATTTTAAGAATGTAGACAAATTGAATAAAAATTTATTTTTTAAAATGTTAAAACAATAACTAAAAATGAGAAACATTGACGAAAATGTATACATGTCTGAGACATTTTATAATAATTGTAAATAGATTATAAATTTCAACTTATGTTTTGTTACTTATATTTTGTTTAAATTTATGTTGATATTCTGAATAGCAATGCAGCGTAACGGTGTGTTTTGTCTTATTTTAGTAAATAAAATATTTTATTCTATAGAAACCAAACATTCCATTACGATATATTGCTGTTTAGAATGCCACCGTAAGTTATGAAATACTTATGAAATATTTTTTTACTTCTGTTATTCCATAAGTCTAGATTTTTTAAAAATTTATACAATTATAAAAATCTTGAAATATTTATAAATATTTATAGTTCAAACATGGTTTATTATTTTTACAATTGTTCAAAATAATAAAATTAAAATATACTTGCTTTGCCGATGAGAAAGATTATTGTTTTTAGCATTCGTTTATAATTATTAAACATAAATTTTAAAAATGTAATGTTGGACAATTTTTAATTTTGTTTCATTCAAGAAAAAAAAATAATTATTTTAAAATTTAAAAAAAAAATAAAAATGATACCAATTAGCATTTTGAGTTACCAAAAAATTTGTTTACAAATTGAATATTCGTAACAATAAATGACAAAACAAAAAAAAACAAAAAAAAATCGTTGATGTGTAAAAAAGTTAGACGAATAGACCAAACTGACGAACACAAAAAATATTAATCTGCACGTTGTTTATAAATATAAGTTAAGCCAGCAGACATATAATCAAAAAAAGCTAATACAATTGTTGCACATGTAGGGCCCCGTTTTAGGGCTCCAAAGCTGCTGACAACGACAGCGCGGCACGTGGGCAAAGTTTTAGATACTTCTTCGCTCAAAAAACTTACTCGATTTTCCTCTCGGTTACTCTGCGAGGTTCACAAATTCAGTTTGCATCAATTTTTCACAATTTTTCAGACCATCACATCACCGTTTCAGTGACAGAAACAGACAGAGGGAGATAGATATATATATATAGGAGAAAACAAAACAAAAAAAGAAAACGCAATCAGTTTACAGAAATACTACTTATGAAAAATTAAAAATAAGAGAAAAAGAAAAACAGTGCGATTTTTTGTTTAACTACTATTATTTTCCGATTTTAAAAAAAATATATCCGCCCAATTCGAACAAAAAAATAAAAAAACATCGAGAATTATTTGAAATGTGAGAGTGAGTGAATGAATGATGATTTAAATATGTATGATTTTCTTTTGTTTGATAAAATTTGTTTAAATTATTAACTAATTGTGTTTTGTTTCAAGTAGGCACTGTCCTGTAGTTCTTCAGATGAAATGCGACACTTACTTTCTGTAAAGGAGAAAAATTTCAATTAATATATTATTTTCTTGTTTTTTGTTTTATTAAAAGATTAATATTCAATCATATCATGTTAAAATGTTTATTTAATAATCCGATGTTAATAAGTGACTTTAATTTCAAATAACATTTTGTAACATATCTATAACAAGATATAGTCTGTGAAACATTATATTATCTTCTTTAATTTATGTGCACATAGATATTAAAATATTCTAAAAACTCTAATAGTTTTTAATATTATCGTATTTTAATCTGCAGTATATATCTACAAAAAAAATGTTTGAACTGCGAATATGAACGCCAAATTTGTACTTATTATGACGTATTATTTACATTGTGCGTCGTTACTTAGGAAAAACAGTATCTATTTCTGTCACACGCACATCTTTTTAAAATCCCGTATCTCTTTTTTTTTTTTCGCAAATGACGATTCACCGTATGAACATTACATTAGGAAGAAATTACAATATGTTTTTATTACTGTTAACTTCAGATTATTAAACAGATGCTTTAACATGAATTTGGAAGCACTAGCATTCAAAAGTTTTCTAGAATTTACTTAATTTTTTTGTTAGTTTATTATTTTTTATTTGTGCAAATTTGCATTATCAAAAATATTCTATATCTAAATTTATAATTTATATCAAAAAAAAAAAAAAATTGCGATCTAGTATTACAAGTACTTAAATTAATCTGTAGACTAAGATCTTTAGAATAAAATTTAATTAATATATATAAAAATAATAAAATTTTGGATTTTGACTAATAGTAATGCAGATAATAATCAATTTATAGGAAAGTAGTCAGAAAAACAGGTAGGTGTAAATCAAAAATTCATTAATTATTAATTGTCTAGTTTTCGATGGCAGTATCCCATCTTCTTCAGGACCTGTAATTATTTATTTCATGGTAACAGATTGAACAGATTATTCAATTTTGTATTTGTGTTCAATCTGTTACCATGCAATAAATAATTACAGGTCCTGAAGAAGATGGGATACTGCCATCGAAACCTAGACAATTAATCATTAATGAGTTTTTGATTTACACCTACCCGTTTTTCTGACTACTTTCCTATAAATTGATTATTATATAATATATATATATATATATATATATATATATATATATATAAATATTTATAAGTATTTTATTTTAATAGTATATACAATTAATTTTTGATATAATTTCGGAGAGACTAAATACGAAACAAAAAAAAATATATTGAACTTACGTTTCAACAACTTCTTCAACTTCCTCCTCCTCCTCTTCGCTGTAAAATTAAAACAGAACAAAAATTTGACATGAGACATGGATAACTAGACAACATTAGGTTCCATAGGCAAGTAAGCAAGCGATTATCTGAAATATTGATAGCCACAAAGCATTCCAGGGGGTGGTATGACATATATTCGTGCAGTCATGCCCCTAAAATTGTTTGATTTTGTTACGCACAAGCACCTGGCGAAGATTAAGTCTGCAGCAGTTGGCGATTTTTGATCTGTACTTACGAATAAACTTCTTCATCGTCGGACATGGTGGTAAGTGGGTATTAAACTGTTGAAACAGAAAAAAAATATTAATAATTTTGTTTTAAGTAACGGTCAGTTTGATAGTAAAAATTTAAAGTTAGTTTCTTTTCAAATGTAATTTAAAAATATTGACATATATAATAAGCTCGGTTTTGACTGTTCTATTGCTTTATAATTTGTAAAAAAAAAACATTAACTTTTTTATTTATTTTTTAGTTTTGTTTTTTTTTTTCTTTTAGAAAAATTACTTAAAAAGATGTATTATTTTCTTTAGAGATTTATTTGAAAGAAAGAGATTATATTAATATACCAATAAAATATTGAAAAATTAAAAATATAATTGAGTATATATATATATATATATATATATATATATATAAATTTTAATATAATAATCATTTTATTAAAAAGAAATAATAAATTTAAATTTTAGTTATTTCAAAAAATGTGATAAGATTTATTGAGTAATGTAATGATTTATTGAGTAACTCCGATATAAAACGTGATAAGTAACATGGAAATTTTTTAAAAACATTATTGTTTATACAATTATTTGTCTTTATTTCACACTATACAAATTAATAATATCAAACTTTTCTGATTTTTATTTTATATAAATTGAATATCGTTTTTTTTATTATGAATGTGGATGAAGCGAAAGTTGCTTGTTTGGATAGGAATGTTTGGAGGCGACTGATTTCGGAATGATGAAAAGAGTTTGTGCCACACCCTTTTGGGTACATGGCGTGATTGTGTATGTATGTATGTATGTATGTATGAATATCGTTTTAATTAAAATTTTGTCACAATTTAATATTTTAAATTTAGTGTTACTTAACGTGTTTTACAGTAAGAGTTCTTCAACTCTAAATATTTGATTTATAACTGCTCTACGGTAAATATGCAAAAAATAATTTTAGAAGTGTACTACTTTATCAAAACATACAGAGATTTTTTTTTTAATAGGTCAAATCGCTAATTTTAGCAAACATATAATCTAAAATTAAAATATGTTTGAAATATAAACTGACTCCAATAATGTACTATTTAAATGTTTTAATTTAGTAAAAATTAAGTTTATTGTATTTAATGTTAATGGCAAATAAGTAATATAATATTATAAGTTTATGAAAATGCGATTTTGTAAAAATATTTTCCATTTTCTTATTATTTTATCATACCGAAAAACATTTCGAATAATAGAAATTTGCGTTATAAAAGAATTTTACGTCTGAAAAAATATTAAAATTTTGGCTGTAGACCAAAGTCGTAACTTACTTAGTAACTTTCAAAAAGTTATATGCATGTATTAAAATCTAAATTTGTCGCTCTAAAAAAGTACAATACGAATTCTATAGTTGTAAAAATACAAGGGTGTATTAGTACTAGTGCTATGGGCAAGTGTCCCAAATGCGTTATGCAATTTTTTAAGGTAGGTAATTCCGTTCTAGTTTCTCAGCTTCTAATTTTGTCTTGTTTTTATTTCAATTAACAACAAAATCGTAGATAATGGCCATATTAAGTTACATTAATTTTAAGTGAATTCCAAATCAATGAAAACCAATTATCGTTGCTATGAATAAAACAGTTCGTTTTCATTACTTTTAAAAAATCATGTACTGTACAATTTTATTATGAACTGACTGTAAATGATCTAGAAAATCATATGACGTTATTTTAATTTATTTAAAAAGTATATTTAATATATTTAAAGAATTATATTCTATATACCTTTAAATGTAAAAACATTTTTGTATTAAAATATCAACATTAATAATTTATTTAACAATAAAAATTGAAAACTAAGAAAAGTACTGCATTCCTTATCGTTTGGCTGTTAAAAAAAAGTTTAATTATTTGTAAAAATAAATATTTATGAATTAATAACTTAGTTATTAAATTTCAAAAATTAATTATACGTTTATTAATAATTAAAATATGCTTTGTCACTTTGTTTCATATTATTTCTGAAAAGTTACCAATTTTTTCAAAAATTAAAATAAATATTTATTGTCGCAAAACAATTTCATATTTTCCACAATTTCTTCAATTCTTGTCTTGTTTGAAATCGGTCTTAAAAAATAATTTATTAAAACTCAATTCTACGTGTAATAATAATTGAATATTTTCCGAAAAATAATATCAGCGAACGCATTATAAAGAAAGCAATATAATTCTGAAGCAATACTGTATTTGGTTAGGCATATCATATTCAATCTATTTTTAGCCAAGCTGGCGTTCGGTTTTCAGTTGCCTGTTTCAGGCACAAGCGAACGGATGTAAGATATGTCTGTAGTATACCACGCACTCGACGCCGGCCCGCGTCGAAGTTAATTTTAGAAATTGGCGCTCGTAAAAGCCCGCTCTGAAAAATTTATCTGTGTATGTAACCGTATTCATAATACTTCGCGGTTTTATTTTTATAATGGATTTGCTTTCGTTGACTGGGTTACATCTTTCACACTGTTTATTCGCAAATACCTAATTTTAAATTCTTAGATTTAAAAATCTACATATCTTCCAGAATGATGTTCAAATATTTTTGAATGATTAATTTGTATACTAAAATTTTTAATAAAATATTTATTATAAAATTAAAAGAATTAGAATACAAATTTTATTTTCGATTTTAATATAACACTTTGTTATAAATATATTTCTAATATACTTTTACTTTAAGTTAAATAATGTTTTAAGTAAGATATAAAAGCACTGTAGCTGTTACGTTAACACACTGACTCTGGATCCATATGTGATTAGTTTGAATATATCTACAGACTAATTAATTGGAAATTAAAAGTATTTATTTTTATTAAATATAGTTCTAGTTATTGCAACTAGTATTCTAATTACACTTGAAATTTGAGACGCATTACTATTTAAAAAGTAATGTGTCGGCTTTTGATGCCTGCTTGTATAATTTTAGCAAGTTTTATTGTTATTTTTTTTTAATGAAATTTAACTTTTTTCACACCACAATTGATTAAATTATTTTAAATTAATATGCAAATTAGTGCACCACTTGTATTGTTAAAGCAATTTAACATACAAAAATTTAACATCATGTTGCAAGAGAAATATTGTAAAATTGTAGCACCTTTGAAACACTTCAGATTCTGAAGAACTATTTCAATTAGATTTTCACAAAAAGTATGAAAAATAAGCGGATGAAAGTAAGATGATAATAATGAAGTGAAGTCAAACTGTATTGCAGCATATCGATGAAGAAAGAAGTACGATTCAACTCAGAAAGAAAGAAAACTACTTACGTGTTACGAGGTAAAGACAAGAGCGCCGGGCTGCTCCAGAAGGCACTCAATTCACCGAGTCAGCAGTGACTGGGCTTCGTTTTCTTGTTGCTTGACGAAATCTCGTCGGCAAACGGTTCAAGCAGAAGACGCTGCGCGCGCAACTATATACCCGAAGACGAATTTAGAAAAGTTATGTTATTCGAGGCTCTGGTATATATACACAATATTCTAAACGCTTATATTATAAACGAAAACTTGGATTACTTTATTAATAAACACGGGAGAAAAATGATCACTTTTAACTTTCAGCCTTTCTGCAAATACCAAAAATTCGGTTAGATTTTAGGTTGAACGATTTCGTGTTTTTGGAGCTATTTTGTTACTTGATACAAGGAAGTTGAGGTATTTTTCTCAATAGCTAATTAGGTGTACCAGGTGTTGAATAAATTATGATACATTTAAGTTAAAAGATTTTTTAAACAAATTTTATGAATTTGATATTTTAAACAAATAACTATTACTGAAAACTCTTTGAAATATACTAAATTAAAAGAATATAAATACAGTGAATTCGATGGATTATTTCCGATTATATTGTTTTCTTGTATCTGTTTGAATTAATTTATTTGTTGCGTTTCTGTGCATTTTCTGTAAATCTAGATATATAAAAATTAAACAAAATTGCATTATATATATAACAACAATATTTTATGAATCCTCCTGGATTGATAGCGAATGCTCAAAAACTCGGTGTTATCTTCATACTATATTTATCTTTATGTTTAAAATTTTCCAGTATTCATTATTTTCATTTTCTATCTTCACTTTACAATATATTTTATAAACAATTTTGTATCAGCCTCAAAATATATATTTTGTTAGATATTTCACTCCACCTACATTGCAAGTAAATAATAATAATTTATATTGATATTAATTATTAATAAAATAATTGAAACAAAATTCTAGTAAACTGTATATTTTTATGTATTTGAAAATTGAGTATTTTTAAATCCAATTAGTCAAAAAAAAATTGCAGTTGAATTTAAATTTAAATCAAATAACAATTTTTATTTATAAATAATTGTAAGTACAATAATTTCAAGTTTAGTCATCCTAAAAATATTATTTAAATTATTCGGAATAATTAGTAAAAATGGTGAATGTCAGAAAATGATAGATACCGGAAACTATAGAAAATAATTTGATGTTTATGTTTTACATTGAAATTTATATATATATATATATATATATATAATTATGCAGTAAGATTTTACTGTATATTTTTTAATTTGAAAAATCTATATTTTGTATTATTAAATTAACTAGTAAATTTTAACACCAAGTTATTGTTTTTAAAACTAAACATCGGATTATAAAATCAAAAAATATTATAAATTGGTGAAATGTATAATTTTAAAATATGTAGGCTAGACATTTATTAAGAGATTTGTCAAAATGCCAGATAGGTATTTCTGAGTGAATTAAGATTTACGTGTAAACGAACCAGAAAATTTAAACATACTTTTTATTGTTTTACTAGAAATTATTTTAAATACCTGTATGTCTATTTTTCAACAAAGATTTCTCTATCAACAAGCAGAATTATTGTACTGTAATTATATTTTTAGATTTCTATTTTTAAACGCATTTTTTAATTGATATTTATATTATAAAATCATTAATTGAAATCTAACAATGTCTTTATCAAGAACAAGTTATTTTAAGAAGAATTATTGGCGATATATTTAATTATTCGTTTTAAAGATATTTGGACATCCTACATCAAACTGTCTTCAATAATAGTTGTAGATATTTCGAACACCTACTGAAGCTAATTTTATCGTAATTTTTAGATCACACAGTTCAAATTTTATACTGCTACATTAGTCATTGTATTGTTACAAATTTTGATCTCTTGCATTTATTTAATTACTATAATATCTAGCATATATATAATTTTTAGCACAGATTATTATATTTAATAAAATATCTGCATTGTATTTTTAAGAAAAAATATTTCTGTAATTACTTCTTATATTAAAATATTATCATTTTTTGCAATGGAAGTGAATATGAAAGATATTTTAATATTTGCGTAGAACAATTAAAAGTAAACAATTAATATGCAAAATATAATCATAATTAAATCATTTAATTCAGCATATTCAGCATTATTTTATACTTCATGTTATATGTTAAATAAGGAAATGAAAAAAGAAACTATATTTTTGCGCATAAGAGCTAATTGCTTAGACCACCAGTAATTAAGAAAACATTAGTGTATATTGTGAAAATATTTGGAGAGTAATAATCGTAGTATCCAGGTCTTTAGCGGTCAGAGGGGGCGGACGAACCATATTTGGTTGGCATAAGAATTGAGCTTGCGCGATCGGCTAACAAAAATAGCTACTACACTCTATGAACTACATAAATATTTTACACTATATTAACGCATTGCTAACTGCTGTTCACTTTACTTGACAATTATTTCAACTTTCAAGAAAAATCTAACCTTTTCGATTTTTTTATAAAATAATGTTTTATTTAAATACTTTTAAATTTAACATTTAACTTTATTTTACAATGTTTTGGCTGCAACCAGTTTTACATTGATGCAATGCACAAAAGCAAACTATTAAATTATAAATATAACACTATTAACTACATTACTTAACATATAATTAACTGATCAAGTAAATATTTTTTTGATGTAATTATTACTGATATTTTGGTATTTTAAAAATTTAGTAATTTTTCAATTTTAAGAATAATATTTAATAGAAGTTTATCTTAATAAATCCCCAAAATAATGTACATATGAAATTTAGAAAATCATCACATTTTTGTCTTCTGAACTAAATATTGAATAAAAATCTTGTCAAATACATTTCTTATAACTAAATGCTATATTTACTATGAAAAGAATGAAAATAAAAACAAAGAAATTAATAAGACAATATCCATATTTATTAGGAATATAAATTGATTGGTACAGTAATAAATAAAAAAGTATTATAAAATTTTAATTTATTTTAGAAAATATTTATTCTTCTTTCTCAATATCTGGAGCTCTATAGCATGCTTCATTTTGTAAGGGTCGTTGTAAAGGATGCGATAATAATTTAGCCATCGAATCATGCAGTGTAGTTGGATTTCTTCCAACAGAAAAATTATACGAATTTTCTTTTGGATCAATCTGCAAAGAATCAAAAATTTCTTGCAGTTTATTATCTTCCAAAGATTCTTCATTTGTCATCAAAACATCTACAGTAAAATAAGGATTTTTAAACAATTCACTAAAATCTTTTCGTAAAATTGGTGTGCAATACGATCTACTATAGAGAATAATCAATCGAACATTATAATCCAGCGGAATACTTAAATCTGTATCCGGTTTTGGAATCGAAACCATTTGCACAACTTCATCTAATAAAATTCCTAAATCAAATTCATCACTATTATCAGCCTCACTTTCCTTTATATCAACTAGCGATTTTACAATTTGTCGAGGATTGTTTGTGAAATCTTCTATTATATTCACATTTTTACTGTTCAAAGTAACCAAAGCAAATTCATGTTTTGTATCGTTAAAATTTTTGTTCTGCACAAATATTTCTATAACTCGTTTCAACATATAAATCGGTGGATATGTTGATCCATCACCCAATTTAAATGGAGTAAAATCTGTATCGACACATGTATCCAAGCATAAAATAATCATTTCTCGAGTATTTTTGCTAGGCAAATTTCGAACTATTATCTTTTTTTTTGTATGCATCGGACGTACATTTTCACTTGGTGTGATAGGAGATTGACTATCTGTTTCCGTTGATGATGGAGATGTGGATGTGTCGTTGATGATAATTGAATTATTTAATATCTCATTATTGTCATCCATTCTTGAAATATATTATTTGTTTCTAACCATAAAATTAGTAATATCAGATTATCAACATGAAGTGTCAAACAGAAGTTAGTTACAAACTCATTTGATTATAAAGTGAAATTCAATGCGCATACTCGTATATATTGATGTATATCATTTAAATTTATTACATATCAATTATTTTATTTATTATATTACAAAAATCTTGTTTAAATAGTTTTTTGTTGTTGTTTACTTATAATGAAATGAAGATGAAAGAAATATAATAAAATTTGAAAATAAAATTGAATCGACTTAAATATTTTGCGCATGCGTTGTAAATATGTAGAAGTAGGTTTCACACAATAATTCAAAAATTGATTAATAATTAATTATTTATCTTATCAAAATATATAATGTGGTTTTATGTGCTTTATATGAAAAAAAAAATCTTATCTGGTTTTCTTTGTTTAAGATAATATTATTTTAATCAAAGTGATAATATATGACGTGAAATTTAGTTATTCTTAATCTAAACATTGTGTGAATCAGACTTCAGATTTTGTAAAGCGGCCATGTTCGATGTTGTACGTTGTGTAGATTGGTGACAATCAGGAGATTTTTGAAAGATTTGTTGTAATATTTCGGCCTCAAAATGTCAGGCAACACGGGAATGGAACAACTCATTCCCATTGTCAACAAACTCCAAGATGCATTTACACAACTTGGAGTACATATGCAACTTGATTTACCACAGATAGCCGTAGTGGGCGGACAATCTGCAGGAAAGAGTTCCGTTTTAGAAAATTTCGTCGGAAGGTAAATATTTATTTTCTATTTACCTGCATATTAAGTTAAACCGATTTGTTAAATTTTTATGCAAATGGAACTATTGTCCGGAATTTTTACGACGCATGTAGTATTTAATAAAAAAATTAATTTAGATCTTGTTGAACAATTTGACAGTTAACGTTTTCGTATGAATCATAATTTCGAGGTCGTAATTATTGACCCCATCGTTATTTATGTATTATAATATTTTGTACATAGGTGATAACATTGATTTTAGTGGGCTTGAAACTTTATGTTTATGTGGGTTGAATATTGATTTTTCTATTCAACCGTCATTGTTAGTAATAACAAGTGTTTCTGATTGATCATAAGTTTAGAGATATTTATTTCGTTTTTTACTCTTAAAAACTCATTCGAATTTCAGTAAAATTTACTTTTAGGTTAGTATAATAATGTAGAAAAATTTTACAAATATTTTATGTTATAACTTATCTTAGTTGAAATAATCTTTTTCTCAAAACAATGACTGTTCTGTTTAGATAAGTGACGTGACGCATTTTTTTCATTGTAGGGACTTCCTTCCTAGAGGTTCTGGTATAGTTACCCGTCGCCCACTTATCTTACAGTTGATATTTTCAAACACTGGTATGTGCTTTTTCCATATTTAATATTCAACGCGAAAGTTATTTTCATTTTTCATTTTTAGAATATGCCGAATTCCTGCACTGTAAAGGTAAAAAATTCGTTGATTTCGATGAAGTTCGAAGGGAAATTGAAGCTGAAACCGATCGTGTTACTGGAAGCAACAAAGGAATATCGAATATTCCCATTAACTTGAGAGTTTATTCACAAAATGGTAAGCGAAAAAAATTCTTATTAGTTTCATATTGATTTCTAATCGATTTTCTTTTTAGTGTTAAATTTAACACTGATTGATTTACCCGGTTTAACTAAAGTACCAATCGGTGATCAGCCAGTCGATATAGAACAACAAATTAGAGGAATGATTATGCAATTTATTAAACGTGAATCTTGTTTGATTCTTGCTGTTACACCAGCTAATACCGATTTAGCTAATTCCGATGCTTTGAAACTGGCAAAGGAAGTCGATGTACAAGGTTATTTAATTTATATATATAATCCGATAAATAGAGAAATAATGATAAACTTTGATTTAAGGTATACGTACAATTGGTGTAATAACAAAACTGGATTTGATGGACGATGGAACGGACGCTAGAGATATTTTAGAAAACAAATTATTGCCGCTACGAAGAGGCTATATTGGTGTTGTGAACAGATCACAAAAAGATATTGATGGCCGTAAAGATATTAGTGCTGCACTTGGCGCTGAAAGAAAATTCTTCCTTAGGTAAATTTTCAATATTTTTATAGAATATTTTATCAATAATATTGATGAATTATTAAATATGTTATTTCGACAAGTTTAAACAAACACTAAAGATAAAAAAAGATTTATAATTTTTGAATTTTTAACATCTGATACGACCAAACTATAGGTTTGTTCGATTGACTCTCTCCTGCGTTTTACTGCAAAACGCCGCCGTAAATAATGCAGCGGTTTGCCGTTTACGTAACATGTACTGCAAAGAGAATAAAACAACAAACATTAACGCCGCAATAAAAGTATGCGAATCAAACAGGGCGGCTAATATTAATAATATCTTGTTAAATTATCATTTTTGTTGTTTTTTGAATTTGATAAATATTATTTGTTTAAATTTCATTTAATATTAAATTGCTTATTTATGTTATTTATCTTAGCAAGTCTTTATTATATCATCTATTGACGATACCTGTTCTTTAAAGGTATTAATTAATAATGTACATATTTATTTATTAAAAAATAAAAATAAGTAAACAATGCCTAAGCCATAATTTAAAAGTAATTGAATACTATAATATAATATTGTATTAAAAAAAATAAAGATGTGTGTATTAAAGTTGCATATATTTTTTAATAGTATTTTAAATAATAAATGTGATTAAAGAATTATATTTTGAAATCTATAATTATTTCGGATGATTTGTTGATATTTTTATAGAAGTTCATCATTCTATTACGTTATAATTTATTTTTATATAAATGTAATAATGTATTACATCATGAAATGTATTTAATTAGTTTTTACCTTGAAACAAACACTATTTTTTTTTTATTATTTTGTTAAAATGTTTGAGAAAATATAGTAAAGTTAAGAAGGATTTTTATATAAAATGTTACAGTAAAATTTCGAATTCTTGTACAGAAAATTGATCTTGAAAAATATTCATTATGTTAGTGGTTTTTATCTGGATTCAGTTTCACTTTTTTCCTAATTCGCTTAGTTAAAATAAAAATCAATCGCTCTGGGCTGGCAAATCATGACCTCATTCTGATTTGGTTTTTCCAATATGAAAAACAAGATCTTTTTCTTTTAATAATAAATGATATTTATTATTTATTTATTTATTTTCTAAATGAAATTCATTAGTAGTTCTATTATATTAATTAATTTTTTTAATTTTAACGATAGTGTTAAAAAATCTATTTGGAATTAAAATGTTAATTGTTAATAAACTATAACTTAAAGCCGTTTTATTTTAAATAAATTTATTTACATCTTATGAATGTTTTTTTTTTTCGCTAACAATAATAAACATAGTATTCTATTCAAAGCAGTCAAAAGATCAATTGAACTGTGCCTAAGTTTGTTAAACCAAAGCTTAATCATTGTATTCGGCTAACGAGACGTCATTATTATTATGATGTTTTCCAAATAGTTTGGTTAATCAAAAACAAACCAAAACCACTCCAAAATGCGTGTATTTTTTGAAAACACCACAAACGTAAACAGATTTGCTTTAATCGTTTTAAGAATTTTATGTTAATTGTACTATGTATTTCTTAATTTGATTTTTACCACTTTGACTGCGTTTGGTACGGTGTCTGTAACATTTTCAAAAAAAAAAAAAATTGAATAGAAATCCTTGATATAGCCCCTAGATTAGACGAATCTGAACTTAGTTTATGTGGGTGTATGGATGTGCGTCGTCAACTCGCTCGCTCGATCGGTCAAAATTTTGTATTGCAACTTCTCCTAATTTGAATAAGATACAGTGTTGTCAATTTTCCGAGAAAAAAATTACTAAAATTTTTAAAAATTTATTATGACTACGTTATTTAACCGATTTTAAACAAATTTTCACTAAAGATTCTCTTGGTGCCCGCATAAATTATGCAATTTTAACAAAATACAGTGTTGCCAACTTATCGAGAAAAAAATTACTAATATTTAAAAAAATTTATTGTGGCTACATTATTTATCCGATTTTGATCAAATTTTCAGAAAAGTTTCTCCTAGTGCCTACATAAATTATAATTTTATTAAAATTCGATGTTGCAAACTTTCCGAAAAAAAAAAAAAATTTTCTAAAAATTTGTTATGCCCGCATTATTTATCCGATTTCAATCAAATTTTTACAGAAGATACCCTTAGCGTCTATAATATTATATATTAGCAAAATACAATGTTGCCAACTTTCGGTGAAAATTTTTTTTATTCCTATTCTCATTTACGTGATAATGTCAAAGTGGTCTATATATGGGTTTACCCATATACTTCTAATCTTATTTTCTTTGTTAATGTCTGATAAATTTTGATCTGATGAAGACGAGCATTCAGTTTCGTAGAAATAAAATAATTAAACAGAATTTAATCCTAAAACAGTTTTTATTTTAATATAATGGCTCGTATTTTCGAGCACTTTTAGTTAAAAGCAGTCAATATTTCAGTATTAATTTTTGCTTTTGTTTATCAAATACAAAGCTATTTTTATAAATTAAATACTTTTTATTATATAATATAAATAATGCTAAAAACACTTGCAATATTTTTTAACTAAATACTTTTGGAAAATATTTTACTATGTTAAAAATATTGATTTTTATTTTCAGTCATCCAAGTTATCGACACTTAGCCGACCGTCTCGGCACTCCATATTTGCAACGAGTTTTAAATCAACAATTAACTAATCATATCAGAGAAACACTTCCAGGTTTACGTGACAAACTTCAAAAACAACTTCTAACTCTAGAAAAAGATGTCGAACAATTCAAACATTTTCGACCCGATGATCCGGCTATTAAAACCAAGGCTATGCTTCAGTATGTCCATTCTTTTTTCTTTTAATTTCTCCGACCAAATAAGATTATATAATTAATAATTGATTTTTAGAATGATTCAGCAACTTCAATCCGATTTCGAGCGAACAATCGAAGGTTCTGGATCGGCACAAATCAATACAATGGAACTATCGGGTGGTGCAAAAATCAATCGTTTGTTCCACGAACGATTCCCGTTCGAAATTGTTAAAATGGAATTCGATGAGAAGGAGTTACGACGTGAAATTGCGTTTGCTATCAGAAATATTCACGGTATTCGAGTGAGTTTTTTTTTTTTTTTTCAATTTTATTTCGTATAAATCCTAAAGAAATTAAAAAATATATTAATTTTGTTGTATTTTTAGGTTGGTTTGTTCACACCAGATATGGCGTTTGAAGCTATTGTTAAAAAGCAGATTGCAAGATTAAAAGAACCGTCATTGAAATGCGTTGATTTAGTTGTGCAAGAATTGTCTAATGTTGTACGAGTTTGTACGGATAAAGTAAGTTGCTCATAGAATTCAATTTTTTTTTTTTACTATATTTGGTGTAAAAAATGTATATGTTTGTAATTTAGAATTATTTTGAAAAATATTTTTCTTTTTAACTAAAAAAAAACTTGAAGGTTACTGATATAAATGAGAATTTATATTTTTAATAGTGTACAGGTGTTCGAAATGTAAACAGATTATTGTTATCATTAACAATTTGACAATGAAATTAAAGAGATATTGATAATAAAATGAATCATTATTCTAATAAATTATGTAATACTTTTTTATCGATAGTACAGTGTACGAAAATAGTTTAATTTTTAACTAAAATTCGATATTTCAATATACTAAACGTATAACGTACGATATATCATCAGGAATATATGCATACTGAGTTCTGAAAGATTTTTTACTATATTAAGGGGGTAGTACACTTTGAACGTCCAAAAAGTAAGGCATTTTCGTTAATTTTTTTAAGCAATAAAACACTAAGGGAGGGCAAATATGTTATAACCCATTTATTACTCATCCTTCGAACTACAATTTGTATTTTTTTTGAACTCGATCGGCGCCCCCCCGTGGCCGGTGCACCAGGTCGCGCAGACGTCCTCGCGCGGAAGTCGGAAAACGGTGTGGGAAAATACTCCTTCCCATGTGATCCTGGTACATAAATCGAACTAAATCCTAATTAGTAATGAAATTTGGGTTAGAAATACGTATTCCGATTTTTTTAAAATTGATTTTTTCAAAAGTTGTGGCCTTAGGAAAAAAAAAATCCATTTTTTCACCCTAAAAATGCTTACAAAATCGTGGATTAAAAATCCATTTTTGACAAAATCAAAAATGTGGATACGTATTTCTAAGCAGAATTTAATTCTGAACAAGAAAACCTAGGCGATATCCAAATTTGATGATAACTGGTTAGAGTTATTTCCCACACCAGTTTGAAAAACCTCGTTTCGAGATAAACGGCGTTCATTTTTCTCGTGGAAAAGTATTTACCTTCAATCGGCTATGCCGGCTCCATACATTTTTTAGGAAATCGTTTCGTAAAGCGGTAAGGAATATTCTGGCGGACTTGGAGTCTTTTCTAAATTAAAGTATACATCCCAAGGAACATTTTAAGCAAAAAAAAAAAAAATGCATTTTTTTGAAAAGTCAAAGTGTACTCCCCCCTTAATAAATATTATATTAAATATAAAATAAAAGTAATATTAAATAAAATAAAACGGCTTTAGGTTTAAGTTCTATATTAATTTTTTTTTAATTTATTTTTTTTTTAACCCAAAGCCGTTTTATTTGATATAATAGCTGTGTTTTTTTACATTCCACTCAGATCAGTAAATCTTGTAAATGAGCTGAGCTGAGCTGAGTTGTATTGATAAATAAAACAATTTATTTGAAAGTGACGTTTAAAATCTAAGTTCCACATATGGTATAACCTAAAATATTAGATGTATTTGGGTTGTTTGCGTTGATAATTTATTGCAACTCGCCGGATATCTATTGTTTGATTTCAAAATAAAATATTCAAATATAAATTAAATGTCAACCAGTATTAAACACGTTATCAAATCTTAAACTAGGAAAATTTGAATTGTGCATGTGCGTTCACTTGAATCACTAGCTAAATATCAAACTTAGTATCGGAAAGGGGGGAAGCAATTCACTCACTTCGAACTCAGTTACGAGACGATAAATAAAACAGCTATTATTTCAATGTTACTGATATTTGCTGATCTGAGCTGAGTTTTTCGGTAAAAAAAAAACACAGCTAATGAGTTCTGAAAGATTTTTTCTTATGTTATAATATGAAATAATTTTTAGATGAATCGATATCCAAGATTGCGTGAAGAAACCGAACGTATTATAACAACTTATGTGAGAAATCGGGAACAATTATGTAAAGATCAACTTATACTTTTAATCGACTGCGAATTAGCTTATATGAACACAAATCACGAGGATTTCATTGGATTTGCAAAGTAAGAAAAACACCTTTACATCTAATTTCCAATAAATTTGAACACACACGAAATTTTTAGTGCTCAAAATCAATCGGAAAACGCGGTCAAATCAGGTACACGAGGTGCATTGGGTAACCAAGTCATTCGAAAAGGCTATATGTGTATTCATAATTTAGGCATTATGAAAGGTTTGGATTTGAGGAAAAATGAAAAGTATTTTATTCGATGATAATGTGATTTATTTTTTCTTGTTCTAAGGTGGTTCACGAGATTATTGGTTTGTATTAACGTCGGAAAGTATCTCGTGGTTCAAAGATGAAGAGGAACGCGAAAAGAAATATATGTTACCATTAGACGGTTTGAAATTAAGAGATATCGAACAAAGTTTTATGTCACGAAGGCATATGTTTGCGTTGTTCAATCCGGAGGGACGCAATGTTTATAAGGTATGTTTAAAAAAACAATCGCCCCGTTATTACGGAGCTCAGTTTTAACTAATACAGGTTTTTTAAAACAATCCAACTGCTATAAGAGCAGGACTAAATAAATGAACTAAAACACCTAAAAACCGAGCTTGTAATATCAGCTAATTTGTTTTATTATTACCACTTTGACTGCAAGGAAAAGTGGTATAGCGTTTGGTACGGTGTCAATAACATTTTCAAAAAAAAAAAAAAAAATGAATCCGAACTTAGTTTATGTGGGTGTATGGATGTGCGTCGTCAGACAAAATTTTGTGATCGCAACTCCTAGACGGTTCAACTGATTTTAATGAAATATTTAGGATAAATTTGTCTAGTACCCAAGATAGGGTCATGTGGTTTTATTTTTTTCCAGGGATGCAAACTTTCCGAGAAAAAAATTACTAAAATTTTAAAAAATTTATATTGGCTATATTATTTATCCGATTTTACTCAAATTTTCACAAAAGATTCTCTTAGTATTCATATAATTTATGTAATTTTAACAAAATATAGTGTTGGCAACTTTCCGAGAAAAAAAATTACTAAAAAATTTTAAAAATTCATAATGACCACTTTCTTTAACCGATTTTAATCAAATTTTTATAAAAAATTCTCTTAGTGCCTAAATAAATTATGCAATTTTAACAAAATACAGAGAAAATTCATTATGGCTACATTATGTATTCGATTTTGATCAAATTTTCCGAAAAGTTTCTCCTAGTGCCCACATAAATTTTAATTTTAATAAAAATATTGTGTTACCAACTTTCCGAGAAATGTCAAAGTGGTCTATATATGGGTTTACCCATATACTTCTAATCTTGTTGAATCAACTTTTGGTTTAACGTTTTGTCTAGATTATATTTGGTTTACGTTTCTGAAAGATATTTAATTATTTATCATATTTAATTAACAAATGCAGCTAACTAATATTATTGATAAATTATCCATTATACGTTATTTATTTCTGTAAATTACAGGAGCAATTGTAATTATTATTTATAGTTAGAGAATTTTTACTTAAAATTAAATCAGTAATATTAACGTTAATAGGAACTAAAACTAAAGAAAGTTATAATATAGAAACACCATTTCAAAGAATGTGATTTTTATGGTTTCCAATTTTATTATTTTTTATTTTTTTTAAATCAGAAATAATTCGAATTGTTTTAATAGGATTACAAACAATTAGAATTAAGTTGTGAAACGCAAGATGAAGTGGATTCATGGAAAGCATCCTTTCTTCGAGCTGGCGTCTATCCCGAAAAACAGACAGATCAAGCTAACGGCGAAGAGGTAATGTTAAATTTTCAATTTTATTTTCTATTTTCTTTCTTTAATTGCTGTCAAACGAAATGGCGTGCGTATGTTTGTAACCTAAAAAATATATATATATATATATTTCGATGTGCTTTATCGTTATCTTTGATCTCATCTCTTTTATTTTCCTCGTTATTTTATTCATATTTTCGATCGTTTTTATATTTACAGAAACCAAGGGCAAGTATTATCTTGACGTGAACATTAAAAAGGCAGGATTATTATATTTTGGTTTTCTTAATCAATTTCTAATCCGGACTAACCATGATTTTCAAATTTTTCTTTATAATTTCATAGTTGTTAGATTAACGTATATATTTAATTATTTTTTTTAATAAATTGATAAGAATCGTTAATTTTTTTACATAAAAATAATACTAAATATGTTAAGTTTTTTTACTCGGTAACGACGTTATAAACAATTAACATTTCTAAATTTAAATTAGTTACAAATTGATAAAATGTATTGACCTCGCCGGGATTCGAACCGTAGCTCAGTTGTTCGAATCCTGGCGAGGTCAACACATTTTTTTTTTTTCAATTTGTAACTAATTTAAGTTAGTTCATTGTGATGACTAAATCATTTAATGTTAGATTGTTTAGTGTAATTGTATAAAAATAATATTAAAATACAAATACATACAATCAATATAATTATGTAAAATAATTTTTGCTTTCCTAGAAGATTTCTAAAAATTAAAAAAAAAAGATAATATTAATGTAATTTTTCTTTTAGTGTGCCCCCTATTTTGATGTACTGGCTCTTTTTTTTGTATCCTAACAAAGCATGTTTATTCTTTTTTCTATTTTTTCCCAATTTCTTTAATACTGGAAATGCATGATGTTAACCCTAATTAGTGTTTTTGTGTGTTTTTGCTTCTTTGCTGCAGGGAGAAGGAGAGGTGGGTAAAAATAATAAAAAAGCGATTAAAATTCGTTGATAAACCCACACTAATTAATAAACTAAATTTATATATCACATATTTAATTATACATAAAATACCCAGACAACATTCTTGACCTTAATACATGCATTAGTTTTATTATTTTTGTTTCGTAATAATATTTTTTAATTTAATATAAAATATTTTCAATTGGCACAAATATTTTGTTTTATTAAAATAAAAAAGTTTTAGATTTTAGTTCTGTATAATTTTTATTTAAAATTCGACTGCATGTATATCATCATCAGAAAAAAAAAATACAAATATACAAAATATAGAAACAAATTAATAGGTAACTAAATACAAATAACTAGATTACAAAATTTATAAATTATTAATTAATTCTTGAGCAATAGCGGATTTATCTCACATGCGTTAAAAAAATATTCATGATGCAAAATTTTAAGATACTAAAATAATTGCAAGACCCAACAATAGCTGTATTTTTTTTACCGAAAAACTCAGCTCAGATCAGCAAATATCAGTAACCATGAAATAATAGCTGTTTTATTTATCGTTTCGTAACTGAGTTCGAAGTGAGTGAAATTGCTTCCCCCCCTATCGATACAGAGTTTGATATTTAGCTAGTGCTTAGCTGAGATTCAAGTGAGCGCACATGCGCAATTCAAATTTTTCTAGTTTCAGATTTGATAACGTGTTTGATACTGGTTGACATTTATATTTGAATATTTTATTGTGAAATCAAACAATAGATATCCGGCGAGTTGCAATAAATTATCAACGCAAACAATCCAAATACATCTAATATTTTAGATTATATCATATGTGGAACTTACGATTTTAAACGTCACTTTCAAATAAACTTTTATTTATCAATACAACTTAGCTCAGCAAAACTCAGCTCAGCTCAGCTCATTTACAAGATTTACTGATCTGAGTGGAATGTAAAAAAAACACAGCTAATATTAACAATAGATTGATAAGAGAAGCAATAATTTACAAAGAAAAAGGTAGCATCAATCAATGTAAAGACACTAATTTAAATAAAATTTGGCTTTCTTTAATTAATAATTTATATAAAATAAAACAGCTTTAGGTTTAAGTTCTGTATTAATATTTATTGATAATCATCGTTTCGACGAACTCAACGTTCGATTATTAATAAATATTAATACAGAACTTAAATTTAAAGTCGTTTTATTTTATATAATGAGTTCTGAAAGATTTTTTTACTATGTTAATAATTTATAAATTTTGTAATTATATTGTATTTTTTTTGTTATCTAGTAACTTGTTTTTATGTTTTGTTTGTTTATTATTTGTGTCATTTGTATATTTTTTTCTTGACAATGATATACGTACAGTATATCGAAACATCGAATTTTAATTTAAAAATTATATGGAACTTAAACTTAGAGCTTTTTTTATTTTAATATAATGAGTTCTAAAAGATTCTTTACTATTTTTGTTTTTATGTTTTTTGTAGAATGTTTCTCTATTTTTATTCAGGTCTTTTCCATGACAGAAGATTATAAGGTATGCTCAAACGGTGAACAAAATTTTTATTCGCAATGCGCGCAAGACGTAGTTCGGGGGGTACACGCTGCTATTTAAATCACGTAGGTCCATTTATGCATTCTTATGTTAAGTATCTATTTAGTAATCTTTGGATAAATACAAACAAAAATCGAATCAAATATTGTTGTTAAAATTTTGATGTATTTTTGTTGTTATATAGCCACGAGTTATGAAGCTGATATTTAACACGAGATTATATAAATGGTCTTTGGGAGTTATTCCAACCCAACTTATGTCATGTATCTATTTAATAATTCAAGCCCAGTTTACATTAGTAGAGTGCGTACTATCTCGTTATCGGCATATCTTAAACATTTTGGAATAATAAAAATTAGCGCTAGGCCCTTTGAATTTTTATTTTTAAGAATTTTATTAATTTATATTTTACTTTTTATATTATACGGAATTTTCCCAGATTAAACGATCAAACTTAAATATTAAATTGGATACTTAAAAAAAAAATGTTTGCAATTTGTTTTACAATTTATTTGACGCACAAAATTATTTATTTTTGTTTTAATTATATTGTTATTTAAGTCCTTTTTGTAGATAAAAATCATAGAATAGTGACCCGTAATCATAGCTTCTTCTAAAATCCTTTTAGATACAAAATTATTGGAGCTGTTTTTAGCTGTATTTATATTTAAGAATGTTAAATATAATAATAATAAAAAAAAATTAACTAAAAGTGCTTTAAAAGAGGCTATGAATAGGGTCATTTCACATTTTTTTTTTATTATTTCAATCGAAAGATTTTATGTATTTATAGACATAAACAGCAACAACAATTTTTTTTTCGCATTATTATAGCCGTAATTAACAAAAAGATTTGCCCGCCAAACGGGTTCTGAAAAATCGACGTCGGCCATGTTATGACGTTTTCTAAGAACAATAGAGATGTTTGTCGTCATTGCAACGTCACCGTTGACACACGTGCTATGCATAGAATTGTCATAACGGTGCTAGGTCCATTGTGCTGGGGAGCAGAGGGGGTACTTTTTATTCAAGTGACAGTAGCCACCTAACTAGGTGCGTTTGTTTTGCAAGATTCATAATTTTCTACGAAAATAAACTTTTTCAAAATTGCTTCAAGATTTATTCTGTTAATTTAATTATTTAATTTAATTTAATTTAATTTAATTTAATTTAATTACAAAAAGTATTATATTAGAACTTGTATATTTTTTAATGTATATTATTAGTTAAAATATATAAAAAACGTTCTGAATTTTTTAGCTTGTATTTGCTAAATATTGTCAGCCAATCAGGTTGTAAGGCGTCATACTATAGCTCTTTTGTTCTAAACGGACGTCATCGTTTTTAAAATGATTTGAAAATGTAAACTGATTTTCAATTATTAATTAAAAATGAACTATAAAACTTTTGTTGCTTTTTTTGTTATGAAAAATTATGTTTCATATTGGACTTTCGATTGTGATGTGTTTTTTTTAAAAATAAATTTTGTGAAATGACCCTATTCAGGTCAATATTTTTTTTTCCTGCGAAATAATCCATATATTAACCACTATGCGTTAAAGGGTTAAGATATATGAATGAATATGTGTGTGTGTACTGAATAACGTAACATTACAAGCGTTTAAGCATACTTTGTCTTCTTATGTCATGATCTATTTTAACCAATATTAAAATATAAACATCTTATAAAATCCTAGAATTTTTATTGTAAAAAAAATATTACCTAATTGTGACAGTTTTTTATACTGTAATAATATAATTAATTTGTCACATAATAGTTTTTGTTATAATCTTCTTTGTTAATGTAAAATATTTTTAATTGAATTTTTAATAATATTATGGAATATATTCAAATTTTTCATTTAATTTGAATTATTAAAATATATTCAAATATTTTCCCTGCCAATTGCTTCTTGGAATTTAAATATATATTTTTTTTTTTTGCTTAAACAATTTTCTTGCTTATTTATTTCATGTTGGCAATAATTATTTTAACAATTCTATGCCAATTTTATTTTTATTATGCGAGCTTTTTACATCTTTATAATACAACATTCAATATTACATAATACATAACAAGTAACTAATTGCTGTAACACTTATTCTTTGTGATTAAATATTTAATAGAGCACGTTCTTCAAGAAAAGATAAATAATTTTGAATAAAGTTAACCTGTTACTAATCTTTTTTGTATATGTACCTACTTTATTCAAATGTATTATTATTTTTCGTTGAAGGACTGTATATTAAAGTTTAGCCGAAATTTGTCTTGTTTCTTTAACCGTTTGAGTGCCAAGCAGCGATTTTGCGCTCTTCTGTTACGCTCGAAATTTATTAGTGCTCTAGCAAGCGCGGTTTCTGTCGATGCCCGACTTTACGGCTACCGTTCCGTTTTAAGTAAAAATGAAATTGGAGTAATATTACACTTTGTAGGTGTACAGTTTTAATTCTTATAAAGAACGATTACTATAATAATATAATTAATTAAATAATGTAGAATAGGATATAAGACAAGCGCAAAAGCGCTCCTTGGCACTTTTAGACGGGGGGAAACAGCAAAAATCCGTGGCACTCAAACGGTTAAATTGGGATAAATGTTAATATTGATTATGTAAATAGGTTGGTAACGAAAGTGGCGGAACTAGTTCAATGGATCCACAATTGGAACGACAAGTTGAAACAATTCGAAATCTCGTCGATAGTTATATGCGTATTGTTACAAAAACAACGAGAGATCTGGTGCCGAAAACTATTATGATGCTTATTATTAATAACGCCAAAGATTTTATTAACGGCGAATTACTGGCACATCTTTACGCTAGCGGAGATCAAGTATGTGAACCAAAAACATTAGATTTTTTATGTTATAAGTATTTTTTTCTACAACCACTAGAATATGGCCTATTAATTATTTATTTATTTATAATCACTCAACAGGACATATGTCCCAATTCACATGAAATTACAAATATATATATACAGAAAAATGGCAAATAAATGATTAGTTAAAACATATTGGAAAATATTGCAATTACATGTATGTATAAATATAATTTAACAAGTTTTCGAAAACGACATAATCTAGGTATCGGAGTTTTGAATTCAAAAACCGTTTTACAGTTATATATAAAAAAGGGTTTGTTTTTTTTAGTCTAGAGTTTAGTCTGGGTACAAGAAATGCGATTAATTGCAATAAATTAGAATCAGTAATAATGTTACTAATTAGTTTATATAAGAACAAGCAAGAATGCATTGTTCTTCGATTTGATAGCGAAATGATATTAAATTCGTTTAGTAAATTATTATAACTGATGTTATAATCAGGATAGTTGCGATATCTGTTTAAGAAACAATATTTTAAAAACTTTTTTCGAATTGATTCAATCAATGACACATGCTGGATTCCAAACTTGAAGGCAATATTCAAATTTCAATATTCATGTTTTGTATTTGAGCTACGTGTCTGAACATAGCAATTAGAACCGTGTGAACTAACGTTAATGATCAGAGAATTATTTTTATTATTGGAAAAATGCTTTTCTAAATTTATTTTCTTATTTACCTGTCGCGAACTTCTTGTTTGTGCCCAAAATGCCTTCTGGTAGCACAATAAACTAAAAGTGGTCGTAGAATTAGTACTATGTATGAATTGAATAGAAAACTTCTCATGCACATGCTGCACTCGTCTGATTACTGGATTACTGTGTAAAACAATGTAATAATTCTTTTTTTTTTTTCGTAATAAAAAAAAAGGCTCAAATGATGGAGGAAAGTCCCGAAGAAGCGCAGAAACGCGAGGAAATGTTACGAATGTATCATGCATGCAAAGAGGCTATGCGTATTATTGGTGATGTTTCCATGGCGACAGTGTCAACACCGGTACCACCGCCAGTAAAAAATGATTGGCTAGCTAGCGGAATGGATAATCCGAGACTATCACCACCTAGCCCGGGTGGACCTAGGAGAGCTGCTCCTAATATGAGTTCAGTTGGATCTTCAGGTAGATTGATAATGTTTCGAACATTTAAAAACTATTTTCTACGTCAAACAAATAATTATTTTTTATTCTTAATTACACATGGCGAAATTATATTAAGAATATAAAATATACTAAGATTACTAGATTTGTAGACACATCATTCACTGGATTAAATTTACGAGTTTATCATGACCAGTTAAAAATATAGATCTTGTGGTGCAAAAGGTTCCGGATTCAAACCCCAGCAAGGTCAAAGCATTTTTCTTCATTTAAAAATGAACTAATGATTTAATTAGTTTATCAAAATAAATTAGTGGTGGCAAAAAAAAACAAAATACTATAACCTAAACAATTATTTATTATTGTTGTAATTACAATTATTATCATTAAATAACATTATTAAAAATAAAACTGTCATGTAATTATGTAATTTTTAATGTTTTTAACTATTTCAAGCTGAAATTCAATATACAGACTTTATTTGATATAGAATTAATAAGAGTTTATTTTTTTCAATTTTCGGTTTATTTTAATAATTAGTTTACGAATATTAAAAAACACTTTTGTTCAGGTTCTCTTGGAGGAGGTTCACGAGCTCCGCCCCCACCTCCTGCATCTGGTAGACCAGCACCAGCGATACCAAATAGACCAGGAGGTGGAGCACCTCCAATGCCACCAGGCAGACCTGGTGGACAGGGATTACCCGCACCACTTATACCTTCGTAAGTTCTCTTATTATTGACATTTTTTTTAATTATTATTTTTTTATTCTTTTAAATTTATAAATACACTTGCTTGAATTTGTGATGTGTGTGATCATTTTTCGTTTGTCTTGTCTTATTTATTTTTACATTTGTTGGAGAGTGGAGAGTGAAAATTAACTGACATTACTTTTAGTTTAGATATTTAATATGTTATAAATTAATAAATAAATCAAACCATAAACTTCAAATATTCAAATTTTTGTTTTTCTTGTATAAATAATTTTATAGAAAATGTTGTTAATATTGGTACCGTTTTCTTTCAGTTAATTAAATTGGCCTAAGATTTTTTTTTTTAAATACAAATGGTATTAGATATCTTAAATTAAATTTGTAATGTCATAATAAAATTCGTAATAATTTTGGGTGAATGAACTAACATTAAACACTGAAGAGAAAATGATGTAGTTTTTTTTTTTAATAAAATATGTTTGGATCGCATCTCCAAAAATCACAACTTGTGATTTTTGTTCACAGGAGGCGTTAAATATCATCTTAAACGTCTTGGCCTCAATAACCAACTTTTCATTATCGTGTTGTTATGTAAACTAATTATTAATCACCACCAAACAAATAATACAAATAATAGCTTTAGATAAACAATTATATATATATATATATATATATATATATATATATATATGTATATATATATATATATATATATATATATATATATATATATATATATATATTAATCCTCTTGAAAACGCTTTCATTGTCTTTCTCTGTCTTGATCACTATTTAACTTTGGCTTGGTTGAGGCTATGTTCTCTCTTTTTTTTTGTCAAAAGAAGCCGTAAGCCGCAATGTATATTTGTAAAAAAAAATAATATCATTTTATTGTCACCGGAGTAATGAATATTCATATATATATAAATTTTGGTTTTACGTAAATTAATATGAAAAGTGCATTAAGAATATTATTTCGTTAAAATGATTTAAAGAAACAATTAAATTTTTGAATTTCGTTGATATTTTGTGCCATTTGTTTTGTGATTTAACATTTATGGTTAATGGGAGCATGTAATATACAAATTCACTTATTAAATTTGCATGTATTTTTTCATAAGTGTTAAAGAACAATAATTATGTTACTAAAAAGAACAAAAATGGCGCATTTGGTAAACAAATAACTATATTTAAAATATTGTAAAATAATTTATTATTGATAATACTTCATATATGGGATTTAGATGGTAAGCATTTAGTTTTTATTGAAATTACAAAAAATATTTGTCGATTTGTTAAATTTCTTTAAACTTGAAAAACAAAAATACACAAAAAGTACAGGAAAAAATATTGCTGTTTATTAATTTCGGAAATATATAAAATTATTGAAATGTTCATGACAAACAATTTGATTAAATAAAACATTATTGAGGAAGAAAAAAGTTACTAAACTTTAGTTAGCATGAATAATACGCATGCATACAGTTGATCCGTATGCGTATTATATGGCTGAGATAGATGTATTAATAGCTTTCTTCAATTTTATTTCAAGATCTAATAAATGCAATTAGAGTTTTTTTGTACGAAATTGTCCAAAAATAATTTTGTTATCAATTATTTAACATTTTGCAATTTTAAAGTAAGTTTTTTTAAATTTATTGAAATTTACACAAAATATTTGAAGCCTTCAATACGCCCACGCCAAATTATTCGTATCATCAGCGATACGCAAGCGCAGAATAATATTTTGCTAATGATACAAATAATTCACGTTGGTATGTTGTGGTCTTTAAGGACATTCAAGGCAAACAAAAAGCTATTATTCAGACAGGTGGTGGGAATACAAAAAAGAATAATTTTACATTAGATTTATTCGTTTAATACTACATATTTATGGTAACTAATTATTAGAAAAATTAGCTAATTTATGTACAATTAATAATTTAATAACAAGTTTTATATATTTACAGAATTAACATATAAAAAAAATTAATCAAATATTTAATTGTCAATATTTTCTTTGTTTATTATTATTTCGGTTTCCAAATATATATATATATATATATATATATATATATATATATATATATATATATGTTATTAATGGGGAAGTTTAGCGTGATTGAAGTTGCGTGTAAAATTATTTTTTCTCAAATATATATATAAAATAATAACAGAAACTGTCATTAAAATTTTTGATAATTGTTTCATTTATTTGTTATTAACAATTTTTGTAAGAGCATTACTGACGTCACAAGCCTATTGTGCGCAAGCGCAGAAGAGTTGGTGAGACATAATTTTGAAAACGTATGTCGTAGTAAATGTTGAATTTTGTTGATTCAGTTACGCCCAGCCAATAGCTTGTGTCGGTAACCATGGCAATACATGTGCGTCTGTTTCAGAGGTTGACATAAGTTTTGCGATGGCATTACTGACGTCATCACGACATGTTTTTGCATTTTTTAGGAAATCTGGGCATCTTCGAGAAAAATGATAAATTAAACATCACTTTTTAAGCCAGGTCCAACCAAATCAAGAAATAAAAAAATACGCTAAACTTCCCCATTGTAATAAATATTAATCATGTTTTTTTTTTAATAAATTGTATGTGTGAAATAAGAGAAAATCGCATTTTTCAAGGAAAATAATGAAAATTAATATTTTCTCTTAATTTACACATACAATTTATTTGAATAAAATATGATTAATCTTTATTACAATTAGCAACATATATATTTTTTGAAAATCAAAATAATAATAAACAAAGAAAATATTCACAATTAAATATTTGATTAATTTGTTTTTATATGTTAATTCTGTAAATATATAAAAATTGTTATTAAATTATTAATTGTACATAAATTAGCTAATTTTTCTAATAATTAGTTACAATAAATATGTAGTATTAAACGAATAAATCGAATGTAAAATTATTCATTTTTGGATTCCCACCACCTGTCTGAATATAGGCTTTTGTTTGCCTTGAAATGGCCTTAAGCAGAAATTCTAAAAATCTGACAGAATTTCCAGTATATAGTTAATTAATTTTAAGTGCTGTGGTATTTGATTTGTTTTTGTTGGTTTTCTGTATAAATGCGCGCCTGTCATACACACATTAAAACACATAGTTTAATCTATAAAAAAATATATATATCGCGAATAAAATTTAACAAAAACTCGGCGCTGATCTTTTGCTATCTTGGCTTAGTCGTCCGGGCGGTGGGGCCGGTATTCAAGTACCGCAACGAGTGCAGCAAGCTGTTGGACAAGCAGTTACACAGGCCGCTGTCAACGAACTAGCGAACGCCTTCAAATTCAAGTAAATCTATTCCATCTATCATTTATTCATTATGACTAAATATCCATCATATATTATTCTAATTAATGATTATAGATTGATAATAATAACATTCCATAATCGTAATAACGTATTATGTTTTCGTACGTTTTCTGACATTTTGTATTTACTAACCTATTAAATTTATTTGCATTTAGTTAAGACATTGAGTACGTTCAGATACTTAACATAAATCTGAATGTACTTTTGTGTTTATTAAAATGTATGGCATGTGTTTGCATTTATACTAACACTTATGATTCTTGTTACATTATAAAAGATACAAATATTTTCATTATTTTATAAATATAATTAAGTTATGTTCACCAAATGGCAAAGTTTTTTCTTTCCTTTCTTTTATAAGGTGACAAGAACACAATCGTAGTGTAATAATAAAAAAGAAACGGAACTAGTAAAAATTCAAGTTTTGTTCTCGAAATATTATGAATATGTTATACAATTTTATAATTTTTATTTATAGAATCTCACATTCAAAAAGCATATTAATTTAAGTTACAAATTATCAAGTTTAAAAATCTGATGTTTTAATGATCATTCGATCATTGTAAAATATTGTTATATTTACTATGTAACATAAATTAAATAACCTCTTTGAATGATTATATATATATAAATATATTTTTAAGTATCAAATTTAATTTTTTTAAAGTTGTAATTAAGTCATATTTAAAACTGTATAAACAGGCTGTTAACACTATATCTGAAGAACTTTTTAAATTGTTATCAATTCAATTTTATTTCGCTTTTGTGTAGCAGAAAAAATAATATTTGAATTAGAACAAAATTGAATTAGAACGACATGATTCAGAGAAAATTGCATAATTTTTGATAAATTGTTACAACCATTGTGCTCGGTAATTGCGCACACTGCAATATTGAACAAAGATCTTCCGTAATAGTATTGAACAGTAAAAAAAAACTATTTATATAATTCAAATATAAAAATAATATGTATTCGCTTATATATATAAAAAAAATCAAGAAATCAATCTATATTCACCTATAACTAGATATTGTAGTTTTCGCTTTTCAGAGAACAATTTACATTAAACAAAATATTTAACAATTAATGTTGTTGAGATGTTAACTAATGGATAAACAAAAAACAATTGATTGATAGCAGTTGCACCAAATACGAAAAAAATAATAAAATAATTGATTAGTAATGGTTGCACTTTAGATTTGAAGAATTAGGCTTTTCAATTATTAATAATTTCTAACTGTTTTAAAATGCATATCAGTACGAACAAACATTATTTTTGTCTCTTTGTTGTTTACGCTTTTTGCTACTGCAATTTGTTGATAAATTGATTGATATTATTAGGTGATGTCAATTATTAAAAAAAAAAACACACACAAAGTCACAATTGTAAAACAAAATAAATTTTCAAACTTTTTGAAATAAGGGTGCACAATACAATAGATTTTAGTAATATGCGTAACGCTATTAATATAACGGCAGAATTGTATTATTGTTAATTTGCTATAATATATATATATACTAGAAATATTCAATAAAGAAAACACCACTTTTGTCTTCCTAATACTCGCGTATTAGGCTCTATAAAATAAAAGCTGTATTTTATTTATTTTAATTACTATGTAATATGCATTTTATTATGGAATATTGTGTAAGTAAATTTTGTATTTTGTTGTCAAAATCAAGAGCATGGATTTTATTCTGCATGCAGATCTTGCTTGGTGGCCTGAAAAATATTTTTTCTTATCTAAACTTCATACTTGTCTATATAAATATAAATAATATATCAAAAATACATTGTACATTTTTCAAGTACAATAATCAGATATTATAATACAGTTCTGCAATAATTGTATAGCATTTATTGTTGTTGTTATTGTAAATTATTGAAGAAAAAAAAAGAAATAATAAATATACAAATTGCAGTTATTTCTTTGTATATAAATAAAAATGCAAAGAATCTATGTGTAACTAGTAAGTTTTATCACTTGCTATATATAAAGTGATATAATTTCCTCGAAATATTAATGTACACAATTGATAAAGAGAAAATTATTAATTAGTTGTCACTGACAGCAAAAATATTGTTATGTAGGTATTTTCTTTCTTTGTTTGTTTTGATTGATTACAAAACCATTCAAATAATTGTAATAATTTCAGTTATATTGTTGACGAGGTTTTATCAGGTAAAAAAATAAGTACAACAATTAAGAAAACAAACGCTGATTTTTGAAGAAATATTTGCAAAATGTTTTAAATTCGTAATACATTTCTTCCGAAATGAGCGAAGAGTAATGACGATCATTTTTTCCAGGTGCATGATATTCGTGCACTGTCATTTACTTTATTACTTATTGTAGTATATATATCTGAATGTGTAAATATAGAACTAATCCCTTGATGAACAATTTATTAACTTCATTTTTTATCTCTTACAGTTTTTAATCTTTTCAATATCAATTCTTTTTTGGGGTTCTTCTGTGTTATTGTTTTTTTTTTTGCTTTTGTTTCTTCAATAATTCAAAATGGATTTGTTTGTTTTTCATTTTAATAAATATTTTATTATGAAAATTATAAATGGAATATAGCGATTTTTATTGCATTTGAGTGTTTTTTTTTTTTAATCTATTTGTCAATATAGGTGCTTGAAAATATTAAACTGTTTTAAATATTTTCTATTTGTTTTGATTATAATATAGGCTACGAAATAATTTATAATAATATTAAATATTTTTTTTTATTTATAAAAAAGGTTAATTAAAATAGTGTTCATTCTGTTTCGATATTCGAAACATATTCGAAAATATTGTAAATCAATAAATTATAGTTTTTATATTATAAAAATATCTATATTTCATCTTTATTTGCACAAAATTTACAATATTCTTTCTTTTTTATTAATTTTTGGTGTTATTCACAAATCCATTTTGTTTACGTATTCTATCAAATATGGTGTTTATTTTGCTATGTTTGTTTTGTTACTACGTGTTATTATTTATTTATTTTTTAATTCAAAATTTTATTTTATTTCTAAAATTAATGGGTTGCGTACAAATTTTTATTTTACAGCCGACCTGTGCCTAGTATCCCACCACGAATACCAGAACGGCCTTATCCAAGCGGAAAACCAAGCTAGTCATTTTAAAAATATATAATATGTATTGAAATTTCTGTGGTGATGAGAGGGACCAATATTAATTCATATTCACAATGAGAACAGTTTTTGTTTCAGAGTGATAATAGCTACAGAATGAACATGACTTTGATATTAGGAGAATAATGTATATAATTATTTTTGTTTGCGCAAGATGGTGATGTGATAAATCACAATTTTTTAAAGATAAAAGAAAAAAAAAACTAAGTATTTAAATGATATTGTTTCACTGTGAAAATGTGTCACCAAGAAAAATAATTGCTATTTGAAAAATTGATGGAGCACTATCACTGTTTACCTAGTATTCATTTTTATCTATAAGTTGAAACTTATTTGTTTTTTAAGTTTCTATTTTGCACGAAACATGTCTCAGGTTCAATATTACTGAAACATTTTATCTAATGCTAGTCAACTTTTTAAAACCCCGATTAAATAATTGAAGATTGCACATTCATAGTGATCAATATTATCATCGTGATTTCTTCAAATTACAAAAAACAAAATCAATTTTAAGAAATCTTCTCTGTATTGTATTTATATGTAAATTAGAATTATTTTTAATAAAAATAATTTAACTTTACTTTAATGTATATGTAACAACAGAATAATGATTAATTTGTAAAAAGTTTATTAATAGTATTCTTTCTAGTGATGATGAGACAACGAAACAAAGAATCAATTGTATATTTTTCATTTTTATTTTAGAAATATTTTGTAGTTAACAAATAAATAAATTTGAATTGAAATTAATATTTTATAATATACTATAAAATAACCAAATCTATAAATAGTTGTCATAGCAGGGTTAATTTAAAAAAAAATATTTATATATTAAGATTACCTAACCTATTACGATTATTTTCATGATAATAATTCAAATATACACAAAACAAAAAATTTCTAATATATATTTAACATTATTCACAATTAATTTTACAATTTTTCTATATTACATTTAGTTCTCTTCGAAAGTATAATGTTTCTTTCCGTCGGCCGGATATTGTTTTGCTAAAACAGGTCTAAACATTGGCATTTTTTCCAAACATAAATAAATAGCTCCAAAACCGAACATGACCCCCAAAAATGTTAAGCACTGTTGCCACATTGGGAATCGCAACCGTGCACTGACATCGTAACGATCTTCACCAATCATTTCTTGGTGAATATGAACCTATTAAAATGATTTAACATATGTAATGTAGGTTAATCACATTTTATGCGAACTAATTACCGGTTCTTCGAAGTTACGTTTAAGTTCGGGAAAATCGTAAGGATAATAGGGATCCTTTTCTTCGCCTGACACTAAAGGTAATTTCGGATAATCGCCATGACCCATTCCATCGTCGGGATACGGTTCGTATTCCTCTGGTGCCAAGCCATATTTTTTAGCTGCAGCTAATCGTTCTTCCTGAGTTTGTGGATATGGACCAGGTTTAAAATCTTTATTCCAATCTAGAATAAATACGGGTTACATAACCTTGTATTACCGTACATAAACAATATTTGGATATAACATGCGATACTGATTTTGTCACTTACGATTTCGTACTGCTACATAAGTAATGGCAGGATTTTTTAAACATATTTTTGATAATCGCCCTATTTTCATTAACGATGCCATTTTTTATTCAGATTGGGGTGGAAAATGTCAAATTACTTCAATAGGTTAGGCACGTATTTCTATTTGTCGTTACATAGTGGCGCTGGTAGTAAAATTATATTACTTTTTTTTTAATAATTAATATAAATTAGCTCATATAATAATTAAAAAAATGTATATTAAATAAAAGTACTTTATGACAATATATTACTAATAAATTAATATTATTTGTATTAAAATTGGTATAATATACGATTAACATTATGCGACATCTATTAGCAACTGTTAAAAGTAAAGATATTTTTCTTTGACAAATAAATAGAGTGCACCTAATGTGACATAATTATATGATTCATTAATGAGTCATCTGTGGTGGTTATATATCTGCAAAGGTTAGCTGTCAATGAGTTTGTTTGTATTTCAGTAAAATGTGTTTTATAAAGAAATACAATTAACATTCACGTATTTTGTTAATAATACAATATAGTGAAACAGAATATAATAATACGTTTAAATATTTTGCACATAAAGTTAGTGTAGATAAATTTCAAATTTGACCTTTTTAAGGGTAGTGCATCGTTTGTGATCTTTCGTTATATAAATTAAGTATTAAAAAAGCAAATGGCTTTAAAAGCAACAGTTGGGCAGAGTGAGTACTGTATATTAATACAATACAATTTACATATATCAAAAAAAATCTAGATTTGCCTATGTGATTTGATTATCATGCTCCACCCATTGTACTAATTGACATGTAAATTATTATTGAAATAATTTATTGACGTTGTTTTTACGTAATAATTAAATTATTAATTTCTATTTAAAGATTGTGACATTTTGATTATTGCATTTTATTTTTGTTGTTTATCGATTATTTTACTCGGCGACATTTCAATTTTTATTGGGGGTAGGGATAGCGGTCAATAGTTGAATAAATATTTTAAATTTTGGCGGCAATATCTATATTACAATTTCGAATATTCTTATTTTTTTGTAGAAATTATGAACGAAGTAATTCGTTATAATATATTAAAAAAGAAAAATGGACCGCCGCCGGGACATGCAGGCGCTGCTCACAATGTTGAATGGCGAGTTCTCGTTGTTGATCAACTTGCAATGCGCATGGTTTCAGCATGTTGTAAAATGCATGATATATCAGCCGAAGGAATTACATGTGAGTAATTAATTTTTCAAGAGTGAAAGGAGGGAGGTGTTTAAAAATTTATTTTTTGCAAATTATTTTCCTAAAATTAGAACTTTATGAAAATTCAGTATACTATATTTTTAATATTTTAAATTTTATATTGCTATTGAAATCAGTTTATATTTCAAATCATCTATAAAAGTTATTTAATTACCAAAAATAATTGGTTGTAAACATAAATCTATGAAATATATACATATTCAATATATTTATTTTCACCTTATATTCTGGACGATAAAATTTGCTTAATAAAAAATTCAATTATTTTCATTTTACATGTAAAATGTTTATAATTTTATTAACCAGATTAATAATAACAATGCATAACAATTTATTAAAATGTATGTGCCGGGTCAAATATTACGTAATATATTTTTTTTTAA
The DNA here is from genome assembly GCA_963966155.1 of Clivina fossor. NCBI lineage: Eukaryota > Metazoa > Arthropoda > Insecta > Coleoptera > Carabidae > Clivina > Clivina fossor. Next base: position 5,951,989 of record OZ014560.1, read on the forward strand.
AAATAATTTAATTAATTAACGAAATTAGTTATAAATATGTTTTTATTTAAAAATAATAATTATATCTATTATTTATCATTAGTAAAATATCCGTTTGATGTATCTGACGTTAATACGTTTGTATATTCTACGATGTAAGAATAAAATACTTGCAGAATTTTTTTTCTAATTTTTAAGGGTGGGTTTTTTTTGTAAACGCTGAAAAAAAAGGTGAATTAACGCCTGAATAGGACAATGTAATAGCTATTAATATAAATTCACAACCGTTATTTGATATACACATTAAACATCAATTTATAAAATGAAATCTAACATAACTTACTGACATGTACTCATTACATCTGTTGTTAATTTGCATAACCTGACGTGCAAATAGCCTAAATTGTAATTTCTCTTGTTCATCGACATATTTAAATGTTCATTTATATACCCCATTTTTTTTAATACTTATTCTATCCTTGTAGAATATACAATTATAAAAAGCTAAAACATTTGATAGAGTAGAACTATTAGGTCCGGGAAGTTAGCGAAGCCACTTTCACCAAACAAAAAATAAAATATTGATTAATTTGTCGTAAATTAGTCGTAAATTTGTCGTGAAATCAAAAAATTTGTCGCGCCCTATTTTAAAAAATTATTGATGGCTTCGCTAACTTCCCGAAAAAGTTAGCGAAGCCATCCTTCAAAATTAAAAAAATATTAATAAAATGAACCGCGGATGTAGCTTATAATTTGTCGTAAATAAGTCGTAAACGAATAAGAGTAATTTTGTAACGAAATTATTATTACAGAAATAATAAACTTAACGAATGTGTATGCGTACAATGCATATATGGATAGAGCATGTACAACAAAATAAAATCGAACAACAATTTTAGTAACGATTAATTTACGAAAATTTAATATCTAATAATTAACGTGAAAAAATTATTTTTTATTTTCTAAATTAGGTGGCCAGCCAATTTACAACGAGAAATTGGCACGGCCACGCTTCGAATAGTTAGTCGAAGATCACAGTGCTTATAACGCTTATTTAAAGAACAAAATGTAACTTTTTGGTATATATTTTTTGAAAACAACAGCTTATAGAAAATTAATAATATAGTTATTAACATAAAAAAATAATAAACAAATTAGTGAGTATGATTTTTTTCAATGTGAAAGCAATTCTTATAGTTGCAAACTTTTCGGCTTTAAGAAATAGGTAGGTATAATATGCGACAGAATTTTAGAATAATGTCTAAAAAAGTTTTTTTATTTAAGTTTTTTTTTTTTATTTTGTACCATTTTTCTAGTTATAAACCTGTGAACTTAATTCATGAATTAGCGCCCGGCAAACCATGTGAATTCTTAACATATAGCCGCAACCTCCGCTATACGTACGTAATTACGTATATAATCGTATTTATTATGTAATATACTTATAGACTAATTTTATGATTTTATATTTATGTTAACTAAAATAGAAACTTATTTGTATTTGACATTACTCGGATCCCGAGAAACGGCCAGACTACTCATGGTACATAAGTACATATTTTTAATGTATCTATTTTATTGTTGTTAAATTATTGTTTTGTATATTATTTATTTAAATATGCAAACGCATTTAACATAAAGTAAAGCTATAATACGAATAAATGTTTGAAAAGTTTGCAACTATAAAAAAAATTTGCTTTCACGTTGAAAAAAATCATACTCACTAATTTGTTTATTATTTTTTTATGTTAATAACTATATTATTAATTTTCTATAAGCTGTTGTTTTCAAAAAATATATACCAAAAAGTTACATTTTGTTCTTTAAATAAGCGTTATAAGCACTGTGATCTTCGACTAACTATTCGAAGCGTGGCCGTGCCAATTTCTCGTTGTAAATTGGCTGGCCACCTAATTTAGAAAATAAAAAATAATTTTTTCACGTTAATTATTAGATATTAAATTTTCGTAAATTAATCGTTACTAAAATTGTTGTTCGATTTTATTTTGTTGTACATGCTCTATCCATATATGCATTGTACGCATACACATTCGTTAAGTTTATTATTTCTGTAATAATAATTTCGTTACAAAATTACTCTTATTCGTTTACGACTTATTTACGACAAATTATAAGCTACATCCGCGGTTCATTTTATTAATATTTTTTTAATTTTGAAGGATGGCTTCGCTAACTTTTTCGGGAAGTTAGCGAAGCCATCAATAATTTTTTAAAATAGGGCGCGACAAATTTTTTGATTTCACGACAAATTTACGACTAATTTACGACAAATTAATCAATATTTTATTTTTTGTTTGGTGAAAGTGGCTTCGCTAACTTCCCGGACCTAGAACTATTCTAGTTTCATTGAATATAATTTGTTTATATATAAATTTACTTAAATAGTTCAGCTATTATTTGAACTAATAACTAAAATTTGATATATAATAATTTGTATAATCAATTCAATTGAATTAATTATGAAAAAATGTAAAATGAAACACTCGGTTAAATTTTAAATTTTGTATAATTTAGTGGTAGAAGACATCCATAAAAAACGTGAACCATTATCAACAATGGAAGCCGTGTATTTAATAACACCATCGGAAAAATCAGTACATGCTTTAATGCAAGATTTTGGCATGCCAAATCGACCTATGTATCGCGGTGCTCATGTATTTTTCACAGAAGGTATGTAATAGATACTTTTTTTTAATTATTATTTTTTTTTTAATTTAATTTTTTGAGAACCATTTTGTTTTTTGAATAATTTTGTTTAGCATGCCCCGAAGATTTGTTTAAAAGATTATCCCATTCGATGGTTGCAAAATTCATCAAAACACTTAAAGAAATCAACATAGCCTTTGTTCCTTATGAAGAACAGGTAGAAATTAACGATAAATTTATCAAATAATTTTGTAGTTTTGTCCTTTGTGGTGTTGGGACTTTTTCTAACTAAATATTTTCTAATGCGATTAATAATTTTAATATTGCTTATTACTTCAGTTCTATTACGGTTGTGAAGCGAAAGATATTGAAATGCAATTTTGCACTATGTTGGTTTTTGATATATCTCCTATTTATCGAATGATTAGGATCATATTAATAATTCCAGCACATCTGCTAAACAATTTTTATTAATTTGGTTGGCAATACTTAGGCAAACTCTGATAGTTTTATTGCCTATTTTTAAGGAAAAAAATAATGAAAGAAACTTACCTTATTAATGAATTTGAATTGCAGTTTGGAACATAACAATATTGTAACCAGACATGATAATAAAATTTATAATACACTACAAAACTTTTAGTTAACAAGTTAGCTAGTAACAACAAACATAACAATACTGCTACAAATTTTCAATATTATGTTATTCATGTATAATAAAGTCAGAATACTATAGCTAACTAAGAAATATGTTTATACATTTATGTCTAGATTTTAGTAGAAATTAGTATTTTACTTTAAAAATACAATTTTTCCCTTGTTTTTTTTTGCGATTTTATCGTAAGTTTTACATTTTAGCTTTTGATATTAAAATTAGAATTGTTAAACAAACAAACAAAAAAAAAACAGATTGCGACAGTTTTTTATATTAAAAAAAGATAAAATATTTTATTATTTTCCTGTTCTATTTTTTACATTTAGTTTCCTTCAGTTATTGATATCAATTTTATTATCAACAGATGGTTTGTAACATATTGCAGGATTTAGAATTTAATACTGAAATTCAATACACAAATAGTATTAATATACCATGGAAAGACGGAAAGACTTTTTTTTTGTAGCCGAGATATATTATTTCTGGAGATGCGTAGCATCAAAAGAAATAAGAGTATATGGTTATAGTAGTTTATATATTATTTTTATCAAAATTGAAACATTTATTCCCATTATTTAACCATTTTTATCTTGCTAATAAAGTAAACATTTTGATACAAAATTCGTGTCTTTGATAATGTCATTTTTTAATAGAAATAAATAATTTTAATTGACATTTTTATGAGAAAATTTATACTTGAAGTTAATTAATGTTTTCAATTGTTTTTATTATTCATTAATAGGAGAGAAAAATGTATTTATTAGTGGAAAAATAATATAAAGCGTTTTATTTTAAATAAGAAATTTAAAAGCACTTTCGCTTAAATTATATCAAAATTTCTTATTGCAAAATATCATTTCATATATTAGAAGTATTTCTATATTTTTACTGTATACTATATTCGTAACTAATCAAAAAATTATCGTATAAAAAATTAATATAAAATTTCGATAATTTATTAACGTTATTTCATTACATTTAAAGTGGTCCAGTTTTTCAATGTATTTGATCAAAATCAAGTTAGTTTAAATAATTAATGAAATGTATGTAAAATTTTGAAAAATTGGTCCTCTAAAAAATTAATTTGAGGTGATAGCACTTTTCAGTAACCTGGTTTGAAATGTTGATTTCTTAACAAGAATTTTTTTGTTCTATATATTTTTGTTAGTATTAGTAAATTTATAATTTAAACCAAATTAATTTATTATTAATAACATTGTTACATATATTATATAGTGTGTCCCGAGGAACTTTTCAATGAGCTGTGTAAATCGTGCGCTGCTAAGAAAATTAAAACATTAAAGGAAATCAACATTGCGTTCTTGCCATATGAGTCACAGGTGTGTGTGAGCTTTGTTTGTGCTTACATTAACCTTCTTCTTTTCTTTTTGGTGCTTAAAATTCTATTATTATTTGTTTTTGTTTTGTATGCTTTGATTTTACTTAGCAGTTTTTTTTGGTTTTGTTTTAATATCTAGCTAAGATTTTGTGTAATTTATGTGTAAAAGTAAAAATTATATTTTATATATATCTCAAAGTAATCTATATTAAAATTTAAATTTGTACAAGGTTTTTAAAAAAATGATAGCTATCTAAAGCTTCAATTACATTATAACTAACATAGTAAAATATTTTTCAGAACTCATTGGCTGGTATTACAAGCCACATACTAAATCGTTGTTTTTGTGTGTTTTAGTTTAAAAATTCATGGACATTATATGGATTATAAACATTTATTTGAAAAATTACAACAAAATTGTAATAAAACAGAAAATTAACAAATAAATTTTTAGTTACATAATTAAAATAATTATGATCTAGTTACTTGTATTACTTGTATTACCTAGTAACTTGTTTCCATATTCTGTTATTTACTGTAAATGTCATTTGTATCATTTATCCTGATGAAAATGGACGTTGACTTTCGTCAAATCGTCAATTTTTCAAAAATAAATATTAATATAGAACTTTAACCTAAAGCAGTTTTATTTTATTATAATGAGTTCTAAAAGATTTTTTACTGTTAAAACAGAAAATGGTTAGTTTTTTTTTATTTATAAAATTTAAGTAATTAATATCTACTGCTTACTAATTTTGTTACAGAAAAAAGTTTGTAATATACAGAACTTGTAATAATACAGAACTACAACCTAAAGTCGTTTTATTTTATTCGTGTAGTTCTTTTATAGCAAGCTTTGTGTTTACAATAAGAATTTTTCATAGCGAACCGAATAAATCATTTTGTTTTTTGCTTTGTATATAGGATTGGTGGATAATTATCAGGCGTTTTTTAAATAATATTTTTTATGAAAAAAGAAACATAAAAATTTAACAATAACATTTTTATATAATTATTCCGGAGCATAGTTCACCATCTACTTCAATAACTGCTTCCCATTTGCTTGGAAGACGGTCGATTACACGGGCAAAGAAGTCACGGTTCTATTTTTATTTAAAAAAGTTAACAAAACAGCAATTTTTATTAACAAATAACCCGCCTACAAGAACGCCTGATAATTATGATAATTCTGCTTCAATATAAAAATGTATACTGATTTGAATGGGGGGTGGGGTGTGTCTTGTATAGGTATTTTCTTTGGATTCACCCGAAACATTCCAATGCATGTATAATCCATCTTTGATATCAGCTCGTAACGCTAATATGGAACGTATGGCCGAACAAATAGCAACACTCTGTGCTACACTTGGCGAATATCCTTCAGTTAGATATCGGACGTACGTGTGCCTTATAAATTTCTTTCATAATTTTTTTGTTTTTGACATTTTTCTATGATATATATTTTCTCTTACAGTGATTGGGAAAGAAACGTTGAACTAGCACAATTGGTGCAACAGAAATTAGATGCTTATAAAGCCGATGAGCCGACAATGGGCGAAGGACCAGAAAAGGCACGTTCACAATTATTGATTCTCGATCGTGGTTTCGATTGTGTATCACCGTTACTTCATGAATTAACATTGCAAGCTATGGCTTATGATTTGCTGCCGATTGAAAACGATGTCTATAAGTAAGTGGAGAATGTTTGTGAAATATTAAAAATGCAATCTAAAAAAATGACTAAGTCATTACGATTTTTTGTACGTACTAGGGCTGGACGATATTGGAACTTTAATATCGATATTTCGTTATATACTGATTCAATTATATCAATCAATAAGTAAATTAAACAGTATATCAATATATATTTACATTAATTGTTTAATTAAAATTGAAAAATAAAATTTTAATAATGTTTCAATTTCTACATTACGAATAAATATTTTAAATTTAAAAATATCTGTAAAATGTGTGTGTTTTTTTTAAGAAATACAGTAACTAGAATAACTGATTTTTGATATCTAGGTTTCCTAAATATATTTCAATATATTTTAAATTTTCAAGAAAATAACTAAAAATTTATCACAAATTTTGAAAATTAATATTGCGTATTTATGTTTGTACAAACTAAACTTCTACTTTTTTATTTGTTTGTATAGAAATTTTTTGACTTTCTCTGTACGAGGACGAAAATCTATTGTTAAAAATTTAAGAGAAATTGAAATATATTTAAGACGTTTGAACTCTTTGATCTAGAATATTTTATGAGTTATAAGTACAGATTATAAGTTAGTATATAATTTAAAATTATGTTTTAGATACGAGGCAAGCGCAGGTGTACAAAAAGAAGTCTTGTTAGATGAGAATGATGAATTATGGGTAGATTTGCGACATCAGCATATCGCCGTTGTATCACAGAATGTAACGAAAAATTTGAAGAAATTTACCGATTCGAAACGAATGCCACAAGGCGATAAACAATCCATGCGCGATTTATCGCAAATGATTAAAAAAATGCCACAGTATCAAAAGGAATTATCAAAATATGCCACACATTTACATTTAGCTGAAGATTGTATGAAAGCTTACCAAGGTTACGTTGATAAACTATGCAAAGTTGAACAGGTATGAATCTTTAAATGTACGTCATAGATTTCTAGTAATATTTTGTAAAGACTGTTTGACATGATATATTACTTTAATTTTAATACAATACAATACATAATTTTGGATGCGGATCTAAAATTATCCGGATTTGGTTCCCAGCACTAATTTTCATTAATCTTATAAACATTTAGAGGAACAAAAATTAACCACAAACAATATAAATTAATGAAAAATTATATATACTAATTACTAGAAGTTTAAAAATTGTCAGCCATGAAGATAGCTTAGTTTTTGAATTTTTTAACATAGTTTTGTTTTGAAATTTAAAAAGTTCTATACCAAATTAATTTCTAACTTAGTCGTTGACTGTTGCTGATAAACATTTCTTCTTTAGTTTGTTTAAAAAATAATTAATTATTATCGATTTAAGCAAACAAACAAAATACTATAACCTAATATATAATACGGCATGTTGTTTTGTTTTAGGATTTAGCGATGGGAACGGATGCAGAAGGTGAAAAAATCAAAGATCATATGCGCAATATTGTACCTATTTTATTGGATACGAAAATCACGAACCCCTACGATAAGATGCGTATTATCGCTTTATACGTAATGTCGAAAAACGGTATCTCCGATGAGAATCTCACCAAACTCGTAACGCATGCACAAATACAAGAGAAACAAGTTATCGCTAATCTATCGCATTTAGGACTCAATGTTATCGTTGATGTAAGTTATTTTATATTTTTATAAAGAAGAACATCCCATTATATAAATTAAATAGAACACACTCAATTTAGTAGAAAATATATGTTACTTCGTGACTAAAATTATCTAATATCGTTTTGTCTAATCGTAACTAACCGGTTTGCTTCCAGCTTAAAGTGATCATTACAGACACAAATAACTGACATTAAAATAAAATATGGATTAAACAATGATGTTAATCGAACTAATTTAATTTCCTTGTGGTAGGGTGGTAATCGCAAGAAACAATATACCGTGCCTCGTAAAGAACGTATAACCGAACAAACGTATCAAATGTCTCGATGGACGCCCATTGTTAAAGACATCATCGAAGATTGTATCGACGATAAATTGGACCAAAGACATTATCCATTCTTAGCTGGTAGGGCACAATCGAGTGGATATCATGCACCGACCAGGTAACTATAACAATAATTTGCTATTTTTACAATTATTTTAATAGATTTTTTTTTATAAAATAAATATGTCGCCACTTCTTTTTGATCAGTTTGATTTAATAAACAGCAACTACAATAATTAGTTACACCAACAAAAAAATAATTCGTTCAACGAATTATATACACTTGTAAAGTTAATGTAATTTTAATTTTCCTGGTGAAGTTAACGAATTTGTTATCGAAAATTTTAACAATTTACCTATATTGATTATCTATATTAGTTGTAAAATAATTGATGAAATAATGAATTCGAAAATTGCATGTATACAATTTGTTTGGTATTGATGAATCAATCCCAGTAGTAAATATGATTAATATTTAATATAATAAAATAATTGTAGCGCTCGTTATGGCCACTGGCATAAAGACAAAGCCCAACAAACCATTAAGAATGTTCCACGTCTTCTGGTCTTTATCGTCGGCGGTGTATCGTTTTCGGAGATACGTTGCGCTTACGAGGTGACAAACAACGTGAAAAACTGGGAAGTAATCATGGGATCATCGCATATTCTAACTCCCGAAGGTTTTCTCAGCGATCTAGCAACACTGAGCAACTAGAAATCACTGAAAAAAGTCTCCTTCTATTTTCCGAACGACATCTGACATTAGCGGCCCCACCTTAAAATTTAGCTTCTTTAACCTCTCTAATCACATTTCAATGTCACATAAACAATATTTTTAACTTAACTAAATTCATTAATAACAGATGATTTTTTTATTTATTTCGTTTTGTACTGATGTTTATAATTTACACAGATACACATCTTAGAGGTTAAGTAGATTTGATGAATAAAATTGGCCTCAAATATATGAACGCTTTTTGTTACTACTTGAAAAGTGACATTTGTGTTATTATTATTACGTATTTTTTTAGTATTATTGTTATTGTATAGTAGATTTGATGGAAAACATATCTGCAATTTATTTGCATAAATTTAGTCGACGTTTAACGTCAAGTTGATTGCCAACTTTCATTTTGAAAAATAGTTTTACAATAATTATGTTTTTATATATTTTAACTGATTTTATTACAAATAATCTTCAGAGCAATAAAGCTATAAAATATTTGCGAAATGAAATAATAAATAATATTTACATATTTTTGAAAATCAGCATAAAATATGAAAATATTTTTTTTAAAGAAATCTTCAACAAAAACAATTTACAGACATGATATTTCAATAATTTTGTTTCCAAATTTATATAAAAATTATTTTTACAATCTAATTAAAAATATGCACAAAATTTTTTTCTTTACATTTTCATTATAAAGTATTTATTTTAGAAGAAAAAAAAACAGGCAATTAACTTAGTTGTTGAGTACAAAATCACGTAGTGATTGGTAATACGTGTGTCATTGTGTAAATTATAAAATTAATGAAAAATATTCCACTTAAATTTTTGTGATTTTATAGACAAGCCTTCTATTATGTATATAATATAAAGAAAAAAAAACTTTATCTTATTGATTATAATTGTGAATAGATAGGAAGCTTGTTGTAATTGGTCATGTGTAGCTATTAATATATTGCTTGCACTGCCACTTGTAATCAATCTTGTATTCCACTTATTTAGTGTAAACGTAGCTTTAATATTTATCTATCAATTTTTCGAATTAACGATCATTATATCGTTATTTATACGAGAATGATTCAAAAATTATCCATACGTGAAAATAATAAAAACTACAATCGGATGGGGTTTGTAAGACTGCTTCTTAGCTGATTTTAAAAGTTACTTCAAATATTAGAAATGACATAAATACTATTAAAATCGATTCAAAGCTGGCGAAACATCGATATGGAGAGTTAAAGAGTTTATTATAAAACCCTTCGTAAAATATTTATTATTTATTTTACATTTCAGATTATTAATTAATATAAATTAAAGTTTGTTCAAAAGTACGAAATAATTAATAATTTGATTATTTAATCTATGAAATGTTGTAATTTGAATAATATTTATTATTATTAATGCATATTAAATATTTAAAGTTCGATTTTCAAAGTGATATTTAAAGTTATAAGTTTAGAAAACAATGTAGATAATTTTTGAATTATTTTGGTATTATAAGTAATTTTTAAAATTAACCAAATATGAGTTTTTAGATTTTTATCTATTTATTGAAGTTTTATTAATTTTTTTTTAATAAATACTGTATATATTTTATTTTGTAAATGAAATTTATGTAAAATTTATTTTGCGTTCTTGATGAAAGTCTTATTACAAGCAATATACAAAAAAAAATTATTGAATGTGTGTTTACCTATTAATCTATAAAGATTATAAATATATTGTACGTAGTCAGTTCATTAATTAGCGTTGTTATCAACTGTATTCAAAATATTAGATTATATGAAGATTTTTTCTTTCTTTCTTGAAAATTAAATCTATAATAAGTCTATGTTCTTGTTAAATTAGTTATTTGTTGAAATTATTCCAGGAGTCTTCTAAAGCAGCGATCGGCAACTTATGGTACGCATTCTATGAGATATGAGAATACATTGTCTGGTATTTTAATCATTGTATATTAAGTTTCTAAATATTACATAAAAACTTCCGTTAAATTTGTATTAATACAGATTTACTTTGTCCCCTGGAATTTTTTTTGCATTCAAGCGTTTCTAGGTTGCCGTTCACTGTTCTAAAGCATAGTGAGAGATTCTATAAAATTTATTGAATAAAGTGTCAATTGAAATTATTAATAAATCATTGTATAATAGTAAATTTGCATTTGAAAAACATACATACTTTATTTTTTGTTTCCACTAATGTTATAATTATTATTTATTTTAATAAATTGAAAAATTGTTTAGTTTTAAAAAATTACCAGTTTATCAAAATAGCTGCTGGACTAGGTTAAAATATATTTAAAAAATGTAAAAAAATTATATGTGGAAAAATATTTTTTATTTATCAATGAGACAGTTAAGCTATAATGTTAACTAGACGTTCTTGTGTCTTCGTGCAGTCTGAGCTGCTCTGGTTATTTTTGATTTTTGCAAATTGTGCTTCAGGAAGGGTGGCCTATCTAATACATGGTGTTCTCAGGGGATTGGAAACTGATTCATTTCCGTATTTTAGGGTGAAATAAGAATGAATGTTGCGTGGTCCGAGCTTTCACTAGCAATAATATTAAAGTAGGCGAATTGCGCTGGCTCTCAGCGTACAATGATGCGAAGAATTGTATCGTTTTAATTACACGCGTGCGTTGGGACTTGAATTTGCAGCAATGTGTCTTAGTTTTATCTGTCTCACCGTCGTCGTGCATGAATGAGACGTACTAGGAAGATCAAGAGAGACCGACCACCAAATTCAACAGAATTTTTTAAGGTAAATTGAACTTGAATCGAATGTGTTAATATTTAATTGAAAAAAAAAAAAAGCATACAGACATCACAAACACACACAATTCTCTCTTTTTACTGTAAACTTTTTCTTTATCCTAAAACAATTCAACGTATTATACTTATTTTTTTGTAATAAATGTTTTTTTTCTATTCTTCAATAAAGTCCTTAAACAAAAATAACTGTGTATATTTTTTATTGTTCCCCAGTTCCTCAAATATAAAAGAAATATCAGCGCGTCCATTAAATTTAAGTGAATCTTTCAAAATTGTCAAAATTTGTTTAAAATCTTTAAAGAATTGTTAGAAAACCAAATTTGTTAAATCTCCTAAATGAAGCACAAAAAAATGCAGTAACCCCTTGTTGGATAATCCTATAGGCAACCAGTTTTACATCAGGAAAGCGTAAAATGCAAAATTTGTATCAGGAAAGCGTAAAATACAAAATTTGTGTCAAGAAATTAAGTTTTTGAATTTTTATACACAAATTTGTTAACTTTTTATCACAGTTTTGAGGGTTGATTTAATTAATAAGGGGGTCTTGTAGGGGGTTGATTTTTGGATATGTTGTAGTACGGCCATAATTGAAAAGTATTTGTAAAACGCGGAAAATTTTGTTATTTTTGCGAAATTCCCAGCCGTTTTCGAGATATTCGCGAATAAAGATTTTTTTTTGCAAACATTAATAATTAATAGCCGAGGGCCCGTAAAAATGTATCAAAATGTATCAATGTATCAAAATGTATCACTTGCTTATTGGCAACCAGTTTAACATCAGTGCATAGCGGAAATGTATAAGCTAAGGGGTATTAACGAAATTGTATCAGGAAAGCGTAAAATGCAAGATTTGTATCAGGAAAGCGTAAAATGCAAGATTTGTATCAAGAAAGCGAGAAATGAAACATTTTAACAAAATTGGATCAAGAAAACAAGAAAAAAATTGAGTTTTTTTCTATATTGTTATCACAGTTTTGGGGGTTGGCTTAATTAATAAGGGGGTGTCGTAGGGGGTTGATTTTTGAATATGTTGTAGTACGTACCTGGTTTATCTTGGGGTTCGTAAGGGGGTCGGAAAATTTTGTTATTTTTGCGAAATTCCCAGCCGTTTTCGAGATATTCGCGAATAAAGATTTTTTTTGCAAACATTAATAATTAATAGCCGCGGGCTCGTACGGGGTTGGGGGTTGAAAATGTTATAGCTGCTAGGCAGCACTTGTGTTACTATAACATTTTCAACCCCCAACCCCGTACGAGCCCGCGGCTATTAATTATTAATGTTTGCAAAACAAATCTTTATTCGCGAATATCTCGAAAACGGCTGGGAATTTCGCAAAAATAACAAAATTTTCCGCGTTTTACAAATACTAGTCAATTATTGCCGTACTATAACATATCCAAAAATCAACCCCCTACGACACCCCTTTATTAATTAAGTCAACCCGCAAAACTGTGATAAAAAGTTAACAAATGTATCAATGCATCAAAATGTATCACTTGTCTATAGGCTACCAGTTTAACATCCACTTTGGGGGCTGTCAATCATTTACGCCAGTCGATACCTATCATTTGCGCCGCTGAGATAAGCGCCTATATTAAATAATAACATAACTAAACAACCTATAACAATAATTGTAAATATATTTGAGAAATCGAAACGTATTATTGGGAAAATATGTTTATCTTAGGTAAAATAGAAAATAAATAAGAAAGTAAAGTGCGTAAATAAATATGTATATTATATATATATATTTTTTTATCAATTATATACAATAACAACGGTGTACAAATGAAACATGTCCCACTACAACTAAAAAACTATTCGAAATAATTTTCATAACATAATTTGCAAGTATAATTCAAATATGTTGACAATAATTATAGGTAAATAGAATTGTTCGACGCAGACCTAATGTATTATACGTGTTTGTATAATTCATTACATATATCTATATATTATACAGTGTGTAAAGTGATGAGGTTTCCTATAGGGAAACAATTTTTAATATGGGTTTTAGGCGAAAAACTTATTCTTTATAAAAAATTTTGCTTCTATCAAAACCCCTTATAGTCAAAGAAAAATCCACTAATCACTTAAGATAAGATCAAAAACTTGATATTATGTCGAGTTGTTGATTTTAAATATGACTAAGTCCAAATGTTACATCAGTATTGTGTGAAAAATGTTAAAAATATTTGTCATACCAGGTAGATTCGCTGCTTTAACGTCAACATTTTTTCCAGAATAAGCTCGCTGACCTGTCAGTAAATTGATTAACAAGTAATCCATGGGTAACACGATACTGATGTAACATTCGGACTTAATCATATTTAAAATCAACAACTCGACATAATATCAAGTTTTAATCTTATCTTAAGTGATTACTGGATTTTTCTTTGACTATAAAGGGTTTTGATAGAAGCAAAATTTTTTATAAAGAATAAATTTTTCTCATAAAACTCATATTAAAATTTTTTTCCCTACAGGAAACCTCATCACTTTACACACTATATATATATATATAAATCTGTGTTCTTTTTTTTCATGTTTTGTGTTTCTTTATGGCAAATGTTTGCGTGTACAAAAGCAGGCAACAGTCCAAAAAACTTAACGTAACACATTTGTTTATATAGTTAAAAACTTATCACTCTTTTTACAATTTATAATGTATAATAATAATAATAATAAAATATCCTCGAATAGCTATGATGCTTGCCGATTAAATTCTTTGGGTAACGCAATACCGTTTTGCGTCAGCAATGATTTCAGTACATTATTGTCTCTTTTCAGTTCTTCGTTCTGTTGCTTCAGTTCCTCGATATCGGCCACCAATTGCTCGTTGTCTTTCAAACATTCGGCCAACTTCGTATTCGATTGCCGTAATTCCATTATATATTCGCAAGCTTTCGCTAGAATTCCACCCTTTGATTGACCCTCAAACGAACCGGAACCCTTGCTCATATCCGAATTCAGATCGGGAATTATCTTACTTAGTTTTATGATCCAATTGTTGATTTTATCTCGTCGACGGCGTTCCACTTCATTGTGGGTCGCTCTCCGTCTTTCATCACGCTGTAAGATCAATTCACATTTATATACATATTTCTTTTTTTTTCTAATTTATGTAAAATCTATCAATTATTTAGATATCCATTTTTTTAACCTGACAAAGTTTAATTGAAAATCTATAGCCCGTATTCTTTCTCATCTCACTTTTAAAAGTAATTTTTGACAAAAGTGCTTTTGCCATTTATTTAAATTTTACATCAGATATAATAAAAAAATATCAAGAACAAAAAACTATCTATATGATAAAAAATAGAAGCAAAAATTTATTATGATATATATTGTAAAACACTTACAAAAAATGAGGTGAGAATACGAGCCTATACATTTTGTTATGTACCTATAAAGAATCTATTGAATTGTTAAATAACTTAAAATATATAATATTATTATTAGTTATTCTTGTGATAATTTAATACCAGAAATTAAAACTATCTAAAATATAAATTTCTACTTCTTTTTAAATTATACATAATTTATTGTAAAATATATACCATAATTATAATAAAATCTAATTTGACAATTCTTATAAGAAAACATGTAGTAGAGTTGATTTTTAATGTTCTATTGGTTGTTAAAATATTCTAATTTTGATTTAATATTAGAATTATTTCGCGAAAAGCAACAAAACAATGAAATAAGAATAGCGCATCGAATTTGCAAAGTCAACGCGATTTGTTTCAATTGAAAAACAAACATACATTTTTTATATATACATATTATTTTATTCACATAATCAATTCAAATCTTTCACGAATTGTATTTTTTAATTTAGATTAAAAAAAAAAATTATCACTGATATATAATAAAATATAGTGTACACTGTGATAAAAAAATAAAACTTACACGCACTTTTTTTAAATTAGCTGTCACGGATGAAGCACTCTCCAAAATATTAGCTCTTGGTGCGATGCCGCGCTGTGTTTGATTATTAAAAACTTCTCCGGGATTACCAATTACATATAATTGACCTATTGAAAGTAGATTTATATATGTATATCTCGATCCAGAATATATATATATATATATATATATATATATAATAAATTATGTAAATATACCATTTAATTGGCTCGTTAATACTTGCTGCACGCCAGTATTTGAAAACCCTGAAGATGATACAATTTGTGGTAAACTTTCCATGCCATCTTCAACTTGCAGTACTCTATAGGTTATTGTACCTTCCGGTGAACGAAATGAATATTGCACTTCACTATCGGTATTGGTATCTAGTAATGTTTGTGGCGATAAATGATCTACTGTTGTCTGTTCTTCGCCACCACTGCCCAACGAACCTTCTTCAACAATCGTCAAATCTTGTGAAAGCATCGTTTGTCTGTCGATTCCCAATACTTCATCACCTTCGGCACTAGTAAACATTAGAAAACAATTCTAAATATAGCAATAAAATATTATATTATTAGCAATTAATAGTTAACGTGATAACATTGTTATTAATTAAACTTGATAAACTAACACGTAGTTGTTTTGACGTATGGTAAACAATATTTTTGCAACAATATTCTTGATAACTATATTTGAAAATGATTTGTAAACAGTTTTGTAAAATAACATAGAATAGGGAATTTATCATGCGCCATTTATTTAAGCTGCTAATGTGCTATAAATTCCAAGTATTATCAACATTAACCTACCTAGTTTGACCTTCGTATTTACTGTGTGTATTACATAATGCGAAACACATTTTCAAATTAACCTATTTCATTAATTTCTAACACATACCTGGTATCTAAAGAATGGTCTAAGATATCCATGAATGTATCAACTTAAGTATTGTATGACAAAAATTTGAATTTGCTAACACAAGATCACGGGAACAAACATTCAGGTCATGTGAGCTGACCAAAGTCACTGATCATATTGATAATGCGCATGTGTGAATACTCTCCGTCACATTCCGTTGCTAGGAGAACTTTAGAAAATGCACGCAGGCAATTCTAAATTCAAAAAATATTTGTGTTTTAAATTTTCAAATATTTTTATGTGATTTTGTTGGATTTATTGAAATTTGATTAAAAATTATCAAATATATATATGTTTGCAAATTTTGCATATTATTGGATGTTAAAGTTAAAGCATTATTTTCAAATTTTATTTTTATTATCTAATAAAATTAAATGGTATTTTTTTTAATGAAAAGGACGAAAAAATTTAAGAAGAAAGTACAACGTAAATAAATGAAACATTTTATTAATTCAAACAAAAATACACTAATTATGCTTACATTCCTTTCAATTATTTAATTAAACAAATAAATATTTTTTGTCAATATATCATTTTCTAACAATATATTGGAAATTTCGGAGCAAGAAATATCCTTCATAGTGAATTTTACGGTAAATGGCATCTCTGAATACAGATATATATTAACAGATTAGTTTTAAAATATCGAAAAGGAGGACAGGTAGGAGGACACTTTTCGAGGAAGGACAGAACCTACAAAAGAAGGACGTCCTCCCTAAAGGAGGACGATTGGTCACCTAACCAATTTCACACAATTGCCGAGCATTTAATTTGCAATTTTTTTATTAGGTACTTTACTAATAAATTTTGATTCAACAAAATCAAATATTAATTAACAAACGACTGCCTTTATTTTTAAAATTTTGTTAATTCTTTTAATATTCTAGTTAAAAATGTATTTTAAGAATAAAAAAGAAACCGGTATTATGATTGATATATTATGATGAAAAATTATATTAATTAAGGGGCAGTACTAGCACCTCATGTTAATAAAGTTGATAAGACGATTTTGTCAATGGAAAATTTTGATATAAATAAGACAACATTGTTAGATTTCGCTGTTTGCTATACATAGTGAAATCTAGCCAAATTGTTTTATTCATACCAAAATGGACCTTGTGAATAACAACCAATTTCAATTTACTAAACAAATACTTTACTAATATAATGGTATAAATTGTCCTAACATAAATAATACTTGTACCTACTAATTGGAGTTAGTTTATTGATAATGAAAAAAAGATTTATTAAAAAAATAAGGAATATTTTTAATGAAAATTTCAAATTTATTTAATATTTACATAATCAGTTTTCATCAATTTGCTCCATTTTTACAGTTTGAATCGATTTATCTGCTGTCGGTGCAACGATAAACTGAATAGATGTTGCACTCATTTCTTTTTCAATTAGCTCAACAAGATCGAATTCAACATGACCTGGAAATGAAGTAAAATTCGAAATACGTACAATAGAAAAAAATTAATTAAAAATACAAACCCGCTTCTGTTTGATTTGTTTGGTCTCTTATTTTTGGCGGAAATAGTTCTTCGCCACTTGTTTGCGTCCAGCCATCTGTATAAACATGAGACGATTGTGTGTCAGATGAATTCGGCATAATTGATGAGTACGATGAATAAGAACGTGATAAGTCAGCTAATGTTCCAGTTATTTTTGTCATTTCTGTGTATGGTGGAGATGATGTTATAGATAAATCTGATATCCGATGCGATAATTCTATAGCTGCGTCGAATTCGGCTTCCGTTACCATTTGTTCTGAACGTGGTTGAAACGTAGGAAAACCTAACTGAATGCATTTTTTCAACGTATCACGCGAGATTCTTTGCGATTGACTTATATGTTCCATAAAAGCATCAATATGTGACACCGTTTCTGATAATATTGTATAGATGTGAACATATATATTATATTTGTACATATACATATCATCATTTGTTTCCTCATTAGCGTTTTGTTCCATATTAAAAGATGATAATTTTTCTTTAAGTTTTTGTTCTAGTATAGACGATGATACTTTTTCTTTTGATTGAATTGTCGCAGTGGATGGTTTATCTTTTCGGTTTACATTAAATGATGAACGTGCAATTTTTCGTTTTGATTCCTGACTAAATCTTTTTTCTTTTTCATCGTCTGGCTCCTTATCGGGTACGTTTGTTTTTATAACAATTTCATTAGTTAATAATCCGGTAAGCGAAGGTGGTTTAGTGAATATAGACATTGATATAGAAGATTTTTTCGCTGTTGTTTTAGTCATGTGCACACTACTTTTCTTTGCAAGATTCTTTGTTTTGGATTTACTTGCTTTTTTTTTTAGTGCATCAGTGGAATCTTTTCTGATTATACCATATTTTTCTTTTTGATAAACTTTATATCGTGTTCGTATGTCATCAAGTGGTATATTTTTCATATATTCAGGCGCAGGTTTGTTTCCTTCATCTTCCTTACATACTCGAACATTCTTAATGATATTTCGTTCGGTAATATCTTGAAAAAATCTTGTTGAACGATAATTATCGTCTAAAGCATCTTCTTGTTGTAGTATTTTTCTTGTAACTGCGGGATAGACTTCTATTATAGAAACTTTATATATATTTCTATATTCATAAATCATGTCTGTCATTTTATCAATCATAACACATAAATAATTATACACTTTATTATATTTATATTGTTCGACATTTTCAATATGATTTGTCATAACTAAACTATTAATAGTTTCTTCAAAAGTAGTGGTATATTGATATCGTGTTTCCATATCAGTACATTTTAAAATAATCGTTCGTAAATCTTTAATTCTATAGTTCCATACGTCTGGATCATTTGGTTCTTTCAGCTTATCATAAAGATCTTTCAATGTTTGAACAACCTGCTCATCATAGTAATACATTATCGGTAATGTACCTGGTGCACCAAATTCAACATTCGATGCTTCGAATAAATCTTTTTCTGTAACAATATATTCTGGACTTGATTGTTCATCTGTCGTCAATATTTTTGCTCTAAGCAATGCTTCTAATAACGTATCTTCCACGATAGTATATTTAACACCAGTATTAATACGTTCTCGAATTGCATTCTCAATTTCTTCAAAGTTGTTTCTCTCCGCAATAGCATACAAATTTAAACAAAAATTTCCGACTTTAATAATACTCGGCATTGTAACTAATTTCCATATCTCTTTATATATACCACGTTTATTTGTTTTAAAATAAAATTTGAAAGTTTGTGTTTCACCGGGAAGTATACCTGATAAATTTTTCTTAAAGACAAATTCGCATGACGGCAATCTTTGCGGCATTATATCATTTAATGGCTGTATTGGTATAGCCCTCATCCAGTAATATTTGATTGATACTGTACCAACATTTTTCAAAACTAATTCACGTTCAACAATGTCTTGTGTGATAATATCATATTCAATAAAAATACAACATTCTTTTAAATCTTGTTGTTTGGTATCTGGATTAAAAACATTGTCCTCTATTTGCAGTGAAACAACAAAATCTTTATCAGATTGTGTATGCTCTTCGTCAATTATTGTTTCTCCTTGAGAATTATCACTTACATTGTATTCGTTTACACATTTATTTACTAACGATTTGGGTCTTTTTCCAATAATTACAAAATTGCCAGTATCTGGTTCATGATGTTGTACTCTTTTTAGATCTTGTTTTAGTTGTTTTATACGATCTTTTCGGTATTGGCTTTTGTACCAAAGTTCATTTCTTGTATCACTAAATTAAATAAACTAATCTATATAAATCTGTACAACTATTTGTACGTTTTACTTACTTTTCCTTTGATGGCGGTACAATATCCGTTTCTTTTTCAATATAGGACGGTACAGTAACTCGATCAATTTTCGGCATTTCAAAATTTTGAGATTTTGTTGGAACAGAAATTAATTCCGGAAATTTTTTCGAAGGTGGTGGAATACTAAAAAAATTAGGATTTCCTCTCCAGCAATCTAAAATTGGAATTTTTGCAGCGGCATCTATCATTAGTTTTTCTTCTTTAATACGGCGAAAATTTACCGTTGAATTCATAACCATTTGGTGAGGTTGACGTTGTTGTACATCATTTAACTTATCATGCATTTTCTTTCTAATTTTCATCCAATGTTCCCAATTTTCTAATGCTTTTTTATCGGGAGAATGTTTCATTTCTGCTTCCCTATTGAAATAAAACATATTTAGTTACTTGTAAAATATTTAATATATATAATAAGTAAATATACAAAAATATTGTATATTTGACAGAATTCGTAAAATGTATATTATATTAACATTCTTTTATTTAAATAATAAAATTAAATGTCAGACATCATTGTTACATTCGAAAAATGTCAAACTATCGATAAAATATATAATTAAAAATAATGATTGACAAAAACGATTCTCTTTAATAAAACTTTGTAATTTTATAACAATTTTTCATATATACTAAATCAAATAAATAGCAAATTAATTAATGGGTGACGAAAATAGTAATACTGAAGGTATATTTTTTAACAAAACAAATGTCTTTACTTATATTTTTAAATATGTAAATAACTAAAAATCTTAGAATTAGAGAATGAAGAAGTGACAATAAAAAATATTGTGGAACATTTGCGAACAAAAGAAGTAAATTTAGAATCACCTATAGATTTAAATATTGCAAAAATGATACAAATTGAATTACCTGAATTGGAATGGTACAATTATAGCGTTCCGCCGAAAAAAATTAAATTAACTAACAGTGGTCATACAGGTGAAATCTACAGCTATATTCGTAAAATATACTACTAATCTATTGTTTTGATATGGAATATATATAGCAATACTGAGTGCAAAATGGTTTGAAGAAAGGCCTTTTATAACTGGAGGACCATTAATTGGTAGTTATGTATTTTCACAACTTCATTTCCATTGGGGAAGCAATGATATGGAAGGTAGTGAACATACAGTTGATGGTACACAGTAAGTACAGAATAATACATTTCAAAATTATGAAAAACATATTTTCTATTTAACAAGATTAGAAGTATATGGATAAACCCATATATAGACTACTTTGACATTTCTCGGAAAGTTGGCAACATTGTATTTTAATAATATTATAATTTATGTGGGCATTAGGAGATACTTTTCTGAAAATTTGATCAAAATCGAATAAATAATGTAGCCACAATGAATTTTTAAAAAATTTGGTGATTTTTTTCTCGATAAGTTGGCAACACTGTATTTTGTTAAAAATTCATAATTTATTTAGGCACTAAAAGAAACTTTTATGAAAATTTGATTAAAATCGGTTAAATAAAATGGTCATAATAAATTTTTTTAAATTTTACTAATTTTTTTCTCGGAAAGTTGGCAACACTGTATTTTATTAAAATTACATAAATTATATGAATACTAGGAGAATTTTTTGTGAAAATTTGAGTAAAATCGGTTTAATAACATGGCCATAATAAAAATTTTAAAACTTTAGTAATTTTTTTCTCGGAAAGTTGGCAACACTGAATATTAATAAAATTATGTAATTAATGGGAGCATTAGGGAAATCTTTTCTGAAAATTTGATCAAAATCGGATAAATAATGTAGCCACAATAAATTTTTAAAAATTTTAGTAATTTTTTTCTCGGAAAGTTGGCATCACTGGAAAAAACCAAAACCACATGACCATCTCGGGCACTAGGCAAATTTATCCTGAAAATTTCATTATAATCGGTTGAACCGTCTAGGAGGAGTTGCGATCACAAAATTTTGTCTGACGACCGAGCGAGCGAGCGAGCTGACGACGCACATCCATACACCCACATAAACTAAGTTCAGATTCGTCATCTAGAGGCTATATGAAGGATTTCTATACAATTTTTTATTTTTTTTGAAAATGTTACAGACACCGTACCAAACGCTATACTACTTTTTCCTTACAGTCAAAGTAGTAATAATACTAAAACCAAATTGAATCTAAATAAATATCTTCAGCTACTGACAAATAATTTTGAGATAATTTCGTTTACCAATACCGAACCAATAACAAATTATTAAATATACTAGATAATCTGTAAAGTCTTTGAAGTTTTAATACATATGTTTATGATTTTTTTTTTCACATTTAGATATCCGGCAGAATTACATGCTGTCCATTTCAGAAGTGCTTATGTTACTCAAGAATCAGCTTTATACGAAAACGATGGAGTAGTAGTATTAGTATATTTTTTAAAAGTATAGAATTAACTGTTGTTTAATATATACTAGAATTTAACAAAAAAAAATTGATTTAGCTTCAGAGTCAAACAAATCCTGTACTTGAAGAAATATTAGATGAATTTGCCAACATTCAAGTGGCACGCACTTCTATTAAATTAAAATCGATACCGATTAGTTATCTAATACCGTCTTTTGAAAATGATTACTTTTTTTATTGGGGCAATATCAAAACATCGAAAAGATCTCATGTTGTTATGTGGATTATATCAAGAGAACCTATTGGAGTGTCAGCTGAACAGGTAGATTTTTAATCGTAACGTTCGTCAATAAAAACAATTTTTTATTAAGTTATCATAATTGATCAGCTATTTTAAATACATAAAATTTATATGAAACAAACAGAAAAATATTTATATAAAAATTATTGATTAACTAATATTAAAATGTTTTCAAATTTTTTCGTTAATTTAGATACTTTGTAGATTGTATCGGTTCCTTTTAAAATGCTTTTGAATTCGCTTCAAACATAAATGTTTCTAAATTACGGTTATAAAAATACTCACTTTGTTGTTCTGATGAAGGAAAATGAAGAAACTGCAAAATCCCGATTAATCTGTATTATTTAATAAATATTTTTTGATTATAAACTTTCACAGTCACAATCATTTACTTATAATTTGTCACTAGAAATTATAATTTTTTTTTCTATTCACTCAGTTTGACTTTCGATTTCAGTCGATTTGTCAATCATCATTGTGAATAAAATAATTTATATACATTTTTGAAAATATAAATTTTTTTTTGACACCGTAATTATTTGATTTGAATTAAAATCGAAACAAAATTATTAATACAAAAAAAATTGCGTATAATTTAAAATATATACTTATATTTTCTAGATGGATACATTTAGAACTTTATATGATCACGATGATCAGGGACTACTTAGAAATTTTAGATCAGTGGAAAATACCGGTAAAAAACAAGTTATCTATGCGAATGCATCGGGCAATAAATATTCAACATTATTACCAATTTCTCTAGAATCGCAAATCATCGAAATACCTAAATCAGCCGAATAATTCAAATTATAAACGGATCATATCAAGAATACGAAAAACAAACAAAAACTAAATATAACATAAGAGTGTATTTTTTGTTTGTTTGAAATATACAGTAATAAATAAAAATTAAAATTTTTAAAACACAATTATTTACTTAATTCAATTATACATATTATATGTATACGTACAGTCAAATATATAAATCAGGTAGTGTTTGTTTTGCTTCAAATAAACAAGATTCATATTATTAATAATTTTTTTTTACAAATTTCTTATAAGAATGTATATAAATATCATTGATTGTCCTCTCTTTTACAGTATTATGTACAATGTTGGTTTATGCCAACAAATAATAATTAGGAAAAAATACATTTGAATTCCATCTATAAGTTACGTTACTATAGTCATTGCAGCGTAGCAGTGATAACTATATTTTAGTTTTTGCACAGATATAATTACGCGAAACTATATACTTATTTACATTCAACGTTACATAAATCTGATAGTGCATGTACAAATTAATGTAACGTTGAAATAGTAAAAAATACTTATTTACATGTGCAGTAGATTATTCAACATTATTCAAAAAATATTGCAAGCACGATCATTGGTCAAAAAGTAATATCTCCGAATCTACATGGTAGCTAGTAATCAATAGAATAAATTGAAATTTATGTTATGATTTTTCCAAATGAATACACATTAGTTTATAACAGTTAGTTAAATGGTAGTTATGGTAGCAAAACCACTGTTTTATTAAATTAAATAATTCTTTTGTCCGGAATTCAATATCAACTGTTCTATGGTAATTAATTTTACTAATCTGAAAGAAAACTCTAATAATTATGTTCTAATATACCTACGTTTATAAAATGTCAATTTTTATGGTTGAATTCTAAAGACTTGTAGCGTTTCAGAATGTTTTGTCTTTTTCTAGAAATGTTTCGTGTTTGATAGAAATAGTCAAAATATTCTGTAACGCTATAGATCTGTTCAGAATTCCAGAATTAGTTTATTAACTTTTATTAATAATTATAAGCCAATATGTCGTCATTTATTACAGCAAGTTTCAATTTTATTAGTTGATTACTAAAAATGGAGACATTACTTTTTGAGCGTCTCTCATAATTTCCGAAAAAATACGTGAGGAATATAATAATAAAAGAAAAAATTCGCTAGATAAATTTTAAATAAAGCTATTTTTCAAATGGCACTACTTATAGTAACAAAAAAGAAAAACATTTACTCTTTTATGTTTATATTAAAATTATTAAAAATATGATAAAATTTTAACAACAATGAATACCATGAACTTTGTCCATGATAAAAAAAATCATATATAATCTATAAGTAAAATAATCATACAACCTTAGTTAACTAATAAATTATGTAACAAACATATACTTCACCATAATGTCTAGATTAATTACAAAACACATTTTCAATCAAAACTACATTCTTGATCATAAATTTTCGCATCATACTTAATTTAATTTTATTATAATGATAATTAGAGGGGGATTTCCACAAAAAGCTCAGGACTGTGGAATCATATTGCACAGTAATCTATACACATTTAACAATAATATTATTATTTTTTTTGTTTGTTTATCATTAATAATTATTAAGATACACTTTTTAACAGGCGACATCGCATATTTAGTGAGATATACATTCGCTATTATGGTGACAACTTCAAGGCTATGTGAAGGCAGTTCGTGTGTGTATGTGTATTTTGCTTTTCTCATCATCGCATTTCTATTACACGAACGAAAATACCTATTTTTCTCTTTCATTTTTCATTGTTTCTTAATGATTTTTTTTCAATATTCTTTATACATACATATATTTTGTAAATAATAAATCTTTCCTATTTCAAACAGACATACAAAAATTATACGTACAATATAAAAAATACAAATATGGTAAATATTATATAATAATGAATAATTTTATAACATAATTAAGCTTAATAGAAAAATTATCTTAAAAAAAGTAATACATGATTTGAACTTATATCTTTATAATGATCAATGTCGAAGCACGTAAACGTTCGTAATCAAATACAGTTGAAAAAAGATCAACTAATAACAAAATTAAATAGTCAATTTTGAAATAAAAATACATATTATTCCAATTAAATGCAAGTATAATATATTTAAATAAAATTTGGTATATAGCATTATTAAAAGTTCTTAATAAATAAAATTTATGAGCAAGCTATTTGAAATAAGAAAGAAAAAGGTCCTAGAATTAAATTAGCCTAATTGTAAATAAATAAATTATTCGAAAAAATATTCGCACTTCATTTCAAAGTAAAAAACAAAGAAAAAAAATTTTGTGTGTACAAAGAAGAAAAAAGCATTAGGAAACTCATTTTTTTTTAGTCACGTAATAAAATAATGAAAGAAAAATTACCACAAACGCGTTTAAGTCAATTTTTATCGAATAATTACACAATATACATACATACATACATACGAGTATTCCCGATACGTATTGTGTTTTAATTACGATTACTGAGTTTTAAGCAATCACCAAATTTTTGGATATCTCACTGGTATAAAAATATTTGGTTATTATATATTTATATATACAAGATAATTGTTATTATATATATATATATATATATATATATATATATATATATATATATATATATATATATATATATATTGTTTTCATTAATGCGATTCCGATTATAATAAAATATTGGCAACAACAGGCGATTCGCTTCAAAATCTAGCCACACGAGAGATCATTCATTAGACTAGAGATATACATTCCATTTTCTTTTTTAAATTCTCTCTTACTTTAAACTTTCATTAGTATATTGTTTATATGTGTATATATATAAAAAAAATTTTTATAATGTTAGTAACAACATAAAATGATATGTGGACTGTGTAGTCTAATTAATGATCGGTTTTCTATTCGTGACTATCGAAAAAATGCTCTATTTTTATCATTTTTCTAAATCCCTAAAAAAAAAAAACGCCAATACATAATTTTTTCCCATAACAATTTCCAAATTATATTTTCATATAAAAATAAGAGTATTTTCTCGATTGTGCCGTCTATCGTAATTTCATCGAAGCACTTTTTATACGGTAACTAAGATATGAAACATTCTACCTATTAACTAAATATAATTATTTATATTTTCTTTATATATATAATATATAGTATTTACAAGAATTAATTTATTTAACAGGGTGGGAACATAGTTTTTATTTATAGACAGAAATTGGTCCCGTACCCTCTCTCTCTATACATAATTTACTTAGTTAGCGAACACAAGTGCATTATATCGAAATAAAATCACTGAATACACAATAATAATTATAACTAAAGAAGAAAAAAAAAGGAATGTTTGTGAATAATAAATACATATACATATATAATAATAAATGTTTGCTCACCTCCGTTTCCCGTGTCCCGTTTCGCGCCAAAATAACAATTATAAAATGGCACTTTCAAAAGCAGTCTACTAATCGTATTACATAATATAACTATTATAAAATCGGAGGTGATAAAACCGTGGAGCGTCTCTTAAAAAATTGAATTGTCAAAAATCGCTAGTCGAAAAAATGTACAAACATGAGAAAATAGACATTGCTAAAAAAAATTCACAACAATTCACTTTGGTGCTATATACCTACAAATACAGTCTCCTAATACAACGATGAATGTATGTGTGTGTGTGTGTGTGTGTTTTATTATGTGTATGGTGTATGTGATCAGACTTTTTCTTTTCTCTTTTTTTTGTTGTTGTTTTTATGTTCGTGTGGAAAGGGGGTAGTAGCGTGTACAATGCTTGAAGATTTGAAATATTATTATTGTTAAAACGATTTCGGAAGTGACCCAATGAGGTAGAATACGGTTTAGTTCATCCATTTACGACAATTTGGTGCGCCACACATGCATGAAATTTTGTGCTGGTCATCTTCTATGTCAAATTTGTAATCATATGCCAACTGAAAAAATACAGATTGTTAGCATTTGCAAATATTTTTAATTTTATACTTAAATAATAATAATAATAATAATAATATATAAATATAATAATAATAAAATAAAATCCGTTTTCTTTTCTTAAACACTAAATAACGAATACGCAAAGACAAAAATTTGATTTTCATTCAAATTTTATGTTGTGAAATAATTGGGTAAGAAAAGCATATAGTAATTACTATTTATTAGAAATAAACTTACTTTCAATATATTTCCAATATTTGTAAATATTTTCTTTCGTAAATATATAATAAGATATTACAAAATAGAAACAAATTAAAGTGTTTACTAAATGAATAAATTTATAACCAACACAAAATTTGATTTTACATTTTTTAATAATTTCTTTAAATAATCATTTATAATTGAATTTCTTTGTTATTTTAACATGACTTTAATATACTCTAATCCATAGATTCTCAAACTTATTCAAGCTATTGCCCAATTATGAATAAAATAACTCTCCAATGCTCCCCCCCCCCCCCCCCGCCGCTATATAAAGATAATGTATGCGCGTTACGAGTTATTTTTATTTTGCCCCCCTATTACCTATCATTGCCCACCACGGATCTTAAATTGTCCACAAGGGGGCGATATTGCCCTCTGTCAGAATCATGGCGTCTAACCAATTTTACACTAGATTGTAAAGTAATTTTCCTCTTGTTTTTTCTAGATTAAATTCTGATCGTAACTAACACATGAATTTATTTTAGAAAATACACAATTACGCAATTCCCGCACTAACTCGAAATTAGTTTCCTCCAAACGTTCCTATCCAGACAAGTAACTTTAGCTTCATCCACATTCACGATACCTCTCATTTATGCTCTTCTATTCCTATTATTTGGAAACATTCTCTCACGCAAAACACTCTCAATCATACCACTCCATCTACATATCTTCAAAATAATTCACATACATTATTTTAACCAAACGTTCATTAGCCATTCCGCTCAAGATGACTGAACCATATTTAAATGACTAACATCAACTATACTATATAAAATTCTTAGATTGTTTTAATCTAAAATTATTTTAATTCTAATATTATTAGAATATATTATTATTAGTGAATCACTCGAACCACAACAAACACAGACAAATCTGAAAATGGGTGAAAAGTCGGAACGCGTCATTGTTCAAAACAATAACGAACCTGACAGGAAATTTAATAATATTAGAATTAATCATAACGCAGGTTCAGGACCTAAGAACAAAAGGTTTATCTTTTGACATTAATAAAAATTATTTTACTTAAGAAAAGAAAATGTAAAAACTAACCTCTTCGCCACGTGCGATACGTCGTTTGGCGAAAATAATGATACGTAGATCACGATCCACTTCAACAATTTCCGCTACACAATTTGGATTACATGAATGGTTAATATAACGCGCAAGACCGCCGCTTAATGTTGCGTCTACAACGCGTTCTTCATCTAAACGAAACATATAAATGCCACGATTCTGCAAAAACATCAAACAAAAACGTCAAATAAATGATATTTCTCACAATAGATATTACGTGTTATATTAACCTTTGCTTCATATTTCTTCTCTCTGGTTTCAGCTAGTTCAGTACGTATTATTTCTCCAATATATTCAATAACCATTGTGTGTTTCTCTAAATCTCTAGCAGCATATAATCCGAGTCCTTGAATTTTCGATCTACACATATCATATGCAAATAATGTTAAAGATTTCTATTCATTAACAATAAATTAATAAATTATTTAATATTAATTACACTGACCAAACAAACAAACAAAAAAACACTTTAACACAAATTTGAATATATTTTTAGAATTAGATCAGTAAAAATAGTAATAAATAAGTAAACATATTAATAATTTTTTTTAATTATCTAGAAGATCTTCAGTAAATTTTTTTCTTATTTTTACTATATTTTGGTTTTGCGATTAACTTATTTTAGCTAGTTTATACTTTGAAAATGGTTTCAAAATTTAAAAATGTTTTAATAAAATCGTTCGACATAAATTGTAATTAGTTATAAAGAAATTATAACAAAAAACTTTTATTGACCAGTGTTATCAAAAATAAATACTGAAATTTTATTATATAATAACCTTATTCTTGATTTTATAATTTCTATAAAATATCAAATAAATATCTCTTCATTAAATGAAATTCTGGAATAAATGATGGATGGATAAGGTTCATTTTCTAAATAAGAAAAATAAATACATACATATTAAAAAAGTGATAATAAAATACATAATAAATTATTTAATTATTAAAAATATTTTAATTTGATTACATAGTTTATTGTGTATTTTATTATTTCTACGAAATATAAAATGGAAACATGAATACCTTTTCATGAGATGAAATTCTGGAATATATAATTATGGATAAGGATCATGGAATATTGTCTATAAGGAAAAAAAACAACCAAATAACACATTATAAATATAATAATGACATAAGTTATAGTAATTCATTATTTTTGCTTAAATCGCCATTAATTTATTTTAACGAACTAATTAAATCATTAGTTAATTTTTAAATAAAAATAAAAAAATATGCATTGATTTTGAACCCGGGACCTTCTGCTTTCGCGGTAGACGCGCTAACCAACTGCACCACAAGATGCATTTAATTCAGTCACGTACATCAGATGATGTGTCTATAAATCTAGCAATGTTAGTATATTTTATATTCTTAATTGCACATGGCGTATTATATTTCATATAATATTAATATATAGAGTAATATAATAATATTAATTACGATATTGAGATATGTTAGTTAATGAGCGAAGCGAACGAATTGATATTATTAATCATCGATAAACTTACCTGGCAAGATAGACATTATTTCTCCATTCCTGTTTCATTTTCTTGTATTGTGAACTCTTGGAATGAACAAATTGTTTGCTGTAGGGACAAGCAGCCTCGCCGGTAGCACCCACAGTTGGTACGAAAACGGGTCGTGCTGATGAACCAGTGCGTTGCGTATGAGGCCGTTTCCACGGGAATTGATTTCTTAATCGCGGTTCAGATCGAGCAGCACCGCTTGGATTTATCGCGAGAGGTAATTCCAGTAATGGATTGCGTCCGTATTTGAAACGATAGTCCGATAAAGTCTCAATACCTATAAATAATATAACCAATACAAATTTCGAGGCAAAATTTTATTTTACGGAGTTATGTAATCGATTTTCTTAAAATTTTGCATTTTATGAATATGAATCACAAAATTTTAGTGCAGAAATGATATTGAAATTATGACTACTTTTAACTAAAAGTAATCTAAAAGGAACTATGAATAAATATATTACTAATTAAAAGAAAAACTTTTATTTCTAGATTTTTTTCTAATATTATTTAGTTTACGAAATATCAGTTAGGATTGAGATCTAAATCAACCTGTATATGTATATTTATTTTATTTTCTTAAGAAATTAGTTAAATAAATAAAAGGATGAGGCTATTTATACATACGGTATGCATACGCAATTGGCTATTTATACATACTAAAAGAAAAAGAAAAGAACCTAAACCAACCTACTAACCTAAACTACCCTAAATAGCCAATTACGTAAAAATACTGCAGTGCCGCAACCAAGGCTAGAAGAATTAGCACCATTTTTATTCATTTAGTCATATATTCAGTAGTCACTTCTAACGCTACAATTATTTACCCCAAAATATTGAGCCAACATTCATTATTTTAAACTATTAATTATTCGATTCATGTAAGATAAAGTGGAAATCTGGTTAATATTTGCTTGTTTTTTTGCTTCTATAAAATAAAATTCTTGCCCCCCCCCCCCAAGACAAAATCCTGGCTGCGCTACTGAAATACTGTATATATAAATAGCCAATTGCGTATATATACCGTATGTATAAAATAGTCACTTTCTAAATAAAATTCTCACCTGGTAAACTTTCTAAAACTCGTACAACAGCTGGCTCAGTCAAACCAAATAGATCTTCACCAGTAACATATTGTGGATATAATTGTACGCAAAAATTGTCTTTTCGTAACGTAGCTAACGGTTCTAAAATTCGATTCCAAACGGCTCTAGGCGAACTATCCCTCAATTCAACATCATCCTGACTAGGTTCCTGAACGAGAACACGAAATTCGGGCTTACCGCAAGCATCGTGAATCGAACAAATATAACGACAACGTTTATTTATGCGCCGCATACTCCAATAAAACCTGATAATTTTATAACCAATCGGATAAATATAATTTGCTGTATGAAAATTTTGTAATTGATGCGGTAAAAGTTGTCCAACACTCAAAAATATTAAACTACCAACACGTAAAAGATTATTGTGATCCGATTGATGCATAACAGCCGCAACTTGTCGGTTTTCATCACGTTGCACGTAAACCCTTCGTGATACGGACAACGTTGTCAATTCGTTATCCTTTTCGTTTTTCGATATATGTCCTGGACAATAAGTGGTTTTATCCTTATAGAACATGCAACCGTCTTTAACCGCGCAACCAAGATGATAAACATTCGAACAGCGTACTTTAAAGCAGTGAATAGTCGCGCCAGTTTGTTGACAATGAATGCACGTTGTGACTAAACTCTGTTGCAGCGCATTTTCGAGATTCATTAATGCACCGTTCACCGTTTCGTAAACACCCTCAGACCACAAAGCGCAATTTAAGTGCACCCATTTATCAACGTCGAAGTTAAGTAAGCGTGCTGGGCCATCTGCAACAGCGTCGCCGGTCATGTGACAGAACATACATTTCCTGGTGTCGTCGGGAATTTTGCTTGGAAGAACTGTTACGCCTAAACGGAACATCATCTCCATGATTTCTTTATCGGATGGTCTCTTGTACTTGGTGCGTGGTTGTAATGCACCCTGAGCCCAATATTTATATTTTGAACCCTTCCAAACTTTGGCTGGAGGCTGACTGCTGGATATGTCATCCATAGAATGTTTCTTCGCTTTTTGTGGTGATGTTAAATCGTTACTATTGCTAATGATTTCATTTTTGATTTTAGTTTCATTTGCTGAAGTTATATCTTTTCTGATTATATCACATGGAAAATCTTCTCTATATTCTTGTTTAATACTGTTAACAATTTCGTCCACATCCATTTTTTCAAAATCATCTTTCTTGTTCAAATTTTCTGTTAAGATGTCTTTAGATGTTTTCTCTAATGGATTCTTCTTCAATATGGTTTTATCTTGACATAGATGATCAACAATTGCAGCAGCCTTATCTTGGGTCATAGTAGGCGATCGGTGCATTAATGCAAATTGCATATAACAAGTCAAACTGCAGAAGTACAATTCGTCGCCATCACCTAGAAGATCTGGTTCTTTATACAAAAATGGTAATTCTGATATCTTTTTTCTAATTAAATTATTTAATATGACAACATCGCAATGTTTGCAGAATTTTGCTGCACCATTTAGAATACTTTGAATATCAATCGGAGCTGAAATAAACAAAGAAATCAATTACATAATGAACATTTAAAAAAGGAAAAAAAAAATTCTTTCTACCTCCTTCTTTGCCATCTTTTCCTTTTGTCCGATACAATCCCAGTTTATGGCTTGGTGGCGTACTGGTTCTTTCAACAATTTGGTAACTAGTTGGAGCTGGAATATGTAAAATATTTGCCAGATCACGTAGTACGCCCATTATGTCTTCAGCAGCAGCTGATGTTAATGTTAAAGTTACTGTTACATTGCCGGAATCCTTCAATGGTGTTGTTGGTGTATTCATAAAACGAGATTTATAACTAAATGAATCTCTTGATCCAGCGTTTTCTTTATCCTAAATATAAACAAATATTTCATTAGCATTAATTGGATGGATTATAATAATTTCATTATTTGTAGAGAAACAAATGCTTACCATGTCTGCGTAATCTTTAAGATACGGGCCGCTAGGTTTTAATCTAATAGGTATAGGAGCAATAATTGGTATAATAGGTGACATTCGCTTTCTGTAGATATCATCCGAATCTTCACCATCATCATCGTCATCATTTTCTTGTATAAGTCGCAGACCAGCAAACTGAATCGGAGATTCATATAAAGCACATTCAGGTGACGAAGAACTAACAATCGAATCAGGTGTTTCATTGTCACGACAGAATAACTCCAATCGCCTATCATCGTCTGTATCGAATTTAATCGGTGGAAATTCTTGATCGTAAAACAATCTTTGAGTTGAAACTGGTGGTTTCTCCGGTAATGGATCATTATCACCATAAGGTTTTGTGCTGTAATAATCTGACGTATCTGGTATAATTGCATTGCCATAATCTCCAGTTAGTTCACCGTAGCGAGTATCATAACCTTTACTACCAATTTTGATTAGTTCGCCCGAACCGTAAACGGGACAAACCGCATAATTTCGACCTAATATTGGTTCCGTTACGGTCATTGGTGGTAACTGACGTAATTGAATCATTAAATTTTCGATAAACGTATCGTAGTCTTCTTCTAATTTAGAACTCTTTCGCTGCCGTTTCTTTGGTTGTCCAGCAATTTCTTTACTCATAATTTGTATCTGACGACGTTTCTGTTGATATTGACGTCGTTTTAATTTCTTCAGTTCTAAAGCGGCTTGATCCTGTATTAATTTATCGTTGCCAATGTCTAAAGCATCTGATGATTCTTCTTTTGTATGAAGTACGTCTGATCTGATACCACCTTGATCAGATACTTCCGAATGTTGAGACGATTCGTCCAGTAATTCCTTTTTAACTTCTTGTATTCCAACTTGCGGTATGGGACTTGGATATGGTACTGTAGTTGTAGCTTCCTTCTTAATAATTAACGGTGGAGTTTGAAGACTTGATTCTTGGCTACCACCGCAGCTAGATCGTGGAGTTGGTGGTGAAAGTAGCTCGTCTCTACTAGGCGTTCGACTAGGTGGTAAACATTTTTTTATATCAATTTGTAATTGTTGTGGAGGTTGTTGTAGCGATTGTTGTTGTTGAAGCGATTGTTGTTGTTGATGATGATGTTGTTGTTGTTGCTGCTGTTGTTGTAGTGATTGTTGTAGCTGTTGCATTTGTGATTGTTGTTGTTGTTGCTGCTGTAATTGTTGATTTTGAATAGCAGATACAACAGCTGTTGGTGACTTTTGTGGTGGACGCGATACAAATGATGTTTCCCTTGATATTATAGTAGGTCTTGAAGTTACTACAATTGATTTTGGTGGTTGACTAGTTGGTGTATCATTCTGCAATAACGGTGGCAACAAGCTAGTTGGTGTAGGTGGTACAGGTCGTGCCAATTGAGCTTCTAACGACGGCACAATCGGAAGACTAGGTGCCGTATGTGTTACAGATGTATTCGATGATGATTGTGTAGAAGAAGAAGAAGAAGCACATCCCGTATTTTGCAACAATTGCTTCAAAAGAACATTTTGCGAATCTTCCGATCTGGTCGGTGCTTGTAAACTAGAATACTTGCATCCAATATTAGATGGTGATTGTATTTCTTGTTTTACATTTATTACACTACTACTAACTTGACTGCTATCGTCTAACGATTCGGATCTAATAGGTAAATCTTCTTTTCGAATAAAATGGGATTGACTAGTTGATGAGGGATCATCAATGGATTTTGAGCGTTGTTTTAATGGTGCTTTGGTTAATTGTGTATGTAGAAGATTTGTGGTAGAAACAACAGGTTTATGGGTTATTAAATTTAAACTTGAACTTGTTACAGATGCTGCAGTTACAGCAGGAGTTAGACTAACAGGAGCAGTAGTAGTAGTAGAGATAAAAATTGAATTTTTAACGCTTTGTGCAGATGAAGACACAGTTAATTGCGTTGAAGTATATCCAGATGGTCGAGAAATACCTAATATACTGGCAGCCGTTATTGTACCGGGAGTGCTTTGCGGTACAGTCGCTGCAGGATGTGATTGCAACATAGCATTTAAACTTGGTGTTAATTTTCTAATAGATGTTGTTGTTGCATTGCCTGATGTTGTTACCGGTGTTATCGCTGTTGTTGTTAATGTACTGCTTAATGACGAGTTTGTAGTTAAAAATGATGGGCCGGTTGTAATTGTACTTGTAGATAAACTAGTAGTAATTGTGGGTGTCGCAATTGTTGTACTTATTATTAATGGTAATTTTGGATGATCTGGCATTAGTTGAATGCCGCCAGTATTTTGCGGTTTCGCATTTTGAATAATACTACTAATATTTGTTGTTAAAAGCATCGGAGTTGACGGAGCATTACTAACTGCAGTAACAACAATCAGAGCAGAATTTAATGTTGATGTTTGAGTTGGCAATGTGACAGGAGATTGTGTTCTTTTCGGACTATTCTTTGATGATGCAAGACTAACAACAGGCATTGCTGATAAAATAGTTTTCTGTTTCATTGTTGCTGTTATGGTAGAACTAACCGGTGTTAAAGTTGTTACTATAGGTGATATTCGATCAATTTGAACGCTTTTAGTAGTTACAGTTAGTGGAATTGATGTGGTTACTGAAGTTGTTGTAATAATTTTTTCTTTCTCTAATGTACTTTTAGCAACGGTTTCTACATTTGATGTAGTCGTTACTGTGTTTGTATGCAATGAAGATAGAAGTGTTCGTAATTGTTGTGACACATTTGCCATGTTTGTTGTCAGCTCTGTCGGTTGTGATAAGGGCGATAATTGAGGCATAACAACTGGTTTATTTATAGTAGTTGTCACTGTAATTGGTTGAGTTTCCATTGGCTGTGTTTTAACGACTTCTTTTTGTGGTGGAGGTTGTTGTTCGATGGGAGTAAGTTTTTCTGGTTCTTGAACAAATATTTCCTTTGGTTTTACAACAGCTGTAATGCACTTGTTTTCAACAGTAACTGGTTTTTCGGTATTAGGTTTCTCCTCTTCCAATACAGTAGCAGTTTGTTGCTCATTACCAGTAATATTTTCTATCATATTTAAAACGTCTTCTATACTTTCAAATTCACTTGGCAATGTTTTGCCATCTCTACGACGAGTTTCTACCAGTTCCTGCATTGCCATATTGTTGAGCATCTGTTCCTGAGATGGAGTTGGTGATGGTATTGATATAACAACAGATTTAGATGTTAAATCCGAATTATTATCATCGATATCCGTATGAGTGATAAATGAAGCTGGTATTGTTTCAATTTGTCCATCTCTTTGTGCAACACAAATATTTCCAATGCTACATTTTTCTTGACTTTTTGATGATACATTTTGTATCACAATTTCTTTGGCTAAAATACTTTGCATGTTTGTTGTGAAACTCATTTCTTGTTCAACTGGTTTTTCTGGTATAGTAATAGTTTTTGGTTCAGAAACTTCATCTTTTGAATTAGATTCAATTTTTTGCAAAACTGTTTCTTCTTCTTCTTTCGTCTTTTCTGTTTCCAATAATGGTTTATTTGTAATTTCATTATCATCATTCTTTTCTGGTTCAATTTCTTTGCATTCATCTTCTTTAGTTTCATCATCAGACTTTTTATTAGTGCTTGAAGAAGCTGAATCCATTTCAATTTTAAATGCATCTGCTGTAAAACTTTTGCGAATAGGTGAATACAAATCATCTTGACAAACAGATTCATCGGGTGATGTGCATTCATCTTCAAAAATTTTATTTGGTAAAATCGAAACTTGTGTATTCAATGTTAATGATGGTGTTTCCTTCTTTTTCTCATAGGTCATATTTTTTTCTAATACGTTTGTTGTATCTGATGATTTTGATAGTGATTCGACCGTTGATGTAGTTAAAGATGATGATTCAACTGTTATATTACTGGATGTAGTTGCAGTGAGTGACAAATTTTTTTCGGTATCTGTTTTTTGACTAGTAATTGGAAGACTTTTCACAGGAGAACTAATGCTAGTAATTGTAATTCTAGTTGTTTGTATTTCATTCTGAGTTTTTGTTGTTTGAACATTAATGTTTGGTGATGAAATTGGTGTCGAAACTGTTACTGTACTAACAACACAATCTTTTAGATTTATAGCTGAATTACTGTTAGTGTCAGATGCACTTGAATTCTGTGAGTAAATTGGCGATGAAACAGCTTGTTGATAACTAGGTGGTGAGGTTTTTGGCGTGAAATTAAAAACTTTCGCTGTGTATTTATGCATTTCAGCTAATTGTCTAGTAAATATTGCTTCTGGAATATGTATCTTCTCTTCACGTTTCTCACCGTCAATCAATTCTTCAAAATCCTCTTTTGTTGCAATATGTTCCTCAGGTGATTTCATTGTTGGATCGATGATAACAATTTCCGAATCATCGAATGAAGCAATGAAATCATCAGTAGTTGATACATATGGTTCCGGTGATGGATCAACATTCATTTCTTCCTGATCTGGTGATTCTGGTGTATCTGTAATCATTTGTCGTAGCGCTTCACTGCTTACCTTTCTAGTTTTTCCACGCATAATTAATTCTTCATCACTGCTTGTTGGACTTTGAATTGCAACAATTTCAACGTTTTTACCATCTATATTAATTAGTTCATTACCAAAATCATCGTCGTCTTCACCATCTTTATCATTAAATTCACTTTCTTCAAGATGTTTTAATGAATCGTTACTATCGCCAGATATATCCACCACCATACCAGTTGGAAATAAGACATATTCTTCTGTGACTTCCGATTCAAGTGGACTTGATATAACGTCACCCAAATCTTCTTGTGTGAAGGTTTCAATAACAGTAATATCATCTCCATCAACTTGTTGTGCAACAGAACTTAAGGAAACTTCAGTTGTAACTAATGTTTTATCGTTATCGTAATCATAATCGACAATCGTATCACACTGTATATCTTGTTTTTCATCTGGACTACTATCAATAATCATAACTTCTTCTGTATCGACTTGCTCTTCAATTATTTTACTTTCAGTTATTAATTTTTGTTGAATTGTAAGTTTTTTCGTCGTCGTCGTTTCAATTGTCGTTAATCCAGATGAAGAGGGTGGTGGTGTTACCGGTGGTGTCGATGAACTATCATCAAATTCATTATAATCAGCACAAACTAATGATGCGACTTTAGCAGGAACGGCCTGTTGTTGTTGTTGTTGATTAACAGTTGTTAATTTTGTCACAGGTGTTTTCTTTTTCAATATAGATACTTTATTAATGTGCGATTCTTTTTTCACTTTTGCTGTAGTAACTAGTTCGCTTGGACCAGCTTTCTCACCATCCATATTTTGAGGCAAAGTTGGCGGTCGTTTTGGACCTCGGCCAAAGCTCCACATTGGAGATCCACCTCTTAGACCTAATTTAATGTAGCCAAATCGACCGAAACCAGGCACGTAAGGTATCGGATTATTTGCATTATGTGGATTACCACCACCGCTTCCTGTATTGTTATTATTACAACCTCCATCATTTTCATTATAAGGTGTTCTTGGTGTTGCAGGATTTTCGACACTTTGTGGCCTATCAGGAATCGCAGGACTACTGCTTGTACTTGGCGGTCTTCGAATACTCATTGGCGATGGCATTTGTCCTAGCATAGGACTACGAGGTAGTGGAGATGTTGAAGTCTGTTGCATGTTACCGTGATGTTGATTCATTTGTTGCTGTAACATTGGGCTACTGGGCGGTTGATGAACCATTGGACTTCGTGGCATTGGTGAACTTGGCGGCTGATTACCATAACCAAGCTGAATCAATGGACTCTTTGGCGGCATTGTGATTGGCGATTGGGGTTGCATAGAATGATGCGGAGACATCATTTGTTGTTGTTGTGATGTTTGCACCATTGGACTTCGTGGCGGCATTGGAGAACTAGGCGGTTGATGCATTGGACTGCGACCACCTTGCTGTTGATTCTGTTGCATCTGTGCCGCAATTTGTTGTTGTTGCTGCTGCTGCTGTTGTTGTTGTTGTTGTTGTTGCTGCTGCTGCTGCTGCTTCATTAATTGTTGTTGCTGTAAGAGCTGTTGATGTTGTAATTGTTGTTGTGTGAGCTGTTGCTGTTGATTTTGTTGCGGAGACTGTTGTTGCTGCTGAAGCATTTGTCTTTGTTGTGCTAATTGTTGCTGCTGTTGTTGTAAAAGAAGATGTCTTTGCTGAATCATTTGTAACGTTCGTTGATTAGCTATTATATTCGCAGCTTCATTTTGCTGATTTCCATCAGCATTTTGTTGTTGTTGTTGTTGCTGCTGCTGCAATTGTTGTTGTTGCTGCTGCTGCAACTGCTGTTGTTGCTGTTGCAACTGTTGTTGTAAAGCTTGTTGTTGTAGTTGTTGCTGTCTTTGCAGTAATTGCTGATGTTGTTGAGGCGTTAAACTAATTTGTTGCCCCGGCTGTGGACTACCTATTGGCGATAATCCATTTCGTATACCTTGCGGAAAACCACCAGTTTGTAATGTCAACCTAGGTCTTTGCATTTGAATATTGGCTGCGTCAGTAACGACGATAGAACCGGGCGGTCTGATAAATCTTTGTTGCGTTATTTGTCTCATATCACCAGTGTAACCCACTGGACTAGTAACCAAACGTCGGTGTTGCGGCGAGGTCATTCTTGGAGTGGGTGTAGGTGGTGGAGGACAAACTTGAGAAGGTGATTGCACAGGACCGGAGCCAGGACTGTTTTCTTCGCCCTGAGAATGCGGTGTACCAATACGTGGTGATGGCTGCATACCACCTAACGGCGAGGGTTGTTGATGATTGCCTGGACTCTGTAATCTACCGCCACCTCCACTGGTTACACTCGCTGCGGAAGCTGGTCCAGGAGATGGCGAGACTAGCGGTGCCGGACTGTGTAACGGTGAATTATGTTGTACGGTCATTGGAGATGAGGCCGATGGTGACATCATCGGTGATTGTGGTGTGGCTATTGGTTGACCAATTGGTGATGGCGTTGGCGGACCCAATGGTGATTGGCTTTGCTGACCACCGGACTGACCCATCATCAAAGGCGATTGACCCGACTGACCCGGCTGCTGCTTGGCTTGTTGTTTGTTCCGGTATTCCTTCATATAGACCAACAGCGCAATACAGACATTACATATATGGACACAAATTACATATCTAGTAGTTTGGATAGAAATTAGTCAAAAACAACATTTCATTATTGTAAATTAATTATACAAACGTCGTGTCTGTTAGACACGATGTATTATTTTGTATAAAAGAATAAACATCAAAATATTCAAAACACTATACATTTTGATATAGACTATTTTATACACTGGACTAGTTATTTTGTATTCTGAACAAAATTTCCTAACAGTTAGAACAATTTTAATATATGCAATAATATATTTTTCTGCGCATTAAAATGAAACAGAAACAGTTAAATTATTTTATACAAAATAATGCATTATATCAAATCGCTTTTATTATTATTTTTTGTATTTAACAAAATAATAATAATAAAAAGATAGGAGTACAATTTAGAGATAGATACCTGTATGAGCATGCCATGCTGCCTGCTCTGCTTCCGACTGGATTCAAGTTGTTTCTGTAGAACGGCTTGCTCGGCCGAAATCCGTTTGAGTTCTAGCGCATCAGGTTCTGCAAGCTGGTTACCAGACTTCTTCAACTGCCTTTGTTTACTATTTAATGACTATAAATATTCAAATAAAAAAATCGAATTAACACAAACGGAAAAAATAATAACAGCTTTTGTTTACTTTTGTTTCTTTTTTCTTGCCACAAATTGCATTTGTTGCAAAATAAGCCCTTCTTTAAATCATAAGAAAATCATAAGTGAAAATCAAAAATGCTAAGAAGCTTTGTAACGAACTTAAAGAAATTATAAGAAAACAAACTAAAAAGAAAAACTCCTGAACATATAACTAGAGTTGTTTTCATACCTTTCTGATTTTACGCAGTTTTTGCACCTCGGTTTCGTAATATTTTAACTGTTGTGTTAAAATAGCGTTTTGATGGTGTAACCATTGTTCGTATTGTTGTTGAGTTTGTCGATCCTGTTCGGTGACAATGTGTTCGGGTGGCAAAGGAGGCGCTGGCAGTAAATTGGCTGTGAATGATGGTGGAGGTGCTCGATTAACCGTTGTAGCTGTATTGTCAATTGTGTTACTAGTTTGTGGTTGTTGCTGCTGCTGCTGTTGCTGAACTAATGTGGTGGATGTTGTAGGCGTTGTTTGGGGCCGTGCTTGTTGCCATTGTTGTTGCTGATGGGGGGCTTGTACTACTGTTCTATTGGGGAATGGTGGTCGTACAATGGTAGCTGTTGTTACAGCTGATGCTGGTAACAATCCTTGTGCTGTGACAGCAAACATTATTTTATTTTAATACGTAATGACGAAACAATTTATCAAATCTCAGTTTATTCATATCATTTTAGAAAATACACTGAAGTATACTATAACAAACACGAAAGGGCGTTCTTACTTTGATTAGAATTTTGTTATAGTTAACAAAGAGTTATCAGTTCAATTGTTTCGGTATTTTATGTATACGCTTTTCAAATTTACATGTAGTCTATAAAAGTTACTCCATTAATTTTATATTATTTTCACACTTATATTTTCGATTTTATATTTTTCTTATTTATATAATTAACTATTAGTAACTTTGAGGTGAAAAACTAGCAGCTTGTAGGCTACATGTGACCCATTAATCTCGCTTAATACTATTGTTCATTTGATATAAACAGAATACCAAAATAATTAATTAAAATCAGTATGCATAAAAAATTGCCCATGACACAAAAAAAGCTGTTCACAAAAAAATAATCTTTCAGAACTCATTATATTAAAGTAAAATGGCTTTAGGATTCAGTTCTGTATTAATTTTTATTAATAATCGACGTTTCGACGTACTCTGCGTACATCATCAGGAAAAAATACAGTAAATAAATTATAAAATTTATAAATTTTTAATTTAACGGAAACAAATTTGAACTTATTGTCATTTTATTTTTTCAAAACTGCGAAAAATATTATTAGATTTTTAAATTTTTATTATTAAACAGTTAAAAATTTAATTTCTCAATTTTATTAAAATTGAACTGAAAGTATATGTATTTATCTAACCTGGTAAGCCTTGTGGCGGTGATTCAAGCGAAACTGTTCGCAAAACATCAGCACGTAGTTTCTCAAAATCTTGATCTGTAAGCAGTGAATTGTTCACCGATTGTTCTTGAACAGATTGTTGGGCTTGATTCGACTGCATTTGTTTTTCTTGTTCACGCTTTTCTTGCTCTAGCAAGTCTTCAAGCAAAAGCGGCTGCTCCTGTAGGTAAGGCTGTTCTTATTAGTTTTCTCTTTATTATTCAATATTATGCAACAATATTGTATATTGAAAACAAGAAAATTACCAACACACAGAAATATCGCTATACACCATGATATATAAATATGAATTATAGTAATGTACTAGGCAAACCAAGCATTTTAAAATCATGGTTAAT
The DNA here is from genome assembly GCA_963966155.1 of Clivina fossor. Classification (NCBI taxonomy): domain Eukaryota; kingdom Metazoa; phylum Arthropoda; class Insecta; order Coleoptera; family Carabidae; genus Clivina; species Clivina fossor. The sequence goes on from OZ014560.1 coordinate 5,995,251, forward strand.
ACATTTAAAATATTGTTAATATTTTTATTTTGATAAGAAAAGATGTCATGCTGAACTAAGTTTTTGTTATATTACTCTAAGAATTATTAAATATCTACAAATTAATATAAATTTCTAATGTTGGGGGCCCATATTTACTACAAATATACGTTCTTCCTAGAATATTCAGAAATCCCAATCCTACCAATTTATTATTAAAATTACATATATAATAATGAAATGAGTGCCAGAGGTATGTTTACAAAATTAAGTTTTTATTAGCCATAAAATAACAAATATTTAACATATTTTTTCAGAACTCATTAAATTAAAATAAAAGTTTTAGGTTATAGTTCTGTATTAATATTTAATAATAATCGACGTTTCGACGAACTCAACGTTCTTCTTCATCAGAAAAAAAAAAATACAAAAATAACAATAAAATAATAAAATATTAATACAGATCTAAAGCTGTTTTATTTTAACAAATATTTGTTGTAACAATTTTACTTTTAATCGATTTAATTTTTCAATACTAATTTTTTTCAATAGTTCAAGACTCATGTATGTACCTAAATTTGTGTTTTCTGCTTCATACAATATCGTTAATACTTTATAAAGTAACGATATCGTTAACTACGTAATTAATGAGACATTTCAAAGACAGTTGATAATATAGTTGCCTAGTTAACTCATTGATTAAATAAATTAACGTTTTATCCAACTGGTCCTAAGAGCCAAACTGTCGAGAACTCTCTACTAATACAGAAAATTTTTGTTTTACGCACAAGCACAAGAATTTGACCAATCCAGAACAAATTAATAATTTATTTATTTTTCCACAAAACTTATTAAACATTGATAAAAAAAAAGATCATTTAATTTATAATGTTCGCTTTAAATTTCATAATTTATTAACAAATATTTATTCACACAAAAATGTACATGTAACAGAGACAGGATACTATTTTTTTTTACGTAACGATGTTTCATATGTTTAATAAACATGATAATAAAATAAAATATTTTTATGTAGAAATACTAAAAATATTCATTATTTCCTCTAAATTACTACTTTGAAATAATTAAATTTTTACAATACGTATATATTAAAATATTAAGAGTTAATTTAATTATTCCTGGAATTTCTATTGTAAACAGTTTTTGTATGATTAAAAAACCGAAATAAAATCAGGAACGGATTTATGTTTTTTCCGCCGGTAGGCTATAGTTAATATTAGAATTGATAGAATTGTATTGTACAAAACCAATAGATACAATTATCGCTTTCCAAAATCTGACGCCCTATGTGTAAGTAAATAAATCTTTAGAAATTCATTAATGTTATGGCCAATGTGTACACCAATTTTCCAATCACACCTCTCAGCCAAAAAAAAAAAAAACACCACCAAGTGAACCAACCAAGTAAAAGTGAAATGAAGTGAATAATAATAATAGACATGTGAAAGTAAAGTGGATGGTGTATGGATGGGAGGTGTGGAGTAGATAGATCTCACCTGCAACAGCAATGGTCGTCGTTGCACGTGCGGTGATACCGGTACGGGTAAAGGTACCGGTACCTGCACCGGTAAGCCTTGCGGCGGTGGCGCCAAGTGATGCATTAAATTGAGCGGCAGTCGAGGCGGCCCCAAATGATGCCCTATGCCACGTAGCCCCATCTAACCACACCACATGCAACCGAGACACAAACACAAACCGCAACCGATCAGTTTTTTTTTTGCTTTGTTTTGGATAGCTTATAGGTTGTTAAGTTAGTCTTCCTTTTTAATTTTTCAAAGACAAAGATAAGATATTTTACAGCAGCCACACACTCCAACACACACAAATTCAAAATACCAATTGAAACGCATGCATTCAAAACGCACTAAATATTACAGATTTATCTATTATAGAATTTTGCTTGTCACAATTGTACAGAAATGTGTAAAAGTTTAGCACCGGTTTCATATCTCAAAAACTATTATTATTATTTTTAAATTGCTGATGGTTTTCAAGTAACCATAAGAATTAAGAACAATCATACATAATTGGTATTAAATTCCAAATGTAAAATTGTTAAAAATAAATTTTTTATCTCAAACTTGATTAATTGTATTATTTATTTTATTTTCCAAATTTTTTCTTACAAAATTAATATGGGTATAGAAAAAAGTTAGTATTTGTTGTAATTAAACAAAATTTAATTTGGCTACAAAAACTCAGAAATCAATAATATACAAAATAATAACAGAGACAAATTTAATTATCTTCAACATTTATGCAAAATTTCGAGTAGGTGTTAAAAATAGCTTTTAAGATATTAAATTGTTTTCAAACTTTTGTCCAACCTGTACAATAAATTTAATCATTTTAAGAATAAAGTTTATTTATAAACGTACATAATACAAGGAATTAATAGTAAATATATTATTTTTACATAAAATAAAAAATTTAAATAACACTTTTTTATTATTAAAAAAAATAAATTTGAATATTTATTACCAAAAAACTATAATTTATAATTTAAAAAAAAATATATATTATTCAAAAGTACAGAAGTAATAATTGATTATTGGCATAATTATAAATTTTTATGAAAAAAATATTTCGAATAATGTAAAAAATTTATTATATCGTTGAACTGTTTTGTAAACTATTTGATTGGTCAGTTGTTAACTTTAAATATATCTGACAATATATTTAATAAAGTTTTATGCGACACTATTTCAATAGTAGTCATTAAAATGATGTACATTAACAAAAATAAAAGTTAAGGCCATTTCAAGGCAAACAAAACGCTATTTTCAGACAGGTGGTGGGAATCCAAAAATGAATAATTTTACATTCGATTTATTCGTTTAATACTACATATTTACTGTAACTAATTATTACAAAAATTAGCTAATTTATGTACAATTACTAATTTAATAACGATTTTTATATATTTACCGAATTAACATATAACAAAAATTAATCAAATATTTAATTGTCAATATTTTCATTGCTTATTATTATTTTGATTTCCAAAAAATATATATGTTGTTAATTGTAATAAAGATTAAGCACATTTTTTTTTCAAATAAATTGTATGTGTGAAATAAGAGAAAAAAATAATTTTCATTATTTTCCTTGAAAAATGCGATTTTCTCTTGTTTCACACATACAATTTATTTGAAAAAAATATGATTAATCTTTATTACAATTAACAACATATATATTTTTTGGAAATCAAAATAATAATAAACAATGAAAATATTGACAATTAAATATTTGATTAATTTTTTTTATATGTTAATTCGGTAAATATATAAAAATTGTTATTAAATTATTAATTGTACATAAATTAGCTAATTTTTCTAATAATTAGTTACAGTAAATATGTAGTATTAAACGAATAAATCGAATGTAAAATTATTCATTTTTGGATTCCCACCACCTGTCTGAATATAGTCGTTTGTTTGCCTTGAAATGGCCTTAACACAAATACTTCTTGTAACCTGTAGTTTACATTCAATTTTTTTAAAAAATAAAAAAAATAGATACATCACATTGTACTATTAATTTTGTATTAAAAATATTTTTTAGAAAATATATATATTTACGCCAACTATTTTCTACTTTTTCTCATACTATACAATTCGATTACTTTTCTGTACAAATTAGAATGAAATTATTTCCAAATTAAATATTAAAATAAATCCAATAAAAATTACCGTAATAATAATAATTAATATTAAAATGTTACTGAAATTTCACGGTTAGATAGAGAATAAAACTGCGATTCATGCACAAAATAATATTCAACCAAAAAATATTCAAATGAAGTAATGATAAAGCTACACCGAAAAAGCATATCCTACCTGTTGTGTTGATCCTGGGTAGGGAGGCGGTGGGCCCGGATAAGGTGGGGGCGGTGCTAAATTCATTCTAGGTTGAGCTGCTGCTAATTCCATTCGCGGGGGCGCACCACCCAAACCAATCGCACCCGGTTGCAATACGGGGGGACCAGCATGACTCATTGGTACCATACGTGGAACACCGCCCGGACCCATACGCATTTGTATACGATTTTGTACTAGAATTTCGGTACATAAAAATTAGAATTAATTTCATTTTTATTTGAAAAGTTATATCTAGCTTAGATTTTAATGTGCTGACTAAATTTATCTCTTTAATAAATTAACTTTTAAAAACATGTTTTTGAACTGATTATTTTATTTTGTACATTAATTTTTTTATTAAAAACATCATCTGGAGGCTGATTTTTGATGCAGTTTACCACAGTGTGATAAACACAAATTTATCATAGGTAGTTATTTCGAAAAAAAACTACATATACGACATCATTACTGACGACAAAAATTTAATTTTATCAGTGAGTTTATCACATGCTATATTGTATGTGATAAGTAGTTTTCGTTTTATGAAACATTAGCTGTGTTTTTTTTACATTCCACTCAGATCGGTAAATCTTTTAAATGAGCTGAGCTGAGTTTTGCTGAGTGAGTTGTCTTCATTTGGTCAAAATTGATCAATGACATTATTTTCTAACTTACATTGTAATTGCGTCTGCTGTGCGACCCTTTGTGGATAGTTAGGCGGATAGGTAACAGCAACCGTATTATTACTGGTGACAATACCGACCGCTCCATCGGGCGACATTAATCGGGTGCCAGGCGTTAATGGTCGGCCCATTGCTGCCGCTTGCTGCACCTGTTGTTGCATGTGCTGTTGGATTTGTTGTTGATGTGTCGTGATTTGTAGATTAGTTGGATGTTGTAGTGTAGGTGGTGGGGGTGGTTGTTGTGATTGTTGTTGATGTTGCTGCTGCTGCTGTTGATGTTGCTCGGATTGAACTGGAAGAACCGTAGATTGTACCGTACTAGTAGCAAGAGATGGTGTTTCATTTGGAAGACCGATTGTCGGACTGTTCGTTTCCGATGTTCGCGTATTTACAGGTACAACGTTTGTTATATTGCTTAAGGATTGAGAACTTTGTACCATTGATGCTTGTGGTTGTGAAGATATACTGAAACAAATTATACATTATTAAAAAAAAAAATTTTTTTAATTATTAACATTCTTTAAAATTAGAAACATAGCTCATATTTATAGGCCTTTTTTTTTAGACCACTTTTAGTTAAAAGCAGTCTTAATTTTTGCTTTTATTATAAAACAAATATAAGCCATTATTTTACAAATTTTAATTTGGAAGGTTTGAATGCAATAATGAATTATTTAATAAATATATAATTAAACAATTTATTTATAAGATGTACCACATTATCACATTAATTGTATTAATATTATATTATTTATGTAATTTAATTGTATTATTGATAATAGCCATGATATAATGACCGAAACTTCAAAAAAAAAAAAAATTAATTATATATTTATTAAATAATCCATTATTGCCTTCAAACTTTAATTATAATAAATTAGATACTTTTTTTTATTACTAAAATTCTATTCTAATATTTTTAAATAAATAATTTCATCTAAAAAGAGGCTATGAATACAAATGAATTACAAATTAAAATTTATATATTTAGAAAAAAAAAAAAAATGTAGGAGTAATTTTTATCAAACTTAGAATTACCGATAAAATTTTAATTTAAAAGAAAATAATTACAGTAATTAAAAATTTATAATAAATGAATTAAAAATATAATGAAACTTACACTGGTTTAGTTTCCTTTTTCTCTTCTTTATCAGGTTCTGATTCTTCCAAATCTAAACTGTCTAAAATATTTGTCTTTTCACCTCCTGATAATGCGTCCAATTCTGGATCAGCATATTCTAAGATATTGAAATCTGCACCCATTTCCGCTGAAAAAAACAAAAACGAACAAATTAAAATACATAATTTAAAAATTTAGTCAAATCTCTCGACACCTCTAATAAGCAGACACATCTATTAAAGGGACACTTTTAACGAGTTAATAAAATAAAAAAGAAATAAATTTTTTTTCAACACTTCCTTTAGACAGACATAAAGTTACGGTTCCGTAAATGTACGCAATGACTTTTGTTCGATAATGACATCATTTATAGAAATTTCGTCTAATGCGACTGGATTGTACAACCATAAATGACGTCATTTTCTAATGAACACCATTTCGAAGATCCTATAGAATCCGTCCACTGGTGGTGTCGAGTCGACAAAAAAAATAAATCAACTCCGACTTTTATCAATTAAAGATGTGAACGAGAAGGCGAAAATGGATCAATGAATTATAATACGTAATTCTTATTATGTATTAATTTTATATAAGAATTACATATTCACATCTTTAATTGATAAAAGAAAATCTTGAGGATCAAAAATTTAGCTTCATTAACAACTCCGACTTTTAGTTCAATCATGATTTTTATGTTTTATCATATTAAATTAACTACAGAATTTTTATTACGTGATTAAATTAAATTAAATATTTACAAAAAAAATATATTTATAATAATATACCTCTCTTATATAATAATAATAATGTTCACGTGCTCTGTTATAAGATGGCCACTATTTATTTTAAATAATAAATATAACGTTACCTAATAATTCATCGTCATCGTCAGCCAATCCTAATATATCACCGACTCCTTCCACTTCAACCATACCGCCATTTTCCCGTTCAAGTTTTTCTAATTCGGCCGTTACGTTATCGGGTATTTCCTGGGTATCGCTAGTAGTTGAAGCGATATGACTATTTGAAGGTGATGAACTCGATGTTACATTAGAAGTTAAAGACATTTGCTGAGTACCTGGAACACCTATTGGAACAAACAGAAGAAATTATTATTATTATTGTATAATTGTAAATTATAATCCAAAATTTCGAATCGTACCAGTCAGTCGTTGTTGTTCAACGGTCTGATTAATATTGATACTAGATGCCAAATTTTGATGATGTTCCAATTTAGCTTGTAGGGTTAATTGCTGACGTTGAACCAAATGATCATAGGGATCGGATGATCGCTGGGTTACGATAGTTGTTTGAGGTCGCGGCACAAGTTGAGCATTTGGAAATTGTTGTCCAATGTTTTGAACCGCCTGCGGCCGCTAACAAAAACGTTATAATAAAGTCATTTATGAAATAGCGTTATAGATATGATTTTAATTCTGCATTGCATATTGTAAAATTCGTAGCGTTCCGAGAGCATTTTTCTAGTTAATAGATAGAAAAAGATAAAATTGTAGCATACATTTTACTTAAACTGTATATTTTATAATATAAGTAACAGACGGAATTCAGTCAGTGTTGTATCAAATACAGTTAAGCTTGGAAGAAGTAAAATGTATGTTTTCTGTTCTTTGTATTAAAATCGTTAAATACATTTGAATTTACAAAAAAAATACTGTGATCTTCTTTCGAAAAAGTGCTTAATGTTTTTTTTTGTTAAAATATAATTTCTATTTTATTTTTATCATTCTTATTGCTACATATTTAACTTTATTTAATTAATTCGAATATTAATAATGGACTTGTTGAAATATTTCTATATATATTAATTTTTAAGTAAAATAAGTTTGTATATTTTACTTTGACAGAAAAAATATATTAAAGGTTAAAATATAATTTTTGTGCGAAAAACAGACGTAAAATATTTTTATAATTTTCAAAAATATTACATGAAATGGCCAATTAATATGTTAGTGATATCAAAAGAGCCATTAAATTAATAATTTTAAAATTTAACATATAAAATTATTTGGTATAACATTTATTTATTATTAAAAATTAAAATATGTAGCAAACATTTCTTTTCGAAAACTATAAGCAATAACAATTTTATCATCTAATAAAATAAATAATTATTAGTTTTTGATTAAAATGAAATTCATTAAAACGAAATCAAAAAAAACGAAAGTATGACAGATGAAAATACCTGTTGCAAAATAAGTCTCATCCTTGGATCGAGTCCCATCATTCTCGGATCGCCTGGATTAGGCAATCGCAATCCAGGTAGAGTTTGTTGTCGAATAAGAACACCAGTGTTTGGAGTAAGCGGTGCTCTTGGCCGTACACTACCAGGTGGCAATGGGTGTCTAAACGTAACCTCGCCGGGCACGCCTTGCGGTGATCCGACAATAATAGGTGCTTCAAATTGCGGTGACTGAGGCGGTGCATCTGTTTGCGTGCCATCTGCCCCAGTTCCAGATGGCGGTGGCCACACTCTCTGCTTATTACCGGGCAATAATTGCTCATCAAGTTTCTTGAACTGTTGTTGCCGCTGTAACAAATCGCGCAAATGTCGATTGATTTCGGGATTTTCGATTTGATTTTGTGTCTGCGATTGTCGCTGAATGAATTGTGATTGCGGTTGAACGGGTCGCGGTGGTGCAGCAAATTGGGGCCGTGGTGTGCCCGGTTGCTGAGCGTACGGATCGTTAACAGGAAGTCGGGGTTGAAAAGCGTTTCGTACAGCTGCTGATGGTGACTGCTGTTGTTGACCGATTGTAGTAGTTGTAAATTGAGGTCGTGGCGTTTGAGGACTTTGCAGATAAGGATCGTTGCCCGGCTCTGAATTGGATCGTTGAAATGCTGTTGCGTCTGGTGTTTGTTGTGGCTGCTGAGCACTAGGTGATGCCAATGGTGGAAATTCATGTGGCGATTGAACGGCTGCTGGTGGAGAGAATGGCGATGGTGGTTGGCCAGCAGGTCCTGGAGGACGAATGATTTGCCGTTGCACCGGTAGAGACGCGGGTCGAACGGGTACATTATCAGTTGAAGCAGCACGTGGTGCTGGTAAGGTCGGTTGCTGGAATGTCGGCGATTGATTTGGAAGCGACCGGGCTCCTTTCATAGCCGTCGGTGCGATAAATTGACGCGGCGATGGTGATGCAACCGGACTAAGTTCTTGTGATGTTGATACTTGTAGTTGATTCGTAATATTATTTACATTGTCTTGGGTAAATGGTTGACTGCCTTCGGACAGTTGACGGTGCACTCGTGCAATCGCTATATCTCAATAAATTAGTTAAAATGATAAATTTAAAAAAAAAGGAATATTAGTGATCTAATACCTTGGACTCTTTGATCATGAATAACTTGTTGTTGTTGCTGAGCTTGTTGTTGCCGAAGTGCCTGTAGCTGTTTCCATTGTCGTTCCTGTTCTGCTTCTCGTATAGATTTTTGTTGTTGCGAGATCTTATCTTGATCCTAAAAATTTAAAATTAAAATTAATATAATAGATATAAAAGATTTCAATGTATTTACTCTAAGTGCAAAAATAAAGATCACATTTTTCTGTATTTAAAATAATTTCATAATTAAATTAATAACAAGATTATTTACTAGAATATTAAAGATTTTTCAATACATACATTTTTTTAATTAATTTTCTATCCAAAGTTATTATTCTAGTAAATTATTTATATCTAAGAATTTAAAACTAAGAGAAATATAAAATAAAAAATTACAGTAATTGAAACACTGAAATTTTATGTAGTTTTCAAAATATTCTTCAATGCATTTCCAAAACAGAATTTTACAAAATAATAGAATATAAATTATTTTGATTACATTTTATAAATAAAAAACACATAACGTGAAAAATAAAACTTGAACCAGTTTATTAGTTTTACATTCAAATTTAAAAAAATAGCATACAATAGGCCTTTTCGATACGCACAATTGCGTCTACTGTTTACTGCCGCGTCAATGTTTGTTGTTTTATTCACTTTGCAGTTATATGTTATGTAAATGACAAACCGCTGCATCATTTTGCAGTTAAACGCAAGAGAATCAATCAAACAAACCTAATTAATTTTATATGATATTGATATTTAAATAGATAATATAGCGACTGTAAAGCAACTTGATTTACTATTAAATAATCTTAATAAATACTTAAAAAAAAAACATATTTATATTATTGTATTAAAAAAAAGTGATCTTTATTATTTTTAGATAAAAATATCTGTATTAAATAATATTTCAATACAGTAGTATAAAGATCTATTTTTAAGCCAATTAAATAACTGAAAATAATATTGCATGCTTTATTATATTTATATCTATATTGATCATGAATATTTGAAATATATATTTAATTTTTCAGTAATTAGTATTTTTCTACTAATGGGGCAATAAAAACTGTTAGAATAATGAAGAAACCAAACAAAGAGAGAGAGAGAAAGAGAGACCTACAATAATAAAATATAAATACATATTAAAGTTTACGTGAAACATATACAAATTATTTTAGTGCACAAAAATGGAATTACCATAATGTAAAAAAAAATGAAAACAAATTCCAAGATACACAACGCTGATCCACATAAAACTACATAATAAATACATTAAAACATGCATAAACAAATTACAGCAGTAACTGAAATTATGTATTAATTAATTAAATAATTATATTTTAAACGACTTATATAAATTTCAGTTACTGTTGTTTTACTAAAAGTGCAATTAGTACACCAACACCGTAAGCTTGGATTATGATTTTAAATTTATTCACAATTTAATAAAACAGTGAATTCAAAATGAAGTAGGGATTTTTGATTTTGGACTAAGAGGAATTTAACGGGTAGAAAAGTAGATTTTTCTCTAAAAAATTTAAAATTCATGCGAAAAATTTTCATTTACAATTTTCAAAAATACGCAAAATAAAATATATTACGTAACAATACATTAAGATAAATCAAATTGATAAAAATTAGCGTCAGGGTTTGATAATTTCGTACTACTCAAAATTCGATATTTTATAGATGAAAATTTTATTTTTGAAAATAAGCTAAACCCTGAACGCAAGTAAAAATTGGGCCGCCACTTATTCGAAATTTTGTAAATTTTTTACAGTACAAATTACTAAACATTTTTTTTTATTATCAAACGGCAAATACTTAAACTCTTTTTAAATGTTTTATTTTTTTATCATTAGCTCCAACAGTAAATGTCCTTGTCGTTTAAAAGTACCAAAGATAAAAGTTGCTTAATAAAATTTTACCATTTTTTTTTTTAATTTGATTGATACTACATTAAGTAATAAATAGTGGTGTATACAACATATAATTTTATTTCAATTTCAGCATAATGTTTGCAAATTAATGTAGAATAACAAATACAAAAATTAAAAATTGCGAAGTAACCTCATTATAATCGGATACATTTTACGATAGATATTTACTGTTAAAAATAAAATAAAACGGTTTTATGTTATAGTTCTGTATTAGTATTTATTAATAATCGACGTTTCGACAAACTCAACGTACGTCTTCATCATGAAAGATGAAGACGTACATTGAGTTCATCAAAATGTCGATAATACAGAACTATAACCTAAAACCGTTTTATTTAAAATAAAAAAATGTTTGGAAATAAATACTATTTGATATATTTGCACGAAAGAATAAAAAATGTTTAGTACATTTAAAAGGAAAAAAGATATAAATATATTGGAATAAGTGACAGCTCCCCGTAAAATACGTAGAAAAAATAAAAAAAAAACCAATACTAATAATAAAAAATAAAAAACTTCGAACATCAATATATAAAAAAAAGCAACCAACAGACAGAGGTATGGGCTGCTCACCGTTGGGGTGTGCGTATGAGGTAAGTCGTATGTGTCCTGGCAGAGGGATGGGAGCGTGCGCATAATTTCCGAAGGGGTGAGCACTCGTATCTGTTGATCGGCGACCGCAGCCGCTGCGGCCGTCGCCGCCGAAACAACACGCGCTACAGGCGGAACGGGAACTGATGAAGTTAACGGGCTAACAGTACGCTCCGGTGGTATAACGGGTGCATGATGATAATGCGGATTGACAGTGACATTCGGAGCGGGACCGGTATGATTATTATGCACGCCAACAAACTGTCCACCGTGCACGGTAAACTGCTGTTGGGTGGGCGGCGATGGTGGCAATACTGCCGCCATGGGAACAACAACAGGAATTGGAGCGGTAGATGTGTTAGTAGCTAGGTTAGATGAAGAAGAGATAGTTGTAGTGATGGTGGTAGTAGCAGTAGTAGCGGTTAGTTGTTGTGATTGCTTCGCTTGCTGCACAGTTGCAGTGCACACCTCTACTACTTGGCCTGATGGCACAGCGCTGCTGGATATCGCTGCCGGTATACTGCTCGGTGGTGTGGTAGCTGGCAGCATGCCGATGCCGGCTGATGCTGCTACTGCTACAGCCGTTGTTGGTGATGCTAGTAGCGTCACGCTTGCCGATGGGGATTGACGAGGTGTGACACCCGTTGGACTTGCTGTATCCTTGTTCATCTGTTCAGCGTTTCAGGCCGTAAGGAGATAAATGATACACACATACACACACACACACGCCATACATTTCATGTCAAAAACAGGGTAAGACACAACAGTGTGACTAACACGTTATTCACAATTACATTGATTTGTAAAAAAAAAGAAATAGAGACACTCAGGCCACCAGTGGACAGGGCACAATTTTGTTTAATCAAATCGGATGAATGTTTTAAATAATGTACAGAATATTCGATTTTTGATATAAATATTTTGGTAAAAAACACATGTTTTTATATTTTTACTCCAAAAAAAATCCAATAAGAATTTAAAAAGTGTAAAAAGTTATATTTTGAATAAGTTATAATGTTTCATAAATCTAGCTATTTCTACTTTGCCAAACACTTTTTGGTTTTTATGATAAAATATAAGATTTGTACAAAAAAAGCGTTTGGCAGCTATTACTCGTTTTATTGTTAAATTTATGACACCAGATATTTTTGCTAATTTTATATTACATTAGATAACTTACTTTCAAAGCAAACACATTTTATAATCAATTTGTCTAGTTATAGAATTTATGTAATAATTAAAAATATTAAAATATATAATACGCATATTAAGTAAATAATTTATCATCTTAACTACATAGTAAGAAGTATAAAAATCTTCAAAACCTAAAAACAAAAATTCATATGTATAATTCCTTTTTAAATCACTTTTACTTAAAAGCAATGTTTGATTTATATTTCAGATTTCAAAATGTACTTTTATAAAAAATAGTAAATTTAAGAGCTCTAAATTTAAATACTATTTAAAATAAAACGGCATTAAGTTATAGTTTTGTATTAATATTTATTAATACAGAACTATAACCTCAAACCGATTAATTTTAATATGAGTTCTGAAGATTTTTTTACTATGTTAAATACTATTTATTTTTCATTAAAATACGACGTTCTAATTCACTACTCATGAACCTTCTATTTTCCTGAAGAAGGTTCATGCATAATGAATCGAAACGTCGTATTTTAATAAAATATAAACAGAACTTAAACCTAATTTCATTTTCTATTTAGTTTTTTATATTTCATATTTCTGACATTTTTAAATCAAAATAAAATTAATAATATAGTAAAACATCTTTCAGAATTCATTATATTAAAATAAAAAACCTTCAGATTTTAGTTCTGTATAATTTTTAATTAAAATTCGACGTTTCGGTATACCGCACGTATATCATCATCAGAAAAAAAAAATGACATAAATAATAAACAAACAAGTAACTAAATTATAATATTAATAAATTATTAATTAAAAAAAAAAAAACAAATTACGTACGTAGTTACTTGTAAATAATAATAAATAATTTGAAATATAAATCAAATAGTGCGTTAACTAAAAGTATTTTTTCGAAAATTGTTATGAGATATGCAATAATATACAAATTAATTTATATATTTACATAAAAAAAAAAATCGAATATTCTGTTTCCTTGAAATATTGTTCTATAGATGGATAGTTATTTTTCTAGTGACAAGCACAAGCGTCAACTCTAAACTCGGGTGTGTAAGGAATTGTGTGTCACGACCAACTGGATTTCTTGGCCTAATGAGCGGGGATAATTAAACACTAGCACACATAAAATAAATATTATGATGCACAATGTTAGTACACAACAATGTGACAACCCCAATATTCATGTTTGTGCACTCGCAAAAAAAACAATTTAACAATTTTTTTCCCGTAATTTTTAAATCAATTTCCGAATAAAAATTATAAGAAAATAATAATAAAAAAACTTACCTGTTGAGCCTTCTTCATTCTCAGCGCGGATCGATTATCTCTGGCCTGCTGCAAGTACGGTGCTTTCTTTTCCGAACTTAAAGCTCTCCATTTCTTTAAGATTTGCTTACAGCGTTCGTTCCAATTGGGAAATTCTGTTTTCCATTCCGGATGGTTCATATTTGCATAGAGTACAGCCGATATTGTAGCGCCGGGACCTAGTGCTTCGTCGACTTTCATCTTCTCCGATGAACGTTGATTGTATGATGTTGTTGCAACAGCTGGTAGAGAACTTTCCTGATCGATAGAATCAGCGGTTGATACCCACGGACTAGGCGGTTCCGAAAACGCCGGACTGAATTGTGGACTACTGTAATTTGACAATTTAAAAATATTATTCAACAAATACAATTACAAAAAAAATAAAAACTTATTTTATATTGATTCTATGGGCATCCGAAATTGCCGGTGACGACGCTGTGTAAATTTTCATACTTTTCTAATCAAATAAATAATGTTAATAATAACATTTATAGTTTGAACTTTCTTTTTCTCATATTAAAACTAATTTTCTATATATTTTGTTTGGAAATGTATTTACATATTAAAATATGTTCATCCAAGTTTACAGGTTTTTATTTTTTTTATTAAAAATTAGTAATATAATGATTTAATTTTAATAATATATTAAAATTCATTATTTTTAATCAAATTATAAATATGACAAAAACTTGATATATTATTTATTAATTCATTTAATTATCTCCAGTTGTGTTGGATATCAGTGTCAGATTTGGTTTCAAAAGATATTATAAAAATGTACGAGTCAACGTTGAATGAAAAGAGTTCGTGCCATAATCATCATTGAGTGATATGGCGTGAATGTGTTTTATACTTACTTGCTATATTCGGAATGATACGGTGATTGTGATGGAAAACTCATCGGTGAATTGAGATTAGATTGAGCAACATTAGGAGTAGGAATAATCGATGGTCGCACATTATGATTAGTAATTGAATGAGTAATATTTGTAGCCTGTTGTTGTTGTTGTTGTGTTTGATTCGTAGAGAATACATTCGGCGAAGACAAGGGAAATACACTCTCTTGTGATTCTTGAGATTCATCTGTTAATACACCCTTAAATATTTCTTCCACATCTTTACTATTCATATTCGGAATCGATTCTAAATTGAAATGCGATCCGAGAATATCGCTTAGTTCGTCTTTCGGTCCCGATGATACATCCGTGTTTGAAATGGTAGGTGTTAGATCACCGTCATCGCCCAAATTCGAATCAGCTAGACTTTCTAAAGTATCCGCGTTCTTTGCAGCCATTTCCTCATTGTCTTCGTTCATGATCGTATTGACAAGATCCGTATCGATCAGATCTCCAGGTAGAGTTAAAACATCTTTAAGTGCTTCACTATCGCTATCGTCCTCTTCTTTCGGTACGATTGATGATGCAGATGTCGATGATGGTGTTGTGCTTGATACCATACTATCGTTATTACGTTTTATATCATCTACTGATGATGTAACTAGATGTTCATCTTTTTCCTGTTTAGCTTTAACAGCCTCAATTGCGCGTAGTTCATCGTTTGATAGATAAACAACTTTATCATCGGTAACAGGTTTCTGTGGCTGGCCATCATCGTCACTGCCACTACCACTGTTTGGTTCTTTCTCTCTCATTGTATCCAAAAGATCGCGGCCGAAAAATGCCTCCTGTAAATAAACTGGATAACTTTCAGCAAGTTTTCCTTTCGGTTTTCGGCGCACAGGTTTACGTCGCGGTTTATCACCATCCGTAGACGATGCTAATGACGTTTGACTACCATTTTCTGCTGATATTGTACTTTGTCCTGGTAAAATATCAACATCATCATTATCTTGTCCACCACGTGTACCACGTAATCGCACTAAAAAACCACCAATGCCTAATTTTTGAAGATTCCTCTGACGTTTTCGCCGTAAAAGCGTTACGCCGGTCTCGGTGGTAAAAATTGTAAAACCTTCAGGCGGTGCTCCGTCAGTTTTTGGTGTCCAAATCATTCCTTCTTTATAGATTTCTTGTGGTTCATCTTTTACGTCTACTAATTCTAATTTAGCAGTATCATCAAGATTATTATCTATGCTGCTGCCAGCAACAACCGATTCTATTGTAGCCATAATACCGGCTTCTTTATCCATAACAGTTGATATTTTCTTTCGTTTTTTCCGACCGGGTTGATGTTGTTCCATCGATAATTCTTTGATACGATTCAAGCCAATCTCGCTAAGATAGACACCGTCAACAAAATACTGTGCTGTCGAATTGATTTTAATCTCGGGACTCTTGGTGGGCGTGGGTGGTTTCGGCGGCGAAACATTCGGTATGAGATGTGGTGGTGGCAATTCTTTCGGTCGACAAAGTATACAATTGTATCCCTCGTCCGAGCATCGTTCGGCTTCAGCCTCTGTTTTAATGGCATCGCACGTGCCATGCAGCCAGCGATCACATCGTGCACAATTGATAACTAGTTCGCCTTCATTATAGTTTTCCGCGCACACGGGACAAGTGTTCTGCGACGCGCACGGTCCGCATTCCGTGTAACTGTTCATCCACGTACTGCCTAAGCCCGGTTCGTGAGAACCGCATGTCTGACACATCGCACACCACTTACACTTCCAAGTGCCCGATGGCACGTACTCGAGCGGTGGATCCATACAGTAGATGTGATACGATATGTCACAATCGTCGCACAAGATCAAACGCGCCTCATCGTTCTTTTGACCGCAGCCCTCACAGATCGTGCAGTCTAAACAGCGCCAACCCTTTTCCAATATCACTTTAGTGACACGATTAATATTGACGCAGTATGGATGATAACACTGACCACATTGAGCACAAGCAATTAAACAGCCTTCTTGGTCCGTGCCCAAAGCACCACACATCACACAAATGTCTTGCGTTAGCACATATTTGTCTTTAGCGGAACACAACACTAAACGATTCTCGATGCCCGGTTCCTCTTCCGATTTGCTATTTGCATCAGCAACCGGCCGCTGCAAACCGATACCCGGCACACCAAAAATACCGCACATTTTCGCTTTCGGACCACGTTTACGGGGGAAATCACCAAAACGATAGCCTCGCTTCTGTGGACCGAACTTGCCTGGAAAACCTTTGCCCGAGCCCTTTGGTCGACCGGGCATTCCACAGCCGCTCAAACCAAGACGTTTTTTCGCGATCTTTGAAGCGACGTACGGTTTCCCTTTGCCCAAACCGATCGCACGATACGAATCGTCCGGGCCGCTTTTATCGGACATTGAATCGAAATCCATCATATACGGATCGTCTGGCATGTATAATCCCTCTTGCGAGCCCGAGAAATTTGACTCTAATTCTTCAGCACCTAATCAGAAAAATAAACAAATAAATATAACCAAATATATAATATAAAGAATAACTTACTGTCTTTGCGTTTGTATATCATTTGTCGATTAGCTAACGACATAGTTTTGCAAGCGGGACAAACATATTCATATTCTGGATTTGTTTCTTTACGATGTTGATAAGCGGATAGATCTGCTTCTGGATCGCAAGTCCCATGCACGAACCTATATTCAATATTGTTAGTTTTAATTAGTAGATACTACTAAAGTGTCGTAAATAAATATATATATCGAAATAAGCGAAATTACCTGCGACAAAAGCTACATTGCACCATTTCTCTATAAGCGTGTGCCCTATACGCTCTGTGACAGAGAGGACACGAAAAACCTTTGTTTCGTTGCTGATAGCACGAATCACAAACTGTGTAGTGCGCGTGCCATCGTGATGACTGACCAGCGCCTGGTGTACGCGAACCACAATCGCCACAAACGCGACAACACTAAACATGTTCACACAATTTATTCAACAAATTGTAAATCAAAATAAATAATTGTTTTCACACAAATTCATTATTTTTAACAAATTTTCTACTCGACAAAATTAAGAAATAAACATAATTATCTATTGATTTTTAATTATAAATATATAAATTGTACGTTAAAAAATTTAATTGATTTTAAATTATTCTGCTATTTTATTTTTTTACATTTAAATTAAAATTACATTCTTGATAATATATTAAATATAAATTGATTATGCATTCAGTTATTATTGAAATGTAAATTACAATTATCATACAATATTACATTAACAATTATAAATATGAAAAGAAAAGAAAAATACATATTAATTAAAAAATGAATAATATTCCTTACCCGACATTTCCATCCATATTTCGGTATTGAAGTAACAATTGGTCGTAAACAATGCGCATGATAGGCCTTGTCGCATTGTTCACAGCTCATCAATTTGGCATCTTCGCCCGGCGTTCGACAGATTTGACATAATTTACATTCTTTACATTGCCAACCGGCTCGTACGCCTGTTTCAATAATTACCAAATATTTATTATATTCATTCGTATTATATAAAATTTTAGTTTCATTGTTATTATTTTGAAGTCATTACTAAATTACGTAAGTTTTGTTAAATTTGAAGTACAGTATATTCAAATTTATTATATTTAAAAAGTCGTTGAAATTTAGTTAAAATTACTTTTTGACACAAATTCTAAATATTTATTTCAGTATCATTAAGCTTTGTTTAAATTTATAAATGTTAAATGTAACAAGCCTATTAAAAAATTCCAAAAAAAAAAAAAACTAATTTCATTTCATAAAAACACAATTTGAAATAAAATGCTGTTGTTAATCAAAAGTGCTTCTCCAAAGGATTATTTCTTTTATGTATTCTAATATGAATTTCTATTACAATTATTATAATTTTTTTCTTAACTATAATTCTGTTATATTGATTTTTTTTTTAATATATACTTGAAGAAAAAACTAGTCAAAAGTTTTTTAATTAATATATATGTATCTTTACATAACATTATTAAACTTATAAACCATACAGAAAAAAAATATTAGTTTTTCTTGCCAAATATACGTGATAGACGTATTTAATCTCATTATCTGATTTTAAATTAATTTAATTAATAAATAGTAAACCTTACAAAAATAAAATTTGAAAATGTAAACATTTGAAAATACTTTTTTTTATTTATTATTGACAAAAATAAAGTAATATCGGCGACCATTAATTGTATAAGTGAAATGTATTTTAAATTTTATTTTCAAATTTATTTATTTAAAAAAATAATTATTTTTACTAAAATAATATACTTGAAGAATTGCATTTTTGAAAATTACAAAAATATTGGAGAAAATTATTAAATATTTTATAAATTAAAAATGATTCAAAATCTTTCAGTCATTCTTTTGATAATATAATTTACGAATAAAAATACAATAATTTAACAATTAATTTTAATTAAATTAAAAAAAAAAAACAACTAAAATTTACCTGGTAATTGAGCTAATCCAACACACGTTCCATGATGCAGCTGACCGCATGTTGAACAATACATTAAATTCGATACGTCGCCTAAAGCGTAGCATGTCATACATGTCACTTCATTTGAAGCTGAAACACACAGAAACAAACAAAAAAACATGTTAAAATTTTTTTTGTTATTCCGGCTGTATATTTCCCGAATATCTTACAATCACAAAATAAGGGCACTTGTCCCAAATGTTGGCTGCAAAACATCGAAGTGGTTTTGACGTCCTGAAAGGCACCCGCTGCCGTAGCACAAGGATAATGATAAATCCGCGGACACGATGCCACACGACAGATTATACTCGCACCCAAATGACTGCAGTTCGAACACTTGCGCGCCAAACTCTGCGATACCACCGATGCTACATTGTCCAATGATCCACCTGCTACAAAAATTTTTTTTTCAACAAATAAAAAATTATTTATCAATAATAGAAAGTTTTAACAGTTTTTCAGAATTCATTCTATTACTATGAAGTTTTTACATACTAAGTTACGTGAAAACAGTAAATAATTGCAAATTTAAAAAGTTCATTATTTACATTTACATAAAATAATAATTATAGTCTTTGATATGTTAAAATAATCTTTTTTGTCGCAAAGAAGTGACTTAGTTTAGAATCGCGTAGTTAGCAATAAGAATAGGTTTGTTCCAATTAAATTGTAGACTAGTTCGGAACTGTGCGAAACATGCGCAGTATGGTAGCTAAATCTACATTGTACATATCTCGGACAGTTCTGAACTGATATTAACCCGTAACTTATCTAACGTAAATTGTGATTACCTCGTCCACTTTGTAGAAATTAAATTGTAAATATGACCTAACTATTTTTTAAGGCGGTAAAAAGATAAATGATATACAGTAGCAAAAAAAAAAAAATTAGTAAAAAAATCTGTAATTTTATTTTACTATAAATATTCTGTATTTCTACCTCAAAATTCTGTAATTTTAATTCATAATAATCACATAAAGTAAGTGAAAAATGACCTAATAAGTAGGTAAAATTGCTTACTTTCTGCAAATTGCATCACATACTTAATGTAGAATTACATATTGTTGGTATAACTTCTTAAATTATGTAAAATTACAGCTTGCATATTAATATCTGTAATAATTCATCAAAATAATGAGACTTAGTATATATTTTGTGTAATAATACTAATAAAATATTTTAAGTGTAATTCATTCATTTCAAAATACATCCTTTATGCAAATTTAGAAATGCATGTAATTATACTAACAATAATATTATAGAACTAAACAAATTTTACTTATTTAAGGAAAATTCCTGACAGCAAATCTACTGAAGTTCTATAAATTTATTAAAAGAGACTTTACTAAAATATTATATTATGTTTATAATAGTTCTGATATTATGTATTTTTAAACAATTATGAATAAAATTACAGCATTTGAGTAATTATATCTATAGAAATACTGGGCATCGTAGTGTCTCAAAATTACATACATAATTACAAGTGTCCTGTTGAACTGTATTCAGATAAGTGTTAATTTGTTTCAATAAAATAAAAATAAAGCATACCTTGTTTGACAACGCCCGAGGACCAGATCGCACAGGACTGATGAACGAAAAACATTCCATCGTTTTCGAAGACATTCGCATTATCCGATATATCCGTATGTCCAATAATCGTCAACTCATCCACGTACTCATTCGTCAACGATGGATTACGGCATTTGTTGAAACTCTTCTGTCGTCGACACGTAACAGCTACCGGACCGCCAGTGCCGCGTGGACTCTTATCACCACCGCTAATACTGCCATTGTTCTCCCGTTCCGCTGATTCGGTGTTACTGCTGCTTTCGGTAGCGGGACTTGTCAGCTGATCGCTGGCATCCGATGGCTTTCGTGATGGAATGAAACCCTCCGGACATGACATACGAAGAAGGACTCCCTGACCCAATTGACTACGCTCACCCAAATTGCATAAGGCACATACCTTTCCAGACCTGAAATAAAATAATTACTTATAATGCTACTATCTTACGGCAAGTATTAGTAATTTGTTGTTCGTACAGGTCATTTTTTGCTTATATGGACAATAAATGCCTGTGTACTTCATTAATTTAGCAAACTTTTTGAAAACAAATTTTCAAAATTTATGTATATCACACGATAATTAAAAACTTAGTTATTTGTACTGAATTTGTTATTTATTTTCCTGGATAATGTTTTAATTAATTATTAATATTAATTTGAAACAAACTTTCATTATTATTTTAAAATATTATTATAAAATTTAAGGTTAGTAACTTATTTAATCTTAGTCTGCTTTATAAGCTGTTTTGCAACAATAAAAAATCATATTTTTCACAATCATAGATAAAAAACAATACTTAAGAAATGATATTTAAAAACAATAGTTAAAATTTCAAATAAATAAAAGTTATTTGGATTAGAGA
Organism: Clivina fossor; assembly: GCA_963966155.1. Taxonomy (NCBI): domain Eukaryota; kingdom Metazoa; phylum Arthropoda; class Insecta; order Coleoptera; family Carabidae; genus Clivina; species Clivina fossor. The sequence continues at coordinate 6,017,089 of OZ014560.1, forward strand.
TAAAATAAATTTTAATCAATAATAAAAACGTGAAAATTTGATAAAACTGTCAATAAAACGATAGTTTTTCGTCACTTTCAACATAATAAAACTTTTAAGATTTAGTAATTAACCTAATCTTAATTTAACCTAACAAAGTCTCACTACGTTTAAATGCATTAAAAAACAAAAATTATAAGTTTTAAAAACTAGCATTTTCATTTGATATCAAATAAAACAAATTTCTAAATGAAATATTATAAATTCTAACCTAAATTAAATGTATGAAAATCACATACCATTGCTCTGGAAAATAGGGTGGTTCCTCCGAAATAGGTGTAGTCTTTTCGGAGGCTAAAATGAGCGCGCCCGTTTCTGGATCGAGTATGCCGTCTTCGCTGGGCGACGGTGGCACCGATGTAGCATCGGAATCCGCTCTATCGATGCTGCGTACCCGTTTCGGCATGCCACGCATGTAGCCACCGCCCGTTTTAAACTTCTTCAACTTCAAACCGACAGGTGACTTGGTGGTACGTGACATTGGTCGACCGCCGGTACCGCCTTCCTTCCGTGGCCGACCGGGACCACGTCGAATGCTGAGCGGTTTACCCGTAAACGGGTACGATGGTAAAATATCATCGCTGACCGGTGGCGAAGACGCGTTGGATGTCGGCGTTGAACCGGGACCCGATGACGGTTGCTGAAGCGGCGACGAACCGGGATCGTCTACCATATCTTCTTCTTCTTCCTCAACGTCCGAACCATCGCCATCAGGTTCGTCCAGGTCCATTTCTTCGTCCATTTCTACCCCAACGGTCTCCTCCTCCATAGTTAGTGACTGTAACTATGGATTTGCGCATGGTTAACCATTGTAAAGAAAACACAATCATTATCGCAACACCGCGCACTCATTATTATTTTATCGTTACGAAATTACATTAGATTTTTAAACGACACTTTTTGTTTTTCAAACAAAACACGCGTCTTATGATTATGCACATTTCTATAGTAACGTATAAACTTATAATCACAACGACAAATTTCACACCCAATATATGTATACATCACTAGTGCCTATCATTTTAATAACTTGTATAGGTTAAAAAACAAAAGAAATTGTGTAAATTCGAATGTTTATACGATATAAGTTAGTAAAAAGTAACTTGTTTGCTATTAAACTAATCTACAAGTAAAGTATAGGGATTTTCTGTATGTTTTTGAAAAATAATCATTCTCATACGAGCGCCATAATGAACGTCAATAGCTATTGTAACGTTAAAAAGAGAAGAATAATATTTATTGTGTCACATAACTTACCTTTGGTTTTGAACACTCACAATATTTTATCCATTATTTTAATTACATAATATAAGTGCACCTAATCTTAATTATAATTAATTTGTACATTTTAGCGTTGTATACATGTCGTAACAACATAAAAAATGTCACTAACCAAGTGAAAAAGAAGGGGGGAGACGATAATCGCAGAGTTGCCATATGTTCAACTAAACTGTTATGGATAAAACAATTTTTTCAAATAAAATACAGGCTAGAATTTTTATATAGAAGTAATTAATTTTTATTGATATTATATTTTTGTAATAATTATATTTTTGTTTCATGTTAAATGTTGTTTAATAAAGAATATAAGATTCAATTAATAAAAATTACTATTGGTAAGCATGATATAACGAGAACGCGTTCTGTATCTATCTCCGGTTCTGGTACACATGCGCATAGTGTAAAATTCCCGCCGGTAAAGAAATTTATAATTAAATTAATTTTGAAAATAAACAAATGAAAAATGAATTATTTTTAATAATAAACAAAAAGAAATGTTTAAGAAAATGTAATAATGCTTTTTAATAATAAATACTACATAGCAAATAATAATTTATTTGTCAATTATTGACTATAATTGGTACAAACTACGTTCACAGTGACACTACATTCTTCAGAAATATTTACGCAATGTATAATTAAATGATGCACCTTAATTGATTGAATAGATGTGTTTGAGTTTGTTTACAAATGCTTGTTTCAAAAAGAAAAACAAAAAAACTGATGGCTTGGTCCAAACCATTTTTAAATGAGCAAATACATGTTGATTACGTTAAAATTATTTTATGTATAAGATAAATATAGGTAATATTGTTCATGCTCTTTCGTAATTCTTTCTTTACTATAAAAGCTATGAATAAAAACGTATTTTTGTCTCATCGCTAATCAAATAGTTTTATACATTTTGTTGTTGCCCTTACTAGAGATTTAATATAGAAATAAACAGATCTAATATATCTTATATATGTATAATATTTGTAACAGTTTCATTCATGCATATTAAAATGAGCAATAAACACATCAAGTAATGATATTATTCCTTCTATTTACATGTTATTAATGTAAGTGCAACATGAGTTTATGAATTATGTCCTCGAAATACAACATATAATTACGTTCAATTCTTGATTTGTAATCATGTATTTAAATTATATTTCATATCTTAATTAAATAAAATAGTATACTTCGTCTTTGATAGACTGTCTGTAATTGTTTCTGTTTTATTTACAATAATAATAAGAATTTAATGCACATTTCAATTATAGGTTTATTAAATTAGGCCAATTATTTATTAAGAAAAATAAAACAACTACAACAGCAGTTTTTTTTTTTAATTGGAATAAAATATTTATGTAATTCGATATTTATTTGGAATGAATATATTGGTCATTACTGTTAATGATTAGTTATTTTATAACTAAATTAATTTCTTTCTGATCCAGTTTCTAAATATTAAAATAATAGTAATATCATCGCAGGTAATTCTGGTAATTTTACTAAAAATGTTAAATTCTATATTTGTCATTTTTATAAATAAAATTTAGTATATTTCTGAAAAGAATGCAGAATTTTCTAGTAAATAAAATGGTTGATAATGATGTAAATTTTTCCATCCATATTGTTGTTATAGATACACATAACTAGTAAATTGTGTAATTTATAAAGATGTCACATTGTCCTTATAGTTTTATATCAGTAGTTAAATTTATCACAATTTACTGTGACCATACACATGTGATTTTTCAATGTTTCAAATTGCACACAAACAAATAATATTTTTTATAGAGAAAAAATAACAACTAAATATTAATAAACTGGCCCTATTCTGTAAAGAAGTTGATAATATTTGATTTGACTTTTCTATCCAATATTGTCATCTACTAACATACATATATAATTTTACATAACACAGATAGATATGACATGATAATATTGATGTTTCAGCAAATATTGTTAACAGATTATTTTTTATAATATATCTGAAACTATTAATAACAACTCACTTAGAGAATAGGGTATTTCTATTTTATGAATTTGTTTCATATATATTATGTGTAACACAAAACAATTGTACAGATCATTTTTTTGTTACCCTATTACTAACTTCTTTTTAATAAGTAGTTGTTTATAAATGACGTCATCTTACATCTAATATCTACATACGCTTACAATTTTTCGATAATCAGAGTTATACATCATTTCGATACTGAGTAAAAATCATTTTTAACTATGCTCTAAGTTAACTTACTTAATCAGCCTCAACATATACATATATGTAGTCTAAAATCTATTTTGGATATCTATGAAAAAAAGTAAAATTCACCAAATTTGCCAAACAAGACAAGAGTATTAAAATATAAAATAAGCAATTCGTTAAAGTTTAAAATCAATATATTAAAAATATATTTTCATTATTGCAATCAAATAAATATGATCCATTTCTGTCTTGTCATTGACAAATATTAGGTTAGAAAATTAGCCTTAATAATAAAACAGCTCAAATCTGATTAATAGAAAATATTTCTATTATGAAGAAATGATTACTAGAGAGGTAAAAATCAGTTGAAGCGAAAATAATAATAATTACATTAAAAAAAATAATAATGATGATTATGTAGGAGTGTTAAAAACTTGGCACACAGTGGGACGGAAATTTGAGCCACACAATTAAAAATAATGATTCTAAATCGATGAAAAATTATGATAGGGATTGATATATGTAGATTATGTTGGTATTTATAGGTACATTTCATGCAAAGATCATTTTATATTACAACTAAAGAGCTGCCATTATAAAACAAAACATTTTTCTTTGCTTTTCAGAGACATTTGCTTTAGATGCAATGAATTTATATAACTTTCAAGCAATAATAATTACCAAATAAAATTAATTAAAATCCTAATGTAATTCGTTAAAAATGTATAAAAATATAACAATAAAATGTTAAACGTAATAAATAACAAATGCAAACAAATGTCTCTGAAAATGTTGAATCACAGTAATCATGGAAATCCATGAAATTGCAACTAGAGTTCTTGTAAAATTTTAAAATCTAAGATGAAATAAATAATAAAACATTCCACTAATATTATTAATTAACAACTTACGTATTCTTTTCATCTTTTGAAACATAATTTGATAATAATCATAAAATTCCATATTCCCGATTGCACATATTTAAAAGTTAGTACCGTGCCGATTATTTAATTTTTTTCACAAATTATTCTATTCATATTTTATTTATATAGTTTTGATATTTCAAGAAATTCTAGGTTAAGTTTATTATTTTGCAAGCATGTTTTAATATTTGTACAAAGATAGTAACTTTTGTGCATAAATTTTAATTTTATGATTTTTTTACAAGTACTCTATTTGCTTAAATATGACGCTCTTATTTTTAACAAACAAGATTGATTTGTCATACAATTAATATAATAATAATATACGTTTGATATATTCAAAAAACTTTCAATCAATCAGATCAAAATACATACTCGAAAAAATGAATTAAAAACTACCATGTATATATTATTTCACTGGCGTAAATTACAATATTGTTTTAATTATGTTTTCATCACGATGTACCACCAAATAATATGGCATCCAATTTATAATTTAATTATAGATTTTTTTTTGTTTGTTTATGTTTTTGTTTTCTGTTGAATAACAATCGATGCCTTGAGTGGGGTTGTCAACGTCTAAAAGCTTAGGTATCATAACATGCTAACGATTTCTTATTTATTATGTTGTTTTCTGAGCATTTGTGTCTCTGCTTTAAAGTGGTCATCCTTTGTCTTCATCTTCGGGCAGTACAATCGACACGGATTTTCGTGGACCATTTTTCGGCAACGGAGCCGATTGTATTGATGTTGTATCATCACCGATCGGGACTAGTGTTGGACTATCCACTCTGCAACAAAAAAATATTCATAAAATAGTTATTAGCTTGAATTTAATTTAAAAATAATAAAAAATCTTTAAATTTAAAACTAACAATCTTTTTTAAATATAAATAAAACAGACACTGTGATTAAACCCGAAAGCCTAAACGCATCTGAGTGCCTGGCGATGAACACAGCTAAACAATTAAACGAACTTGAAATGGTAGATTATCAAAATGGTAAATGGAAACTCAAACGTAACAGAGAAATATATGAGAAAACGGAAAAGATTGTGGACACAATGAGAAAGAGGAGAATAACATTTTACGGAAACCTGAGTAGAATGAATGATAGACTGACAAAACAACTATTTAACTTTAATGTTAAAAGATAAACACTTTTGTACTTGGGTCTTGAACCTGCTTTATGATTAATTATAATGTTATTAAATTCCCTATCAGATTCGTTATTGTTTTTAGCAATGACGCGTTTAGTCTTTTCAGTCATCTTCAGATTTTCCTCGAGCCACAACACAGACCAAGCTCAGAAAATCTGAAGATGACTGAAATGTCGAAACGCGTCATTGCTAAAAACAATAACGAACCTGATAGGGAATTTAATAACATTATAATTAACTATTTAACTACTTCGATAGAAATCCAAAAACACATATACCTTGGTTCAAGAAGGTCAACTCTGACTTGGAAGAAATGAGGGATAACAAGAGAAGATTTAGAGAATAGAGAGATATTCAGATCGAAGGTTACGCATTTCGTTGGTTTTCAAGCGAAGCTGAAAAAGAAGACAGGTGGGGAGTATAGACAAAGGAAAGACGAAAGTAACAGAGTGAAAATGATGAAAGACTACCAGAGGGTGAGAATGAGGGAGAAGAGGAAATCATGAAGAGTTATTTTACGTGGTTCCTAGTTGGCCAAATTCGAAAGAAGAAGAAGAAAACAGATGTCAAATTTAGCATTTTTTGAAGTTTTTGTTACATAAAACTAATTTGATTTAAGATATTACATTCTGCAGTTTAACATTACATATTTAAATAGAATTAAACAAAAAAATTATTGGCCAAAGTTAGTTCAAATTTCGTGATAGGATGTCGAGTCAATTTGAGAAATGAATACCTATACTTGACTTACTGACTCAAGATCAGCAAATATTCACTTGATCACTAAACTCATTGTTTCCCTATTAGTTACTGTAAGGATCTTCGCACCCCTTCTCGGTTCAGTGTGTTTACATTTGTATTGTAATATAAATACAGAAAAAATCACGCATTAGCTAAAAACTAAGAAACCATGTAACTGAACACAAAAAGTAATATGCATGTAAACGTACTTAAGAGGTGGAGATTTCGATGGTATCATGTAACACGTGAAAATAAACTTTTTTCAGTGATTTTAATATTTTCGTATTTTAATGACTCTTCAATTAAGTAAAAATATTATATCGCTTAACTTTTGTTATCTAATAACTTGCAAAATATATCGTACTACATAGCAATCTTTTTACAGCTGTTTTTGATTGAAGAATTTTGAAATATATTTTATACTTATGTAAATTTTGCACACTAAGAAAGTTGAAAAATAAATATTAATGAAGAAATAAGAACTGTCGATGAAGAAATATAGTTATATAAAAAATTCAGAATGTAATGAAGAATGTGACAGATATATAGAAGATACATTAGAAAGTTATTGTAAATAAAAAATGCAATGCATGTGATATTTATGTTTTATTTATAATTTTCAAATTTTGCTAAGTTATAAGTACGTATATGTGTATTTTAAATAATCCCAATTTTACATAAATATGTGCAAAATACTTCCTGGTAATATTTTTTTAATAACTTATTAATATTAATTATTATGTCCAATATTAATTATATAATATGAATGATAAATATTTAATTAATAATTGTTTATTGTGAGTCATTATTACATAATAAAAATATCAGGAAAAAATAAATAAACAACGAACACCAAAAAATTGTAGTTAACGATCTTTTAGAAAATTGGCATGTATCGTGTCTGCGTATTTGTAAAATTTGCCAACTGGCACTATGCGTCAATATCTAAATTTGGGCATGTTATTTTCTACATCTGCATTTTAAATCTACTTAGTTATAATAACAGTTAAAAAAATAATTAGCTAAATCTTTTCTGTTTTTTGTTTTTATTACCAAACAACAATTACTGTTCTTGTAATTCACACTATTAAATTCAATAACGCACGTCAATTGTTATTAGATATATTATAGTAAAGAATCTTTCAGAATTTATTATATTAAAATAAAATTTGGATTCCTTTAATTAATTATTTACAAATTCTATAATCTAGTTACTTGTATTTTGTTACATGGTAACTTGTTTCTATGTTTTGTTTGTTTACTATTTGTCATTTATATATATTTTCCTGATGATGATATATGTGGAGTATATCAAAACGTCGAATTTTAATTAAAAATTATACAGAACTTAATTTCAAAGCTCTTTTTATTTTTGTTATTAGATATTTTTTAGAAACAATGATGTTACTGTAATTTTATTAATGGAAATCTCAATAGAAATATTTACAAACTTAAATTCTTAATATAAATCTAATTTAATTTTTTCAATTTTTATATTAAAATGTTGCCAAAACTGTTGTTTAATATATTTATATTTTTTTTAAAGAGACCAATCTAAAGTTTATTTAAAGATAGCTATACTATAGACCAATTATAATTAGAAAAAAATAAACCCTATCTTTGGTTCAAACTGTATTACAGTGAATAAACTGTGCATTCTATTAATTTTTAATTTTATTATAAAACGAATACAAAAATATATAAAAATATATATATCTGTCACTTGAGAGTAAAAGATGGTGACCTATTTTACGTAAATTGAAATAATCAAATATTCTATGGAAGGAAAAAGGTAAAATTCGTTTAATACATTTTCCAATTTAAAACTCACAGCAGTCCAATTTACGTCATTAGTAGCCATATAAAACGCAAACATAATATAACATTTTTCGAGGATTTTCAACTCAAAACAGTAAAGTACGAACAGCGCAAATACAAACTCGGAATGAAATAGATTCATTAAAATTTTAAACGAACTGTATTTATATTTAAATAAACATTTATAGAATATGATATCAATCATTTATGTTGTATCACGTTTTTGTTTTGAATACTTTGCTAAATGGAAATTTGTCAAATAAAGATTTCCGTTTGATAAAACAAAATCAAAAAAATTTATGATTAAATAAATGTATTTGAAGTATGTACGCTTGAATTTTGTGATATATTTTTAGTGTGAAATGGGATTTAAAATATTGATAAAAAAAGTGAAACAAGGTGAAGTTGTAGCTTTAAATAATTTGTGACGAGGTTAAGAAAATAAAATAAAAAATTGGAAGAACTTTTTTTCACGGTTACATAAAATAAACAGATTTTAAAATTAACGACGGATATACTAATTAAAATTTTATGTTTGTTTATACAAATCCTAAATGATTATTAGGTATTTAAACTTTTTTTTTTCTGTTGTAAATATTATGAAATTTATTTAAAAAAAGTAAAATTGGTGAATATAATTTTGTGTTACTATTGAAATACTTATACTAGTCATTCATAAACTGAAATCCACGTGAAATAATTTTTCTATTTATGAATAAAATGCAATAGATATTTACATAAATAAACTGAATATACATAAAATATAATGTAAATTTTAAATATTTCATATTCGTTTTATTCGGAAGTAGCATTATCGATTTGTTTCAAATAAAATACAGTATATTTTTATATATTTTGATCATAATATTAGTGCCAAAATGGTTACGGATATATATATATATATATATATATATATATATATATATATATATATATATATATATATATATATTCATATACAAAACTCACATATTTCTATTTTGGATTTTTCAACTTGATTTAAATTGTTTTTTTTTTTTAACTATTAGAGATTGCTGGAACTACAAACTAGGTATTTAGAAGATTTAAACAACTGTTTAGTCTTAAGACTGGTTGCATTAGACATTGTTAAATGTTTTGTAAGTTTATCTTCTTGTTAAACTTGCCAACTGACCAATGAATGAGTTGCTTCAAAGACAGTTGATAATTTATTTGCATAGTTAACTCGCTAATTAAATTAATAACATTTCATTCAAACTGGCCCCTAGTTTATAATACTAGCAATAGTGTACAATGTACATAGACGTGTAATGTGAGTTGTTCTTTTAGAAATACCTAAATTTTCATTTTATCATTGATTTGATAAAATCAGCTAATATATATTTTTATTACTATTATTGTTTTCTATAATAATAATTTCTAAACTAAAGTCTGACATTTTAATTTAAATTAACTTCTTTATTACTACTCTATTAACAAATAAAATAATAAAGACTCCAAAAGAAATATATCATCGCAATACCCTTTAATTGCAGACTGCAAAAAAAGAAAAAAACGAAATGGTGCTTTAAATGAAATGTGACTCCGATTCCCCTGTCTGTATTCCTAATCTGATGCTCACCTGTGCTCGGGTGCTGGAGGTGGCGTGGGCGTTCTGGATAGTGGAAAACTGGCAACCTCTCTACTGACGGCCAGCGATCGGATCGAACCGAATGTTTGATCCGGCGACAATTGGGCGGCCGTTGGTACTAACCCGCTGTAACAAACAAGATATTGGACGTGATTACTATAGAAATAATGTTTCACATTTATTTTACTATCGATTCTTATTGATTTGCTTAAGGAGCAATCGATAGTTTTTATGTTTGTAAGTTGGATAAATTGAAATATACAGGGTTTTAAGTTCTTGGTTATTTATTAATATTGGTCAAGAAAAGAGCAGATGCAATTTGTTGTTGCTATTTGTTTGTATTTTTTTTGTTGTTATTAGACTGGTTTCATTTTCTCTTTGTAGACATTTTCTTTCAATTATTATCTATACACAGATAAAAATCTCTGAATAATTTTCCTAATCAGTGTGGCAGCCATTTTAGGGTTGACACCATTCTCGGGATGACACATTTCACCAACTGAATTATTTTAGTAAATTTTTTATTTAAACACATTTAATAATTTAAATTTTTACTCTTAAAATCAGAAAAATATTTCTTTTTGTGTAGTTTATATTTACTATCTGATAGCAATACGAGTAGTATGTAATTTTAGCTTTAAAATGATATTTCTGCTAGGGAAAATGTATTACTTTTCAGTATTCATGTGTATAATTTGCTGCTGTAAAATATAGAAGAAAATTGTTGAAAAAGAGACATAGAATCATAATCAGTCATTTTTGTTCTTATTCCATATTCTAATCTTTCGTGCAATAAATAAAATAGTACATTTATCAATTATTTTATTGTTTTATGTTTGTATAAATTGATTTACTTTATTGTATTACTGTTTTTGTTTTCTTGCGTTATTGTAAAACTCTCTAAATTTTCCTTAATTTATAGGATTTCTAAATATTTTTTTACATCTAATTGTAAGTATAGGGGTGACACGCACCCTAGCTACGCCACTGTTCCTAATATCTTGTTTTTAATATTCATTAGATAAAAACATCTAATGCAAAAAAACAAATTTTAGTAAAATTGATAATAAAACAATTTAAAACAAATAAACTATCATTATTACGTTATTACGTAAAAAACTTCAGTCTAATTTAACTGAAGTCCAGCTTTTATGGTTTTAAATAAGACATCTGTTGTACAATACAAATTACAGTATAATTTGTACAGAAAATCGTAGTAAAGAAGCCTAATAACACATACGTAAATCTTTAACAATACTACCCAAACATAATGAAGTATATTTTATATTATTAATTACACATGGCGTATTACATTAGATTATAGTATTTTGTTTTTGCTTAAATCACTATTAATTTATTTTGATAAACTAATTAAATCATTAGTTAATTTTTAAGTGAAGAAAAATGTATTGACCTTGCCCGGATTTGAACCCAGGAAAGCAAAAGTTCCCGGGTTCAAACCCCGGCAAGGTCAATGCATTTTTCTTCACTTAAAAATTAACTAATGATTTAATTAGTTTATTAAAATAAATTAATAGTGATTTAAGCAAAAAATTAAATATTTTTAACCATAAAGAAACATCTTTCAACAAAAATAACTGTGGATGTAAAGATAGATTGCGTAAAATTAATATGATTATTAGCTGTCAAAGTGTTAACTTAAATTAATATACTTTGCTGTTCGCATATTTCTGTTTCATTTAATGCCGAGTCCATCTTAATTCTTACAATCTGGTGTCAATAGTGAATGCAATCTAAAGAGCTCTATTTTCCCTCACCCAAAGTGTTTCGAAACAAATTATAATTTTAATTTTAGTATTATTTTCCTTGAGAAAAATTTGTCTATGAGCTTGGATCATACGACAATATTGTTTGTACAAGTGTAAGCACAAAAATAAATTTAATTTCATACTTATTTTTCTCGTGTAAACAAAAATTAGGTTAAGTAAAAATATTCACAATACGCAAACAACATTATTTTCTGTCAACCTTAATTTTCTAAAAAAAATTCACAGCTTTTTTTTTTAAATCACCCTCGTGACGACAATGAACCTTATTGATATTCAACTAATATAATAGAAACGACGTCACGTTCTGTTCTCGTCAGAATATTAAGGGCCTGCGTCAAGAGAACTGACCCTTTTCGCCAAACTAAAAATATCACCACAACAGGTTAAATTGAATTTCCTACGTCATTATACGACGAAAATTTTGATTTATAAATAAATAAAAGACAATCTAACCCCCACACAATATCGCAATTTGCGTTTATAAATTATAAATTGTTGCGGAATTTTTTACTTTTCCTATTGTTTGTAAAACATTAAAAAAATATACATAAAACACAACGAATATTTTATGCGTGTTAACATTTTTTAAATATTATATTTGCATTAATATCATGTGGGATAACATACATTTGAATGTACATATTTTCACTTTGTGAATAAACAGAGCGAATAAAATGACTAAATTTTTAAATTTGAGAAATTATCTTTTTTTATCGCTAATGTGGTGAACAGTTTTATGTTTAAAATTTTTTTTAAAACATTTTTATGTCTGCATTGTACACTTTTTAGTCACGAATATTAATGTGAAATAAATAATAACTTGAATTTTGTGACACAGTATTTACTAATTATTTTAATTGCTGAAAAACTTGTTTTCCAAATTACAATTAATTTGTAAAATGAAAAATATAAGTGTAATAAATTTTCCTTAAAAATCCGTAATATTGAAAAGCTATACGTTAAAAATTGTTCGACAAATACACAACTAAAATAATGTCTGTTGTCTGTTGCTCGGTTGCATAAACATTTATTAATTTATAACACAATGTTAAATCGTTTAGCGATATGTTAAATATAATTTTAGTACATTGGAAATAAAATATTTGAAGAAATAAATCAAAATATTTTGATATATTTTATTACTGTCAGATTACTTTCGATATTAAATTTTCTCGATTTTTCATCTTCTATATTTTACGACGTGATTATTGTAGCCTCCAGCTGTGATAAAAAAATTTAACGAAAATAAAATCAAATAAAAATATAAAATAGATATAAAAAAAAAAATGGGTGATATCTTTTTCTATACGATGTGTTCAGTTCAATGTCTTCGGAAAATATAATAAACAAACATTGCGTCACCATTTCCTGAATAGTAGAAAATAAGTTGAACATCGAAATGTGACAGAATCTATAAATATTTTATATTTTTGGTTTTACGGTACTGTTTGTTTCTGTATGTATATCAGTCAAAAAACTTTGTACGATTTATGAAATGGTAATAACCTCTTATTGCATATACATATATTTTTGGGCAAAAAAAAAACAATACTATATGCCATTCAACAAGAAAAGTTGTTGATGTTTATTGTGTTGTTGTTAAGAAAAGAAAGTTATATTTTTGAAATTATAGTTATATTATTGTTATAGCTTTTTTGACGCCATTTTTATAAGTGAAAATTTGACTTTTTTGAATAGAAAATTACTGCTATTGTTTTATAAGATGTTAATGTATATTCCTAACATCTTATTAAAAAATAATTTTTTTTGCGTTTTGTATGAATTAGAAAATGATATTTTCCCACAAGTTGTCAATTACTAATTTGTTAATTTCAATACATACTTGCAATTAGGACAATTGATAATTCTTGATTCCGCAGATGATTTCAAAATGGCAATGGCCTCTGCCGCATACAAACATGCGTATAATCAGAATTACTTCTGACTGTCACGGTCAGTGAGCTGTCAACATTGACTAAACATTATACGTCCATTTTTCTATTTTGTTTTTAACATGTAAACCGTAGATTACATTACTTCCGGCTAGGTGTTTCGTATTCTATTATTATCTAGCTATTAGATACACGATTCTACGTATTTTTGCTTTCAGAATATCAGTTTTTACTTTGTTTAACGGAAATGATTTTTCGATTTTTCATTTCAATTTTCATCTGTTTGTAATATGTATTATTTTCGGTTGAAAAAATGTTAAAATTGAATGTCAATATTAAATAAAATACCATATACATACACAAATAAGATATAAAATTCAGTCAGAAAATATTTTAGATAAATATTTATATTTTGATACACAATTTTCACCTCATTCACATTTATGTTATCGCTCAAAAAAAGCTCTTTTATTCTTTGTTATTAAATAAAAATATATAAAATTTCTAGATACTCTATATTAATATCTAGACAACTTAGGATTAAAATAGAAAACCCGATATATAGCTACAGGATGTTTACGATCTTTTCTGTATCCTTTTAGGGTGGCGATAGTACACCTCAAAGGAGTCGATAAATCGTAAAATGTAAAAATAAGCGACATATTTAAATTCTTTTAGTTTTTACATTAATCTACTATTTAATCAGTATTTTCTTTCGCCAACGCAAAACAATCTCAATCATACCACTCCACGCAAACGTATACCTTCAAAATCATTCATATAAATTCTTTTAATCAAACCTTCATTAGACATTCGCAAGATAAACAGTTTAGTTCAGAAACTTTAAATATCATTTTCTCAAAAGTACGATTTTTGCCATATGGAACAAACTCTTATTTGTTCCATCGACTGACGATTTACATAAATAATAAGTATTGAGATTTATTTGATAACATTTTGCAGTGACACGATTTTTGGTGAAATAAAACGAATAATATTTTATTATGTTCACTTGTAACACCTGCATCGACAAAGATGTAATCGAAATGTCATTAACCTGAATTCCTAGATTTAAACAATACATGAAACATACATTGTTATGAATATAAAATTTCTGATAATCATAAATATTAAGTAGCTCTTATTGAAATGAAATAAAATGGTGAATATGTGTAGAAAAACTAAAATTAAATTTGAAAGAAAAAATTACTTGGTTAAAGATATACTTTAATCTAAAAATATCACAGCCTTATTAAATATTTATGTTTTTTCTATTTCTGTACAACGGTATCATATATTGATTTTATTTCAATGACTAAAATTGTTATAACTTGTTATAGTATTTCAATAATTATTTTACTGCAAAAAATATCATTAGACTAAAAATCTATTTTACACTGCTAATATCTAATTTTACTAAATAATTAATTTTTAAGATAATTTTCATATTACATAAAGTGAAATTATTATTAACAAAATGTAAAACCTTTCGACACTCATACTTTAATGAAATAAATCTAAAACTTGATTAATCGACATCTGATAGTCAAAATCAAGAATAATCAAAATAAATATATTTTGTTAAATGAAATTAAACCTGTAAAATATATTTTAATTTTTACCGACGTCATATCACATAAAATAAGAGAGGTATTGTAATCACACCAATTTGACATATCCAGATTTTTACAGATAAGCACGAATTAGCCTTATAGTAATATGAATCAATTGTTTTTAGCGTGATGTCCGTCCGTCTGTGGACACGTGTTGAGCAAATTCGGCTAAATAGATTGTTATAAAATTTCATATTTAAGCTTCGGAGATGAATATCTAAATTTGATCAACTTTTGATAAAGATTTGCCAACCGAAAGTGGTAATTTACTCATGTTATTTTTATGTGTGTGAAAATTTCGAAAAACTTTATTTAACAACAGTTGCTAAACAAGTTATAACTAACGATACGACTAAATAATTTTTTAAATAATTTTTCATATTTTTATAATATATGTAATTCTGTAAATAGGTTACATAGGTATGTCGGGACAGTTGTGTTTTTAGTTATCATAACTACAGTAGTTGTTATACAAATTTTTCTATTCCATAAATCTGTTTAATACGATAATGGTCGGTTCTGTTGTGACAACAGCAAATTTTTCACGGTTAATTTTCATAAAATGGCTAAAATGTGAAATAGCTAAAATTTGCAATTGTCAACGTTCGATACAGTCAAAAATCAAGAATGACCAAAATAAATATACAGGTAAGCCTCCTATAACACGGTAGTTAGGTTCCAAGAAAACGGCGTGTTATGTGAAACCGTGTTATATGAGACCCAGAGCCAATAGAACAAGATTAGAAGTATATGGGTAAACCCATATATAGACCACTTTGATATTATCACATAAATGATAAGAAATAGGAATAAAAAAATTTTCACCGAAAGTTGGCAACATTGTATTTTGCTAATATATAATATTATAGGCGCTAAGGATATCTTCTGTAAAAATTTCATTAAAATCGGATAAATAATGCGGACATTACAAATTTTTAGAAAATTATTCATTTTTTTTTCGGAAAGTTGGCAACACCATATTTTAATAAAATTATAATTTATGTGGGCACTAGGAAAAACTTTTTTGAAAATTTGATCAAAATCGGATGAATAATGTAGCCACAATGAATTTTTTGAAATTTTAGTAATTTTTTTCTCGATAAGTTGGCAACACTGTATTTTGTTAAAATTGCATAATTTATGCGGGCACCAGGAAAATCTTTAGTGAAAATTTGATTAAAATCGATTAAATAAAGTGATCATAACAAATTTTTAAAAATTTTAGTAATTTTTTTCTCAGAAAGTTGGCAACATTGTACTTTGTTGAAATTACCTAATTTATATGGATACCAGAAGAATCTTTTGTGAAAATTTGAACAAAATCGGTTAAACAACATGGCCGTAATAAATTTTTAAAAATTTTAGTATTTTTTTCTCAGTAAGTTGGCAACACTGTACTTTGTTAAAATTATCTAATTTATATGGATATCAGAAGAATCTTTTGTGAAAATTTGAACAAAATCGGTTAAACAACATGGCCGTTATAAATTTTTAAAAACTTTAGTAATTTTTTTCTCGGAAAGTTGGCAACACTGTATTATATTAAAATTACGTAATTTATGTGGGCACTAGAAAAATCTTTCCTGAAAATTTGATCAAAATCGGATAAATAATGTAGCCACAATGAATTTTTAAAAACTTTAGTAATTTTTTTCTCGGAAAGTTAGCATTACTGGAAAAAACCAGAACCACATGACCATCTTGGGCACTAGACAAATTTATCCTGAAAATTTCATTAAAATCGGTTGAACTGTCTAGGAGTTGCGGCCACAAAATTTTGTCTGAGGACCGAGCGAGTGAGCGAGTTCAGATTCGTCATGTAGAGGCTATATGAAGGATTTCTATACAATTTTTTTTTACATATATATTTACATATATTATATTTTTTAAAAATAGTTTTTTTTTTGTTATAAATTAAAAACAGATATTTAAGTGATTTTTTCCCCCTAAATTATTCATATTTTGATTTTTATTATTCATATTTAATAATCATAAACTAACTTTAAAAATCACATTATTAATTTATGATTGTAAGTTGCGACGTATAAAAAAATTCAAAAAAAATGACTTCTTTGGCATTTAAAATAAAAAAAAAACGGAAAATAAAAATATAAAATTTATTTTTGTACAATTTAAATATATTTTTACAATAACATACTGAAAAATTTTGAAATGTATACTATAGAAATATAATCTACCAATTAATAATATATATACGGTTTGTTTCATGTTTGTTTCATGTTTGTTTCATGTAAAATGAACAATATGGGTGATATCCGGTTGTGATAGAATTAAATCAATCAGTTCGTTTTCGTCTAAATTAGAAACACGACCGTCATGTTCTTCTGCCCGAACCGTTAGTAAAGCATTATCATCCGCCGCCTCTTTTAATCCATTGAAATATTGTTTCAAATGTGAAACATGGATATCGCCGTGCAATTGAATATAACAGCTATTATTCTCTTTGGTCGCTAGTAACCGGAAAAAAGTCCTCGTTAATGTTTCGTAGCACTGTAGTGTAATTTTACGTAGACAATTGCATCGACGAACCAGGGCCGTATTTAGGATTTGTAGGGCCCTAGGCTGAACCTGTGGTGCGGGCCCTTACGAGGGGGGGGGGTTGTGATTTTATAATTTTAAATAAACATGTTAATGTAACAAACAAGTAACTTTTACTTATATATATTTAATTGAAATAGAGTATTTAAAAAAATAAATAATAAACTTAGAATTGAAAATATCAAATAAATCTTAGTGGCTAATTGGTTTTGCGCTAACACTTAGTACTAATAAGCTGTATGTACTAGTGAAGTGTATTGTCACTGGTTGCAAGTCGAGATATTCTGTTTTATGAAAATTTAAGTAAAATACTTAAAAGGTTATTGATTAAACAATTATTTACTTTAAATTTGAAACGTGTGGTGCGGGCCCCTTTGTGGTGCGGGCCCATAGGCTGCAGCCTATGTAGCCTATGCTTAAATACGGCCCTGCGACGAACTAAATTACATAAATGTTTGCTACACAAGATTCTTTTTTCATGCGAACCCCAGCAGCGGACAATACTAATTTCTTCCACAGTTTTATTCCATTTCGATAACTGAAATATATTGATTATTTTTATAAGTTAGGAATGTATATTTCCGAAGAAGACTGTGCTAAAAATTTTGTGATTTACATTCATAAAATGTGTAAAATTAACGGTATGTGTAAATCGATTACATAACCGTACAGTTTTAGCTAACTTACTTCGTTTAATATTAAATCCCAATCCTTCCGTTCCGATAGGTTCAATATTTTCAAGTTCGTGGCTTTTTTCAGCCATTTGACTAAGACATTTGTTGGAACTTGTCTTCCAGCATCGATACGTCTCCATAATGATGGGCTATTTGATATATTGTACCATCTTGGTGTTACAAACTGTAGATTACGATATATTTCTGTCTTCGGGATATAAGAGAATATATGGAAAAACATTTCGTTGGGCAGATCGTCAAATCGTGTTTGATTTTTTAATGGTTTTATTTTTAATGTTTTATTCTTTGGTAGATTATTGCAATTAGGTTTTTTAAAACTCGGCATTTTGGAAACAGGAATTTGAAGTTTAATAAACGATTTCGAAAATAAATAAATATATGTATAAATAAATATATGCTGTCATGGTTATGTGCATTATTTGTTATTTTCAATGGCAAATTTTTCATTTTTTTTTTTAATGAAAAATATACATATTTGATTTAATTTCTCCTTACTTTTCTTCGACTGTCAGTTAATTTCCGAGCAGATTATAATAGTGTAACCAAAAAAAAAACAAGAATAATTTTGTATATTTATTGGCATTATGTAAGTTATATACTAATATTAGCTTAACATCAATTCTAAATTTTTCATTACAAAAGTAAAAAAAATTCGAGAAAAAAATAAAAAAAAAACGTAAGATGCGTTGTACATTACAAAATATGTGATTTGGTATCTATCATGAAAAAATCACAGATACATATTTTTCTTTTTTTTTCTTTTCTTTAAATAACAAATCTGGACATATTCTTCCGTACATATAATAATATTATTATAAAATAGATACCTATTATAACAAGATTAGAAGTATATGGGTAAACCCATATATAGACCACTTTGACATTTCTCGGAAAGTTGGCAACACTGCATTTTAATAATATTATAATTTATGTGGCCACTAGGAGATACTTTTCTGAAAATTTGATCAAAATCGAATAAATAATGTAGCCATAATAATTTTTTTTTAATTTTTGTGATTTTTTCTCTCGATAAGTTGGCAACACTGTATTTTGTTAAAATTGCATAATTTATTTAGGCACTAGGAGAAACTTTTATTAAAATTTGATTAAAATCGATTAAATAAAATGGTCGTCATAATGAATTTTTAAAAATTTTAGTAATTTTTTTCTCGGAAAGTTGGCATCACTGGAAAAAACCAAAACCACATGGCCATCTTGGGCACTAGACAAATTTATCCTGAACATTTCATTAAAATCGGTTGAACCGTCTAGGAGGAGTTGCGGACACAAAATTTTGACTTACGACCGAGCGAGCGAGCGAGCTGACGACGCACATCCATACACCCACATAAACTAAATTCAGATTCGTCATCTAGAGGCTATATGAAGAATTTCTATACAATTTTTTTTTTTGAAAATGTTACAGACACCTTTCCAAACGCTATACCACTTTTACCTTGCAGTCAAAGTGGTAAAAAATAAACTAAACAAGATTAGAAGTATATGGGTAAACCCATATATAGACCACTTTGACATTATTACATAAATGATAAGAAATAAGAATAAAAAAATTTTCACCGAAAGTTGGCAACATTGTATTTTGCTAATATATAATATTATAGGCGCTAAGGATATCTTCTGTAAAAATTTCATTAAAATCGGATAAATAATGCGGACATTACAAATTTTTAGAAAATTATTAATTTTTTTTTCGGAAAGTTGGCAACACCATATTTTAATAAAATTATAATTTATGTGGGCACTAGGAAAAACTTTTCTGAAAATTTGATCAAAATCGGACGAATAATGTAGTCACAGTGAATTTTTAAAAACTTTAGTAATTTTTTTTGTAATCCATTTGTAATATATACAGGATGTAACAGAATAACTATTCCTAATTTTAACTGGAGTATCCTGGGCTCAGAATATGAAGATTTAATGCAAATCACTGAGATAAAATGTGGCTCCTTACTGAGCTACAGGGTGTTTTATATAAAAATTTAAAAACGATTTTTGCCCAGTACTTTAAAACTATTTGACGTATCCTTATTATACTTGGCAAAAAGTGTAGGTACCGTACACCATACTAAATTATGTTAAATAAAAGTTTCTGGCTACTGCCAGTGGCGTACAACAGGGGCAAGTGAAAGGTTGATCCTTCCTAAATTCTACGCCACTGGCGGAATTGTCATTTTAGCACAATTTTTCGATTCTCCAATACTTGCTGTGTAAAAAACATACTCTTCCTTTGTAACGATAAAGTCACTGTTTTTCGAGATATTTAAAGTTAAATATAAGCTGCACCCTTGAAATTTTTTCAAAATTTGCTCAAAAAAATCTGAAAAAATTCAGTAAAATAGAGAAAAAAATTAGTTACATAATAATTAAGTAACTTTTTTTTCTAACTCATTCTGATTTGGCTGTAAAAATTATTGAAAATAAAAAAAAATAAAATGCAAAAAATATTAATTTTCAATAATTTTTCCAGCCAAACCAGAATAAGTTAGAGAAAAAGTTACTTAGATATTATGTAGCTAATTTTTTTCTCTATTTTACTGAATTTTTTCAGATTTTTTAAGCAAATTTTGAAAAAATCCCAAGGGTGCAGCTTATGTTTAACTTTAAATATCTCGAAAAACAGTGACTTTATCGTTACAAAGGAAGAGTATGTTTTTTACACAGCAAGTATTGGAGAATCGAAAAATTGTGCTAAAATGACAATTCCGCCAGTGGCGTAGAATTTAGGAAGGATCAACCTTTCACTTGCCCCTGTTGTACGCCACTGGCAGTAGCCAGAAACTTTTATTTAACATAATTTAGTATGGTGTACGGTACCTACACTTTTTGCCAAGTATAATAAGGATACGTCAAATAGTTTTAAAGTACTGGGCAAAAATCGTTTTTAAATTTTTATATAAAACACCCTGTAGCTCAGTAAGGAGCCACATTTTATCTCAGTGATTTGCATTAAATCTTCATATTCTGAGCCCAGAATACTCCAGTTAAAATTAGGAATAGTTATTCTGTTACACCCTGTATAATGAATAGTACTTATTAGATTTGTCATAATATATGTTTTTACCACTTTGACTGCAAAGAAAAAGTGGTATAACGTTTGGTACGGTGTCTGTAACATTAAAAAAAAAAAAAAAAATTGTATAGAAATCCTTCATTCAGTAGATCAGACGAATCTGAACTTAGTTTATGTGGGTGTATGGATGTGCATCGTCAGCTCGCTCGGTCATAAGTAAAAATTTTGTGGCCGCAACTCCTCCTAGACGGTTCAACCGATTTTAATGAAATATTCAGGATAAATTTGTCTAGAGCCCAAGATGGTCATGTGGTTTTGGTTTTTTTCAGTGATGTCAACTTTCCGAGAAAAAAATTACTAAAGTTTTCAAAAATTCATATTGGCTACGTTGTTTATCCGATTTTGATCAAATTTTCAGAAAAGATTTCTCTAATGCTCCCATTAATTATATAATTTTATTAATATCCAGTGTTACCAACTTTCCGAGAAAAAATTACTAAAGTTTTAAAAATTTTATTATGGCCTTGTTATTCAACCGATTTTATTCAAATTTTCACAAAAGATTCTCCTAGTATTCATATAATTTATGTAATTTTAACAAAATACAGTGTTGCCAACTTTCCGAGAAAAAATTAGTAAAATTTTTAAAAATTTATTTTGACCATTTTATTTAACCAATTTTAATCAAATTTTTATAAAAGTTTTTCTTTGTGCCTAAATAAATTATACAATTTTAACAAAATACAGTGTTGCCAAGTTATCGAGAAAAAAAATCACAAAATTTTTTAAAAATTCATTGTGGCTACATTATTTATTCGATTTTGATCAAATTTTCAGAAAGGTATCTCCTAGTGCCCACATAAATTATAATATTATTAAAATACAGTGTTGCCAATTTTCCGATAAATGTCAAAGTAGTCTATATATGGGTTTACCCATATACTTCTAATCTTGTTTTTATTTTTATGTCGGTATAAGTTAACTAACATTACTATAAAGAGCTTTTTGTGTAAGAAAATAGTCGTACAGATTAAAATTGACACAGTTATAGACACATTGTGTTAGCACATGCAGGTGATTATGAACTTACTACTGTTTGTCTCTTATATAAAGATAGGTAAAAGTAAAACCAAAAGTCGTAGTTAACAAAAACTTCTTTAATAACAACCTTTTTTTTAAATAGCTGGTGCGCTTATTAAATGTATATATTTTATGTACACACTTTACTACAAGTAAAAACCTGAAAGCTGCGTTGTAAGCAGAAACGTGTTAGAACAAAACCGTGTTATAGGAGAGTTAGTACATTTAAGCGAAACGTGTTAGAACGAAACCGTGTTTTCGGAGACCGTGTTGTAGGAGGGTTACCTGTATATTTTTAAAATTTTAGTTGTCAATTTTTTTTTAAAAAAAATTATTCACGAGATAGACAACTCATTCTGTAATTTTTATATGAAATATTATATCTATTTTTAATTAAAGTCTACTATATGTTACAATTCTTGTTATTAACGATTGAAAAACTAGTCTATTCAGCAATTAGTTTTCATTTTATATTTATGGAATAAATTTAGGCCATGCATACAATATTTAGATTGATCCATGAACACGTATTACAATGCTTCCGGATAGTAAATATTTTACTCAAATATCCGGTCCAAAAATAGCATTTTGGTGTAATATCGGATAGGATATTACAGCTGGCCCCCCATATTGTACTACGTGCTACGGTATAATCAACCAATTTATGTATACAGGATATTAGGATATAGATACACACTGTACCATCAATCACTGTCAATAATATTCAACATTATATGATAATTGTCTATTTTTTTAATACTATGAATTAAGATAAATTCTGCATCCAAATATTTATTTATAAATTTTTTAATAAATTAAAATATTGTGGCGAAAAGTTAATAAACTAAAATAATTTCTCTTAAACCACAAACTAAATAGTTAAAATTTAGAATAGTCAAAACCCGAAATAATTAAAATTATAAATAGCTAAAATCTAGAATTTCCAAAATCTGAAATAATTAAAATTCAAAATCGCAAAATTCCGGAATAGTCTAAATCTAAAATCCGGAATTGTTAAAATCCGAAATAGCTAAAATCTGCCAAAATCTGATAGTCAAAATCAAAAATAATCACAATAAATATATTTTGTTAAATAAAATTAGGCCAGTAAAATATATTTTAACTTTTACCAATCGTCATAGCATATATGACTTTTTAATGTTAATTTTCATAAAATGGCTACAATGTGAAATAGCTAAACATCTGATATAGTCAAAATCAAGAATGACTAAAATAAATATATATTGTTAAAAAAAGCTATATACGTATTGTAAAAGCCAAGCGGTCAAAGATCTTTGACCACTGAGTACATTCAGTATTTGTGTAACCTTAGATCACTAATTAGGACTTTAGTTTTATCTTTTACTATTGATGAAAGCTTAGCTTTTAGCAGTGAAATTTATTTATTTAGTAAATTTTTTAACTGTATTTAAATAATGAAAGAAAGAAAAAAGCA
This sequence comes from Clivina fossor, assembly GCA_963966155.1. Lineage (NCBI taxonomy): Eukaryota > Metazoa > Arthropoda > Insecta > Coleoptera > Carabidae > Clivina > Clivina fossor. Next base: position 6,040,972 of record OZ014560.1, read on the forward strand.
ATTCCCAATTCTTATGTTGTATTATTTACTGTTTTCACATTAACTTTTCAATGTTTTGACGTTTCTCCTGATGAAGTCTACATACATAAGTCAAACAATAAATTTAATAAACTTTAGTACACTTTAAAACTAATTTTTCTTGAAGTGTATCAAAATATTAATATTACGTTACTATATTGCCTATGTATAGGAGATTATTATGTTGCTAGTACAATAATGTGCATTATTATACAGTAGTTGGTTACTATATATCACTGGTGGCAGCACCAAATATGACTACAAGATCAAGTACATTTAATCTGACATCTCCGGAGTCCATATTGAAAATTATTAAGTCAAGTTAAGATAGACAATTGCATTGTTTATTTTCGCTTGAATTTGGATTTGATTATTAGAAATGTGTGACGAGGTGCAAGAAATGCAATATGTACCGTCAGATTTATCAGAAACTGCATATTCTACCAAAAAAAAACGATCAAGTGAATTTAATTTAACATCTCCAACGGCCATATTAAAAATTATTAAATCAAGTTAAATTAATTGAGAGTTGCATTGTTTATTTTCGCTTGATTTTGAATTTGATCATTGAAAATGTATATTCAACCAGAGAAACATTAATTCTCACAAACCATGTAGCGAATTATAAATAATATATTAATATATACATATAAATACTATTCTAAAACTTTTAATAAGGTTACTTGGTACGTATTTATTTATTTTCAGTTTAGTTTCGTGTGAAACGCTTGAAGCAAAAATAGAATATGTCATTCAGAGCAGAATACTATATTTATGATTGCTTGGCCTCGGCTCTGCCTCGGTCGCAAGTATCTAAACTCAAAACACTAAAGATCGCTTACTGTTCCTCGTAACATAATATACTATTCTGTACAAAATGAATTAGTACAAGGTTAAATATTTTTAATTAATTTTTTCAAATAAATAAATAAATTTTTAATTGAAAAACAAAACATTTATTTTTAGAAATATTTATGTTTGCAGAAATTAATATATTGTTTAACTAAATTTCAATAACAAAATTGTGCTATAAAAAAACATTAAAGAAGCAGTGCTTTCTTTACTTCCATAAACGTTTTGCCACTGAATTGTTTTTATTCGACTGTTTTCTGTTATCAATCTTCTTCAGGAAAAAAAAAATCATAAAAAGTTCAATTTAAAATTTCTTAAAAAAGTATATTTTAATTTCCCTTCTGTTTGTAAAAATCTTTTATTAAAAAATTTATAACTGTAAAAATAATTTTTATAATGAAAATGTTATTCATAAAATGGAAAATGAAACTCTTTAGATCACTTTTATTAGATTTTTTTGTGTTTATGAGATAACTTTCTATTAATTTTAATTAAAAATTTTTAGCAATTAATTTTTAAATATGAAGTTTTAAAATTGCTTGACTTTTACTTGTTTTGCGTACAGTTTTTATATTTAAAATTTTAAAATTATTATAATAAAATATTTAAGTAATATTTCGAAATTTTTTTATCGTATCTCATGGAAAGTTGCTGAAAATATAAATTTGAAATTCATTTTTATTGATATTATTATTATTAACATAGTAAAAAAATTCAGAACTCATTTTATTAAAATAAAACGACTTTAAGTTATAGTTCTATATTAATATTCATTAATAATCGACGTTTCGACGAACTCAACATACGTTTTCATCAGGAAGAAAAAAAGACAGATAAAGACGTACGTTGAATCCTTTAAAAACTTGTAAAACTCTTTAAAATCAAGTAAAATCTCTGCAATCATATTTAAAATTTGTATAATCTAGTGTATAAAAAAAAAACTTTCGGTTTTGATTGTTTTTTATGTACATGTAAATATGTATCACCGTTCCATAATATATACGTCAATAACATATTAATCCTTGAGTGTGATAGAACTTCTAATTTCTTTTCTAAATTAATCTAATTATATGTGACAAATTAGCAATGAACTTGAGTATATACTTTTAATAAATAAAAAAAACTCATATAAACGGCATTAAGGAAGTTTACATTTTGAAAACTAAATATAGCTGATTCGAAATGTAGTTAATCTTTCAAAAGAAAGCTTAATTACTAATTTAGCTGCAAACAATATTATACAACACGCAATATAGTGATTATAATCAGAGTGATATATACTATATAGAAAGAGTATAGAAGAGAATCTAACCTAAAATTCGATTTCACCGTGTTATGAAACGAATGTTGTGTGCAATTTTTTTTTGTTTAATTATACGTAGTTAGAAAATTTTCAGTCGTTTTTCAAGGTTATGTTTTGAATTTCAATTCTATGAATAATTCACAAATATGAATTACTATTTATTATATTTGTGAAATGTTATATATAGATTTATGTCTTGTGCTAATTATTTTTACATATCAAACAGAATATTTTAGAATTGTATGAATAATAAACAAAAAAAATATTTCTTTATGTAATGTTTTCTTAATATTGCACTTTAAATAATAATATGTAATTTTTTTTATATTTCGTACGAAAATTATATTTATTAAAAAATAACTGAGATATGTTCCATTAAAATTTAAAATTTCTTTATTAAAAAACTAAGTTATAAAATCAAACTAATTTTGAAAATTGGTTTTACATAATGAATATTGTAAAAATGCTTTCATATTGAAATTGAAAAAAAAAATGTTGTTGCAAAAGTTTGTGGTTAGTCTGTTAAGATTGTTTGGTCATCTTGAGCAAATGTCTGATAAACCTTTGATTAAAAGAATTTATATGAATGAATTTGAAGGTATACGTTTGTGTGGACGTTCGATGAGTAGTTGGAGTAGTATGATTGAGAGTGTTTTGTGTAAGCAAAAGTTTCCAAGTAATAGGAATAGAGCATGTTTGAGAGGTATTATGAATGTGAATAAAGCTAAAGTTGCTTGTCTGGATAGGGATGTTTGGAAGAAACTGATTTCGAGATAGTGGAAAAAATTTTGCCACATCCTATTGGGTACATGGCGTGATTTTGTAATGGTTTAATCACTATGGAAATATTGCCAAACTTATAACCATAGCAACATTGAAAAGTTGTCAATATACTTTTCGAAATGTGGCAATGTTAATCTACTTAAAAAGACGTCTGCGACGACGATAGATCAACCACGGCATACCAGTCTAGAAAATTCTATAAATTCAATGTTGTATTTATTCTCTTATTTAAAACATATTTTTTAAAGTGACAATTTAAAAATAAAATAATAATAATTATAAAAACTGTTTTACTTAAAAAAAATATTATTGTACATTTTAAAAATACAAGGTTATATACAACATGACCATAATTTGGCGCTTTTGATGTAGTAATGTTATTTAGTTATTTATTTTATACAAAATTGTTGTATTTTGTATTGTGGAATGTGTACAATTGTAATTTATAACAAATAAACTAAGAATTCTTTCGCAAAATTATAATGTAATTTAGTTGTGACACTAACCTTGAGTTATAATAATATAAACTTATTTTCATTGTAAAAATAGTGTTTTTATAACTTGATAAATATTAATTTTAATTTATATAAATTAAAATAATAATGATGCTACTATATAATATATTATTTTTTTTTATTAAAATTATAAAAAGTACAGAACATAATACGAATATTAAAAAATATATTAAAATTAAATTTTAGTTCGAGAATTCATCAAATATGTATTATATTTATATTCTGAATAAATTTAAAATAATCTGATAACATTTTTATTAAAGTTTTCAAACAAATAAAAACAATATGTATGAAAACAAAAATAAATAAAACTTTAGTGCTATATAATTAGATTTTTAAATAAAAAATAATTTTATATTCCTGGATTTGTTAAATATTCCGCTATAATTTTACATAAATAAACAGAATATTTTAATAACAACTCATACTATGCAAGTTATAAACACAGTGAAATATAATTTTATAAATAAATTATGTAGTTTTAAAATTCCTATATCTTGTATCAGACACCATATTTAAAAACTATTATAAATTCAAGTTAATTATTATGGTATACACTAACATAAATTTAAAATTAAAAAATATCAAAAATATTCCAAACTTTAAATGTGCCTTTTTTTTCGAAAACCATATACAGTGATAATAGCTTAAAATACTATTTAAATAATATTTGTTTAATTTTTTCGAGCTATTAAATTATAAAGTCTAATTTATAGGTACTAGTAAAATGCATAATTATTTTTGAAATCACAGATCACACGATAGAGATATGTATAAACGTTGCTGAAATCATACCTGACAGAAATCTATGCATTTAAAAAAAAATATCATCATATTTGGTATGACAGTTCTAGGAGAGCCTTAACCGCAATTACTTGTTCCGTGATCATTCATTTAGACATCATTCGAAACTGCAAGTCGTGTGTTCGTTTAGAGCAGCGACGAGTTCCGGCCAGTAATTTAAACTATTGATATTTTAAGATAAGCAGTTGATTGTAAACTACTACTACCCGATTCTGTTTAATTAATTCCTGTCCTTGTGGCATTTTTTTTATTTTACGATGAACAACAGATTCAAATGATCGAAACTAGTATTATATTCGGTAGTACATAGGCGTTTAATATATATTTCTTCCATTTTACGTAAAAATATGTTCAATTTTTATTATGTTCATTCAAATTAATAGTGTTTCACAACAAATTTTTTAAAATATCCTTTACAAAATAAGATCGTAGAACAAATACAACAAACTGATAGTATTCAAAATACAAATAAAATTTGTTCAAATGTTAAAATAAATTTTAGACTCGCATCAGTTAATTGAATGACTTTGTTGCAAGTTGCTTATTGATATAAAAGTAAAAAATCTACATGATTAAAGAAACAACTAATTTATATATAGATATATGTCCACTATTTTGTTGCGTAACCCCCATATTTATGCTGAAACATTTTCGTTAAATATAATAGTTCGTTAAAATGAAAATATTTGAATTGTAAGAAATCTTTCTATGTATATTGCAACGAAATTTCTTACGGAATTCAAGAATTTTCATTTTAACGAATCATTATATTTAACGAAAATATTTCAGCATACGGAGGTAAATAATTAACAAGTAAGTATTCATATGTTCACAAAAATAATTATTAAAGTGCTTTGAAGAAAACTACTAGTCTTTTTCACGTAATTCAGTTGTGCATCTGTCAAATATGACTTCTTCGAAAAACTGAAATAAAAGGCTATTTATTTTGTGTTTTTTGGTGCCAATAAATTCGTTAAATTGAGTTTATATGCATCCGGGAACAGAGCCGATAACGATAACGAGAATGTAAACCGCTAATATCTGTTATCTATAAGGTTAAAGTTGAATTTTAGACATACCTGCCATTCTTATTCACGAATAACGTTATACTTATGTTACTATCAACTTGTATAGAAATAAATGAATAAACTTTCTTTTCGTTTATATTCTCGTTACTGGATCCATTCTCAATTGATTGTAAATCTAGCTAGAGTTAATTTAGAAACAAAAAGTCTAAAAAGTCAACTTACCCAACGGACCCGGAGGTGACCAAGAACGGTAGAGGTGTTGGACACTGACTGACCGGCGAACTAGCCGGCGAACTTCGCGTACTTGACACCTGACTGTGTGGACACTGAGGCGGACCGACCTGTACAGCACCGGTACGATGTCCACGTCGCCAACACCACGACCAATGCGATTCACCGGTGCCCTTTTCGATTGCCGCTGAAAACAAACCCAATCAAATATAATTTTTATTTTGTGTGTGTGTGTATTTACGTTCTGTTTATTTAATATTTGTTTTTCATTTGCAATGTTTGTTTGTTTTTTTATATAAATATTTTATCTAAAAAAATACCAAACAATTTAATGAAAAAAATAATATTGATGTTGATATTTCAAATAATTGCAATTTAAAAAAAAGGTTTCGAATCTAACTTACAGAATATTTATTTTCAAAATTTATTTGTTATATTCCAACACTTCTTTAACAGGATCAAATATAAAACATATAAAACATTAATTTAGACAAACTTCAAACAAACTTCGATCTAAACAACAATGATACATCTGATATTAGATACATCTAATTACAATTAAAACAAAATGGACCCGTATCTCACCTCACTTTTAAAAGTGATTTTTGTCAAAAGTACTTTTGACGTTTACTTAAAATTACTTATTAAGCAATTTTAATTAGTTTACTTGAATTTTATAATATTAGATATAAAAAAATGATAAGAGGTAGAAGTAAAAATTTATTTTAAAGTGTAAAATAAAAGCACTTTTTCATAAACAAAAGAGGTGAGAATACGGACCATGGTTTTTACTACAAGCTTTCGATTTTTAGATGTTTTAATTAATGAGTTTAAGACTTTATTCAGACTACTCTAATTAAACGAAATTAGTGTTATGTTTTAGTGTAAAGCTAGTAATCCTGAACTAAACTACTTACTAAAAAAAAAATGAAAAAAACAACACAAATGCGTTAGTTAGTTAGGTTAGTTGTTAGTTTTATTGCAGCAAAAATTGAAAATTTTAACCACTGATCTCTATATGAACTTCTGGATAGGTTTATAGCGTATCAAAAAAATGAAACTGATTCTGCGTCGCGGCTGAGGTCCGAATCTTGGTAGGTAGTGTGATTCAGACCTCAAATGGCCGCTGCGGCGCTGAAACACGCTTCACTATTTGATACGCTATAATCCTATCCTATCCAGTAGTATACCTATATATTAACAAAATAGCTAGTAGATACTGACAGTTCAAAAACAGTGGTATTACGACTAAAACATAACAATAATTTTTAGATAAGTAGAGAAGTGTGAATACGTAAGACTTCAGCTTTCTATCTATTACAGTTACATTATACAAATTACTGTATGATATGGTTGACTGTCCTAGCTTACTAGAAAAACTTATTTTTTCAGTTCCAAGACTTTCGTCTCATTCTACTCAAATATTTTATTGTGATTCTTCTAAAACAAATATTTTATATAACGCACCAATCAACATAATGTGCAGAAATTTTAGCAATTGTTTATCTGACTTTTATGAAAATTTACGTTTACTTATTAATAGCTTAAATAATTAAATTAGTCATAATAATAATATATTGTATATGTATTAATATGATATATTAACTGATTTGTCATTTTTTTTTATATACATATATCTTGTCCTATAATAATTGGTTGTACAACTGTTGAACAATCAAGTCACTATTATTATGATGCACAATTTCAAAACTTACTAGAATACACAAACATATTTGCATTTATAAGTTTTGTAAAACAACTATATTAATTAAAATAATTTGCAAGCATAGAGTTTGTATATCGATTGAATTTGGCGTAATTAAATGTCCCTGACATAATTTTTCGTTAAATAGAGTAAGTACTATTTTAAAATCAAATGTCAAACAATTTAAATTTACTAGTTTATTTGCATATAAAAGAATTTCAATTGCGATAACCAAATTCAGAATGCAGCGAAAACACACTATACTGTGCACTATACAATAAAACTTTCATCATTAGATGGATTCTACTTAATTTTAGTTGAAAATATGACATATCACATTCTCTAGCTTTCTTAAAATATTTAATCAATTCAATTCAATAACTTCAATATTCCAAGCAATATTGAGCAAAAATATAAATACAATAATAACAATTTGCCATTTTTAAACCAGTTTAAATTTCAATAATCATCATTTATTAAACATAATCATGAAAAAAATGAATCACCAAGTACAATTACATTTAATTTATTATAATTATTATAGATCAAAACAAAAACATAATGATTAAAAATACTAAATAATATTTCATTTAAAAATATTTACAGTAGGTCACGGATGACACATATATAATATTCGCAATTGTTTTTAGCGAGTGTTAAGGGGGACTCCCTGGTGTAAAGTAATAATTATAATTTCAGTAGCACTCACTTTTATAAACTCTGATTGGGTATATCCTCGTTAGTGCTGTTCGTAAAATGTGTAATGCTGTCGCTAAAGAATCGTATCATCAACATAATACATATTATAGATACACGTATGCCCAATGCTTTTTAACCGAGCAATTTATTAAAATACTCGTACGTTACAGATATAAGCAAGGTCAATAATTCCGTGTTATTATTGTTATGTTTGCAATACAATACTGTCTAAGATTTCTATAGTTAGTATTCTGTAAGGTGACTTAATACCAAGACATGTTACGCCATTACGCAGTTTATACTGTTTAATTTGGTAATATTTAATTAGCTTTTCTATCAGAAGTTATTACCATTGTATGTTTTCCTATAAGTTGACTAGTTTTTTAAAATTTGTTTTTGATTTTATATCTACAAGGTAATATTTTTATTTTGCTGTGTTTGTATTAAAAATGTGTAATAAAAACTTTAAATATAATTATAAATACCGGGTTGTCTATATTAGGTTTATTAGATTGATTCTCTTGCGTTTTGCTGCAAAACGCCGACGTAAATAATGCAGTGGTAACTGCGAAGTGACTAAAACTACAAACATTGACGCAGCATTATAAACATTGTATTGAGAATTGTTTATATTGTCGGTCGATTTCTTCAGCGACCAATACAAAGTTACCAGAGCAGGTAAAACGTACAGATCGGGCAGTAAAAAATTAATTTCCAACTTTAAACGAGTTTTTCTCGAAACCATATATTTCAACCATGTCCCGTCAAGATCTCGGAAACTATCCATCCGATTTACTTCATTTTAAGATTTATTATAGAGAATTAGATTCTCTAAAATGATACTATAGTATTATCTCTTTTTTCGATTTTTCATACGCTTTAAAAGTTGATTTTTTACACTGAAAAAAGAACACGTTTTTCAAACAGCCGTCACTATCGTAATTTTTCGAAATTCAAAAAAAAAAATCATGCTAGATTTTTATTTTAGTTTTATATTTATATAGTTTATATTATATTATATATAGTTTATATTATAAGAAACTTTTGTATTATGTTTTAAAATTTCTTGGGGGCGAGGGAAGTTTTTTTTGATAGTCCCAAAAAAACATTTTTTGAAATAAGAACTCGAAAACGTAGTTCCATAATAAAAACCCGAAACATTTGTATTAGTATTTCCTCAAACTTTGCCCATTTTCAGAGTGCACAGTGTGGTGCACAGTGTAGGACTAAATAAATTAACTAAAATACCCAAAAACTGAACTTATATAGTACTAGCCATTGTAGTTTATAATGATTATTATAAATTATAAAAGTATTATATTTTAAATCGTTTGGTATGCAACTGTTCCATTCTTATTCGTTAACTATTCTGCTTTCTTCATTTAATTTTCATATTCTATAATCTAGCCAGAACTATTTTTATAATTTTGTTATTTTGTTATTTCATAGTATATTAAATCTAATTATACTTACAGTTATTATTCTAAATATAACGTAAATATAACAAAAAGATTTTATACATTTTATATATAATGCTATCTCAAAATTATAAAAATTATTATTATTAAAATAAAATTGCTTCTAATATTAATCTAGATAATTGATGTAATTTGCAGTTGTTTGAGTTGGTGTTAGGATGGTATTTAATATTATTTTTTACAAGAATTTTCTATTGAAATAAGTTTCTGTTTTAAATAATTATGTTATAGTTTTGATAGATTTCGATTTATTGTTTATACTTTATTAGGTGATATACACAACAGACCTGATCAAATTCTGTTACAAAATAAATAATAAATCACAATTTCAAATTATTTATTACATATAACAACAAAAATAAATGAAAATAGATAAATAAAATTTAAAATGTATGTCCACTGATAGCAATATTCAAAACAAAATCTGTACATTTATAATATTTCAATTTTATTAATATGTAGGTCAAAAAAGTATCCCACTATTTTTTACTAAAAACGTGTAGTAATTTTTACAGATGTAATTGAAACGAATAATTATTTATATGTATATTAGAAAACATATCTAACCTCAAAACCTATTTAGCCATGTTTTATATTAATAATAATAATGAATTTTTAATTCTAATTTGCGTTTAGTTACAAGTCAGTCTGCGTTGCATTTTATAATTACTAATGACTTCTGTTAATAACAATGATGGAATAATAATTCAAATACAAAACAAACAACTACGTTTCACTCAAACATAAATATATAAATTTTAACTTTAAAAATATTTATCGAGAACATTTTGAATTATTTTATCAACATAATTAATGGAATTTACACTATAAAATATCGAAATTTATTATATTTACAGCGACATAAATGTGAATTCGTAATTGCAACATATATAATTATAAATTAGCTCATTTACATTTTTATGCATTTGATGCGAATATAATTTGTAGATGATTATATATATATATATATATATATATATATATATATATATATATATATATAACATTATAAAAAATAATACGACATAAATAGACAATAATATAACTTTTTTGAAAATAAAAAATTAAAAAAAATAGATACCATTTGAAAAATACAAAGTTCATTGCCATTGATGAATGAATGAATGAATAAAGAAAGAAACCCCAAAACAGTATTGAATAGTAAATGGTACAGATCAAGACCAGCAGGTAGATCCAGAAAAAGATGGAAGGACAGTGTTGCCGAGGATGCAAAACTAGCAGGAATCAGGAGTTGGAGAAGAACAGCCAAGAACAGGAAAGAATGGAAGCAAAAGATAGTGGAGGCCAAGGTCCGATTTGGGCTGTAGCGCCATTGGAGACAGAAAACAATAATGTCAAGATATGTATCAGTCAAATAAATCAAAACAGTTCTATAGGGGGAGTAAGGGGATTAAACACCACAATGACACTTTCAAAAAAAATCCATTTTTTTGCATTTACTTAAAGCTTATAGTTTGTAGAGTAACGTGATAAAACGGAGTTACAGCGTCAATACAGAGTTGTGTCAGAGCAGATAGAACGTACAGATCGGATAGTAGAAAACTAACTTTACATACAAATAACAATGTAAAAATCTATGTATCGGAGTAATAATAACAACTGATATTGAAGTACTCTAAAAACTTACTAACAAATAAAAAAAAATTTAACGCGTTTTTCTCGAAATCATATTTTCAACCTCGAGATCTCGAAAACTACCCATTCGATTACGTAATTTTCTAAAAAAGTAGACAATTTGCAGTACTTGCTTGTATACTTTTGATGTGGGTTGCTTTATTCAATTATCAATATTTTTTCAAATACGCTTTGGATACATTTTAATGATTAACAAAACGTATATACAATTTTATGTAATAATATTTATATCTGAAGGTTTCAAAGAAATGAATCATGAAGATTAATTTTGAACCCGGAAAAAAGTGAAACTTTTTACTTGAATTATTTATTTTTACGCCAAGCACTGACTGCATCGGTCTTTTTATATAAGTTTTTTTTTTGAAACATTAAGAATTCTTACTGTTGTTCGAGGCGTTACAAAAAAACATAAATTTCTTTTTTTTCTATCTACATTTTTTAAAGATGTAGATTTATTAAAAAAATAACAAAAAAAAAGTATTTTAAAGTATAATTATACTTCTTGGAATTTAATTCTTCTCTGAGTAAAATTTTCAATATGTAGATAAAGACAATAAATTTATTTGAAATTTAAAAGGTTAAAAAACATCTATTTTTTTTAGATAATGCAACTAAAATATTAGAAAAATTATGCATGCAAATTATTCTATGCAAAATTACTAACACAGAAAAAAAATGATGATAATATTTCTGTTTTAGTTGTTTTGTCTTAAAAATAAATGATTTTTAGCAATTTAATTACATTAAATAAAACATTTAATGCACACTAAAAATAATTGTGTTAAATTAAGACTATTTTCGTGTACCTAAATTTAGTTAATTCAACAAAATATAACATTATTACTCGCAAATATTAACACTTTTAAAATATTTTACACTTATTCTAATATATTTTCAACTTCACGAATTCAACAAAATATAATGTGTGTTATTTTAACAACAAAGTTTATGTTAATTTAACAATTTTCCATTAACACACTCGAAAATAACACGAAAATATCTAAATTTTTTACTGAATAGACAATTGCATTTGGTATATCAATAACGAATTAGCAACGTATTAAAAAATCTTTTAGAACTCATTATATTAAAATAAAACAGCTTTAGGATAAAGTTCTGTATTAGTTTTTATTAATAATCGACGTTTTGACGCACTCAACGTACACCATTATCAGGAAAAAATATACAAATGATATTACAAATTTTTGTTTATGCTATGTCAACTAACCAATTAACCTACTTTTTTTTAGCAAAAAACATTTAATTTCTAGCAAAAAAAAAAGATATTGTAATTTAGCTTTTTAAAATAGCAAAATGTGTTATAAATACACACGATAAACCTTTTCGTAACACAATATCCACAGCAAATGATCGGATATAAAATGTGTGTGTTCTTCATGGTTTGTTAGTAACATTGTAACGCGGTGTATTCAACTTTCGCTAGGCGTTTCCTGCAACTATAGTTTCAAAATGGCGTAAATAATTCCATTATTCTTTGCGTTCGCTATTCCGGAATTAATTAACAGAGTACAATTAGATTCACGTACAATCCAAGTTCTGCTATCTATAGAAACAAGACGAAACGAAAAAAAAAAAAAAAAAAAAAAACTTTTTAGTCGAAATTTATGTTTTACATTATCATGTGCTTAGAATAATTTATTTACAGACTGCAGATTATTCAGATTAAAAATATGTACTATGCCAAAGACGTACGAGATGAGTTAACAGAAATTCAGACAATTAACGTTTTATATAACTGTATATCTCAATTTCAACAAATATTTTTCAAACTATAAATTCCAGTTGCATGAAAAATAGTTAATCTAATCTAATTTAATGTGTCCGGAACTTTTTTCGCCCACAATTATTTGATGTCATAATTTTACTTGTCCACAATTATTTACGGCCATAATTCTTTGCCGTATATGAATTTTACAGACTGTAATATTTGTCACGTAAGCCTCATTAGTCTGTAATTAATGCAAAACCGTGTTTAATGGCGGCACTTAAACGGTAGATAGTCAATTGTCTTTGAAGCGCGCCACTAATTGATCAGTTGACAATTAAATCATGTTACAGAGCTTATTGCAAAGTGCAATTTGATACAAAATATGCAGTGTGAATTCTACAGTAGATACTAAATATTTGTACAGTTAAAATATTACATTTTTTCTGCAAGCGTATCATAATATTAATATTACGTTACCATATTGCCCATGTAGAAAAAGGTCTTTATGTTACTAGTACAATAATTGCATTATTATACAGCAGTTAGATACTATATAGTATATACAACTCTGGTGGCAGCACCAAATATAACTACAACATCAAGTGTATTTAATCTGACACATTCGGCGGCCATATTACAAAACTATTACGTCAACTTAAGTTAAGTTAATCGACAATTGCATTGTTTACTTTCGCTTTTATTTTAATTTGATTATTGAAATTGTTTGAAGAACTGTATGTAAGAAATGCAATGTGCACCGGTTCCGGCCGGTCAGAAATTCCAAATTCTACCAATAGAAGAATTCCACTTACTAAAAAAAGACAAACACGCTACAGGTCTTATACAGATGTAAATCGAATAGATTCATAAGTAATTTCTTTAAGGAACAAAGTAAAATGTTAAAAGTAATAACAAGATTGACGTACCTAAGTGCGTTTTTGTAAAAAAATAAAATGCAAACAATAAAAATGTAATTTCATATAATAATCAACGCAACGAAATTTACTAATTTCCCAGAAATTCGCAGACGGGAAAATGCAATTTAGAGAGAGAAACGTGCCTCGAATTACGTAATTCGGTCGTTTTTAACGGACACAAAAACCGTCCTTATAAATCTTGGGAAAGACGCACACAAAACGTAGTAATCCGTTTTTCTCTAACTCTTCAACCTTCAGACCTACTATATAGTACCAACCTTGCAGCCGTAAACTTCTCTAAATAGTACGAAAAGAGAAACGAAGATAGAGATAAAACGAAGAAAGATAAGTATAATAACATTTTCTATATATACAACACGCAAATGTTTTGTCATATCTTCGATGTAAAAAAAAAAACGTTAGGTTTAGTGGCTGTGGCTTGGTACGGTCTAGTACCAATTTCACTGTCATTAATAATAGTTTAAAAAGTTTTTACAACAACTTGCAACCCTGAACAAGGCTTCGTCTTGTACATTTTGTGGCGTTTCATTTATTATTTTGATATAGTCTACGTGTCCAACAAGTTCCCGAATTGATTTTGTAACCAAAAACTGTTATAGTCAATTTTTAACATTCTAAATAGGTCCACATTGTAAAAAATCCAAAACTGATTCAAATAACATTACAGTAAATAACAGATCATAGAAACAAGTTACTAGGTAATTTTTTTGGAGCATTTTGTCTACGTAATTTAGCCGATATTTTATTTCTTCAAACAGAAAAAGTATTAATAGTTACTACAAACACCCTTCTTGTATAGTCAAAATTGGTCTAAGTACTTTTAAAACATACAATCAATTTCATGACATTTCATTTATTATTTTGATATAACTGAACTTCATTGTACCCCAATTGCATGATACTAATTTTCATCATTCATTCGTTCGTTTTATAATATGAACAGTTAAATGTCTATGCAATATTATCATGCATGACATATCGTAATAGGTTATGTCTATTTGGATGCAATTAAAAATATTAAATTAAGAATTTACTACGTATTCAAAGTTTCATTTCCCAAGAATGACAGTTATGAATGTGATTTTCGGAATTGAATTAAGATGACAAATTACAATTGACATGAATAATAAAATCGTTGTTTACAAAAAAAAACCATTTATTTTGAGAAGACATGTCATTAATCAAAATAAAATTAATTTTATAATATTTATATTTATTCCTTTCCAAAAATATAAATTTAATCATCATGTAAAAAAAGAAAGATTAGGTAAATTTTGGAAATGACCTTCAAATTGATTGTATTTTCATTAAATAGAATTAACAATCATGTTGACATTTAAAAATTAACAGTTACGATTTAAGTCAGAATTCCCATCTCATCTTTTTTTGCTTTTATCTTTCTTCAAAAATAAATAGAATGAAATAAAAATATTTTTAATTTCCTCACATTTTTTTAGGGTTTTTAATAAAATATTTGAAATACTAATGTTGTTTTGCAATAAACACGTCAATATCTGCATACTGAAGATCAGCAGAGAAAATTAAACTATACATACAGCACTATATATATAAAAGTATCATTATTTCCGAAGTAGATATATATTACATGAATGTCAATTTCACAACAAAAATTATCAGTCAAATAAAAGTAGCATCAGCAAAAGAAACAGCTCAAATATATTTAAAAGGAACATTGTACAAATTTAAATTAAATGAAATATGTAGTATTTGTAACTGTTTACAAGCTGACAATCTCTTAAAATTTTTAATAGTATGTCCATTTTACAATGCACCTAGGTCAATCTATTTGGAAAAATATCTGGATAAACCGAATAAAGATAATGATTGCAATCAACTACTAGCAGTGACCTATACTCAAATGGACTGGAAACTTGCAGTGTAACATTGTCGCCAAAATTTTGTATGCAACGGAATTACTGAATTTATTCCTTACTTAATTTCCACACTGTATAGTAATGTTACATTAACACCACACTGTAGTATAGGCAAAGCCTCTAACAATAAATTATTATTATTTTGCAATAAACATATCAGCATATAGAAAAACAAATATCCCACAAAAACTAACCAAATAAATATCCATTTAGAAATTATCGTATATTAAGCCAGCAATTTGCGGTCTGCTATATAAGCATCTACACCAATAAAATATAGTTAAAGCGTTGAATATTTGAAGCCATTTTCATTTGATAAATGTTGATGGGAAAATGCATGTAACGTACATACATTCAGGTCATTTACCCAGCAAATAATTACATACACAAAATAGACATATAAACCGCATGATGTGTGTGTCTCTATCTGCAGTCTCTAGCGATATAAACAGGTCCCCACAGACTAGACCAGACTATGCAGTACTGTCTGTCTGCCAGTTCAAATTCTATTTAGAATCACGGAATTCTACATAGTTTCCATTTTGAATATGTGTCGTCTGTGGTGAATTTATTACAGAATTTCTATCTTCTCCCGTTGACATATTACGACTGCTAGTAAATTATCATATATATGCTTGTATAATGGATATGAATTTTAACATTATATGTGCATACGTATTTTAGTAAATGTTAAGAGACTGTAGATTTATGAACGTTACATATTTTTTACTTATTGTTAGATTAATCCTTCTCAGAAGACATACATATAACTACCCCACAAAAAAATAAATAAAAAAGTTATTTCAGTTAATTCAAATTATTTAAATACTTTGTTTATGCAATTAAATATTATATTTGTTACTTGACACTTATGTACAGATCGGGCAGTAAAAAAACTTCAAACGCGTTTTTTTCAACCTTGTCCCGCCGAGATCTCGGAAACTATCCATTCGATTTACTTCACTTTAAAACGTAATTATACAGAATTAAATTCTCTAAATTGATAAGGGATATTTCTTTTTTTCGATTTTTTATACAATTTAAAAGTTGATTTTTTTATATTGAAAAAGGAATACTATTTTCAAACAGCCGGCATACTCGTAATGTTAAAAAATCTTATGTAAATGGTAGAAGTAATGTTTTACGAAAAATAGTTTGTTAAATAATATAAATAAACTATTTTGTAATTTTATTTTCATTTATATAATAACTAATTAAACAGAAATTAAACAAAGGTAAACCTATAAAAAAAATATATATAAACTCATCACAAGTAAATTCGTATTTTAGATACTTGAAAACGCATAAAAGATTTATTTGTTTGGGTATATACACTACCACAGATATTTCAAATATTTTCTATCAACTTAAATATTTACTTAAAACATTTCACGAAGAATTCTTTATGCAACTTAAAAGTGTATATTCGTATCTATAATAAAACTACATAATATTTAAATGTTAGACTTAAATGATGAAATTTACAAAACAATTTAACTAAAACATATAAAAATAAAATGACGATTAAAATGTTTGGCATTGGTCAAACGATGCATTTGCCAAATTATTTCAACTTCTCGAAAAATCTTTGAAAAATTCGCTTTCGATTGAAATATAAGTAGATGCTGAATCACGCGATTTTTCGATTATTAAATACGGAATAATTTATAAAGTTATTTTTAATATATACCTATCAATGTTGACTTTTTTCCTGCCAAGATTTAAAAATCTACAAAAATGTATGAATAGTGTATATTTTCCGATCTCTAAATATATACCAGTACCGATTGAATGTTTCAAATCAATAATTTTAAAAGTTTAGATACAGTAAAAAACTATTTTTCGCGATCATGGTTATTTTTAGTTAACTTAAGCCCATAATTTTTCTTGGAATAAAGATATTCTTTGAATAATTAATTTATTCTGAAGATATATTTTTACACAATCACAAATATTTTTTACTTATCTTAAGAGTAAATAAAATTGGAAATACTGACCCTTAGTAGATAATATTGTTAACTATTTTCAACACATATCATTAAAATGAATTTGTAATATTAATTACTACTGAGTTAATCACAGATAATTTGAATAGTAAAAATCTTCCAAAAACTTCAGATTACACTTCTTTCCCTGTCTAGGCGGGCTCATACACGCTCAGTTTATTGCACAGTATTAACTGCGCAGGCTGAAATTACGCGGTTATTTCGTAGCCTGTGTGTTGAAACCAGAATGACATTCAGTCCAAAATTTCCAAATGGGTATGAACTAGAGTACTTCTAAAAAGTACTTAAGTATTAAGTACCAGTAATTTTATAAAATGTACTTAAAGTATTAAGTACCAGTACTACTTTAAGTACTCTAAGTACTTTATAAAAAGTACTTAGGGCACTTTCTGCGAACAAAAAAAAGGTTTAAATTTAGTGACAAAAATTAATATATATATACTTTTAATTATTTTTATGTACTTTAAGTATTTTTATGTACTTTAAGTATTTTTATGTACTTTAAGTACTTTTATGTACTTTAAGTACCACAAAAGTACTTAAGTATTAAGTACTTATAAAATAGCCTTAAGTACAAGTATTAAGTATCACATTTGAAAAGTACTTAAAGTAAAGTAATCTAAGTACTAAATACTTAAAGTACGTACTTAGAGTACTTTTACTTTAAGTACTACCCAGCTCTGGTATGAATTGAGTGAAAATCTATAGCTGATAGATTTTTTTAACTGTATAGTAAAAACTGAGCTTTTATAGTCCCGTCTTATGTTTGAAATACCATGATAACGTAGTCTATTAAATTCAAATTCCGTAAAATAAAATAATTTGTCATTCTTCCATTAAATATTCGTTTTGAAAGGTTCTTAATTTTTTATTAAAATTGCAAAGGAAAACCTATATAACTTTAATACAAATTTTTTTAAAAAAAAGGTAATATGTTATATAGTACAAGAATCTAATTATCGTGTAAAAAAAGTCTTTCTCGTTTAATAATTACAAATCTCTTAAAGTACATTTTTATTTAACAGTAAAAAAATCATTTTCATATATCACAATTTATTAAACATTCATTTTCATATACATATAATTTATTTAAAAACATGTGAAATGTTGTATATTAAATAACTGATTCAAATAAATTATAAAAATAAATAATTTGATTTAATTTTACCGCATTAATTACAGCAATACATCAACAAATAACATTGGCCACGAAAAAGAATAATAGGATGAAAAAAGAAATTATACCTAAATTAATTTCCTGAGGAGAAAAACAAAATTTAATCACACAATAAATTATAAAATTCTTATATACACAAAAAAAAACCCATTTGCAAAACATAATAAAGAAAAACTCATTTTTCTCAAATTACTGTTTCGTTAATATGAAAAGCAAACGTGTCGAACATTTGTAAATATGTTCTACGTAAAATACGAATACGATGTTCAGATTTAAAATTACATTTGCACTTTTCTTTGATAAAATAATTTCAGCTTAAAAATAAAATATTATTTAAATTAAAAAAATTTAATATAACAAGTTTTTAAAACGGACTAAAAAGTGTAAAATAATTTCTCCTAGCCCAATACAGATTTATAACCCCATACAGATTCCTGAACCTATACAGATTGTCCTGAAAATGTGTGATTGTGAATTTTTAATAGCTATGACAATACTTGTAAGGTTAGGTTAGGTACATTTATTTTATTGAAAAAATCTTGGTATATACTTCTTTTTTTGTGATAATCTCGTTCCTTTGGAAACTAATTTCTGCACAACGCAAAAAGTTTGTGACATACCCTTATGGGTATATGGCGTGATTGTGTATGCATGTATATATTGATAACGTATTATGATTTTACAAATAAATAGGTTAGAAGATAACTGTAAAGTATTAAAAATAGAAAAAAAATGAAACATGTAATTGTAAATCTCATTAGTGGTCACACATCACTTGAAGTGTTTTGTTTTTTGTACTTGTTACTTTTAACGCTTCTAGAAAATGTCAAATCCCTGAATTGGATTTGATGCGTTCCAATTCAGAATCATATTAGAACTGTGCAAAGAATAATTTGTTAGGTTATATGATAGTATTTTGTTTTTGCTTAAATCGCCATTGATTTATTTTAATGAACTAATTAAATCATTAGACAACTTTTAAATGAAGAAAAATGCATTAACCTTGCAAAAAATCCCGGATTAAAACCCCGGCAAGATCAATGCATTTTTCTTTATTTAGAAATTAACTAATGTTTTGATTAGTTCATTAAAATAAATTAATGGCGATTTAAGCAAAAACAAAATACTAAAACCTAATATAATACGCCATGTGTAATTAAGAATATAAAATAATTCGTTGAGGTTTTCAAGCTTATTTCGGTAAAATATTTGTTTTTATGTATTATATAACTAACGTTGTTAGAAAAGCACGTATGAGAAGTTACTTGTCTGGATAGAAATGTTTGGAGAAAAGTAATTTCGGCATAGTGAATTTGTGCTACAACCTTTTGGGTACAAGGTGTGATTGTGTATATATCTCGTCTTGATCACTAAATTATTTTAATTGTATGTAAATTTTTATTAACAAAATTTTATTAGCAAAAATTTACAATACATGCTCATTAAATAATACAGGGTGATTCAGAAACAAACGGCATCCTGTATATGGCGTGTCCTTTCACCAAAATAAGAAGAAAAGTTCCTATAAACAGGGGTTCTTAATATACTTTTTATTTGTTACTACAATACCACATTCTAAAATAAAATAGTTAGGAAAATTTAATTTTTCAACACCCTGTATCTTGGTAACGCTGCATTTAAGGACCCCTGTTTATAGTAACTTTTCTTCATATTTCGGTGAGAGGAACACGCCATATACAGGATGCCGTTTGTTCCTGAATTACCCGGTATACTAATTTTGTATTCTGTTAAATAATTATGTATATGCATTCTTTAATAAGTTTATTATAAATATTTTAAAATGTTGAAATAAAACGGCCCTAGATTCTAGTTCTGTAATAAATTATTAATAAATCAACGTTTCGACGAACTGAATCTGCGTTTTCATCAGCAAAAAAAAGATTGAAATGACATTTATAGTAAATAAACAAAACATGAAAACAAGTTACTAAATAAAAAAATAAGTAATTAAATCATGAAATTTGTAAATTTTTGATTAAAGGAAATCAAATATTAAAATGTTATTTATGTCAAACTAAAAAGTGTAATTTTCTAATGTATAGTTTTTACTCGCCTGCGGCTCGTATCGCAAACTATCATCTTCATGAGTAATAAACAACATTAACCACTCTTAAATTATACTATCATTCTATATTGTTTAATATAATAAATTTATAATAGTAATAATATAATTAAAAAAAAAAAAATAAATAGATATTTATAAACAATTATTTTAATGCCATGTCATCTAAAATCTTGCAATTTATTCTGAGAAATTTTAGCTAAAAAATAAATGTTTAATAAAAATTATAATAAAAAACAATTGATAAGCAAAACATAAAAATCTTCCTGTCGATTAAATTGACGCCACATGTTTAACATATCAATTAAAATATTTGTTCTATATTTTCAAAGATGTATTTATTTACACGATAACCTCTTGTTTATTATAATTTAGATCATTAAAAATTATATTTTCATAAACATTTTGTAAAATCTAGTAATTACATAAAATCATTATTGCAATCATATTTGAAAGTTATCTAATTAGCAGAACTAGAACGAGAAAAAAAAACATTTTTAAATTTTTATATATTTTGATAGCATTTTCACCTTCAATTTTATTTTTAAAACATTTATTTTGTCGATGCAGTTCATTTCAAATGACATTCGAAAACAATTTAAAATAACTACACGTTAGTACAAATATTTGTTTACATAATTTCCTGACATTTTTATTTGCAACAGGTTTGTCTATTTTTAATAGTACAATCAATGTTATTTTTTCTAGTCTAGAAAAATAAAAATATAGTTAAAGGTTAAAGAAATTTAAAAGACAAATAACAACTTTAATCATTTTTAAACTACTAACGACCAATTATTATATATACAACGTTTCATTAGTCATCCGACATAAAAGAAATTTGCATATTCAAGGTATCAAGATAATATTATTAACAATATTAAAATTGTGAATCATTAGACCATACAGTGAAAAATTTATGCAAGAAATTTAAATTCCGCACGACTCATTATAACTAAATAATTAAAATAAAAGATAAAATTTTGTTATAAAATTATTACTACCATATTTTTCTCGTTATACTTAAAAAAGTTATGAAACTTATAGAGAATACCTGTCTTCAATCTTCAAAAGCGAAATATTTGTCAATCCAGAAGTTTGTTGATAAATTTCTTGTAATATTCTGAAGTTTTCCCGAATTCTTTATGTAATCTTTAGATTCCCCACAAGAATTCTTCAAATACTTTTATCGTACTAGTCTTTTACAACTTAAAATGCTATCTTTAGTATCCTTTGATATAAATATTCCACATAATTTTCTTTGCAATCTTTAGTTTTTTTTTTTTTAATTAGGTATTATTCAAGGTATTAATTTGGTAACAAAAAATATGACTCTTCTTTAAAAAACTCTTTTAATTAAACCCACAACTTGACGTTTATTTTAAAATTGTCGTTTAGCCATTTTTATTTATAAAATATAATTAGAATCTTTGTAAATAGTATTTTATATCAGATAATTCTAAATCTACACAAAGCTAAATTAAACTCTTAAATGTAAAGTCTCTTTCGAACTGCCGTTTTACTTATACGTACAAAGAAAAGAATTTGACCAATCCAAACACTTGACACATTTTTAGTTTTTACACCAAGTGTTTGGATTAGTCAAATTCTTGTGTTTGTGCGTAAAAGTAAAATGGCAGTATGGATGAGAATTACGTATAAAATAAATCATTTGAAATATACGTCAAATAGTGCTTTTAACTAAAAACGTTTATAAACTATAAATTGAAACCAATGTAATTTTAATATTCTAAAATTTTCAGTTCTTGTTATACTTCTTTGAGTAGAAGAAATACATAATAAAGTTCATGTTTCGTAATTAAGCTCAGAAAAGAAATAAATTATGTGTTTATATTAACCTTAACCCCTAGATTACGATTCAAATTTATTTCCGTAGATTACAAAAAAGAGGAACCTTGTAAATCCCACATAAATTTCTTGTTATGTATATATCTAGCTATATATTTTACTGTTTTAGCATATTTCTTACGAGAAAATTCACTGTATTTTTTATTTTCTTTGTTTTTGATCAAATTACATTTATTCATTTTACTAACAGAAGTTTTTTCTACAATCATCCAAAATTAAATTATCATTTTAATGACATAAAAATTAGATTAGCTATCATTAGCATATTCATAAAAATTTCTATCAAAATCGTTGAAAAAAATCCATTTACTAGAACGTACGAATAAATGCGAGAAATTATAATCAAAATAGAATCCACTTACCCAATGTTCTCGTGCTGGTAATAGGACTCAGCGGATAGAAATCACCGTGCAACGGGCAATGGAAACCGATGCGTTGTTCCCGGCGACGAGCACGTCTCGTCAGCATACACAGTACGATACCCAGCACAAGCATGATGAAACCGACAACGATACAGGCTGGACCCAGTACTCGTGAATTGCCCGTGAATGCGATACGGGCTGCGTATGTATCGGGTGGTTCATCTTCACCGGGACCACGGTACGATGCGGCTGTAAATAACAGAAAAAAAAATTGCATGTTGATGATAAAACTGTATTACAAATAAAATAACCTATGTTCATATATTTATTGCCAATTCAAAATAAACATTAAAAATTTATTATTACTGGTAAATATTTTATGTACCTTAACCGTAACCTTAACCAATATTTAAAATCCTTAAAAACTGGTAAGTTTTAACATAAATGATGATAATTGTTAATAATTTTACTATTTAGTTACATTATTAATTTTTTTTTTAAATTAAAAAGCCTAAAATTTTACAAAAAATATATGTTAACAGTTAACCTGTATCTAGAACTATATTTTAATATCGGTTTTTGTTCTTTAACTGGTTTTAACCAATTATTTTTTTAGTTAATTCGAATGTGTAAATAATGTATATATATATTTTGTAAAACTTTAGGTTTTTTTAATTTAAAAAAAAATTAATAATGTAACTAAATAGTAAAATTATTAACAATTATCATCATTTATGTTAAAATTTAACGGTTTTTAAGGATTTTAAATATTGGTTAAGGTTACGGTTAAGGTACATAAAATATTTACCAGTAATAATACATTTTTAGTGTTAATTTTGAATTGGCAATAAATATATGAACATGGGTTATTTTATTGTTTTATTTTATTTTATCAGTTACATGTTCTGTACTAAACAACCAACATTATCATCAAATATAAACATACATACACAATCACGCCATGTACCCATAGGGGGTGTGACACAAAATCTCAATTTATGCAGAAATAAGTTTCCGTTAAACATTCATATCTAAACAAACAATTTTTGCTTCATTCACGTTCATGATGCCTCTTATACATCATGCTAGGACAGTTGCACTCCTATACTGGTAATTTTTTCTTGCGGTACTACCAAATTGATAATTTTTTACTTGCAGCATCTCTACTTTTTTTTCCTTACTTTGTAATTTTATAATTTGTTGCTTTATATAATTAAAAAAAAAAACAATGT